>OY743227.1:63526324-64057352 GCA_963555765.1 Orthonevra nobilis | reverse complement strand
CACCAACTGGCTACCGCCAGCTACCCAGCAACTGACTACCGCCAGCTACCCAGCAACTGATTACCTCCAGCCAGCTAGCTACCTAACCCCACTGCAGCTAGCTACCCACCAACTGATTACCTCCAGCCAGCTAGCAAGCTGCTCCCACTGCAGCCAGCTACCCAGCAACTGGTTACCCCCACTGCAGCCAGCTATCCATCAACTGGCTACCGCCAGCTACCCAGCTACGGGAAACCCCCACTGCAGCCAGCTACCCAGCAACTGACTACCGCCAGCTACCCAGCAACTGGTTACCCCCACTACAGCCAGCTACCCACCTACTTGCTGGCTAGCTGGCTGCAGTGGGGGCAGGTAGCTAGCTGGCTGGAGGTAGCCAGTTGCTGGGTAGCTGGAGGTAGCCAGTTGCTGGGTAGCTGGAGGTAGCCAGTTGCTGGGTAGCTGGCTGCAGTGGGGGCAGCTTGCTAGCTGGCTGGAGGTAATCAGTTGTTGGGTAGCTGGCGGTAGCCAGTTGCTGGGTAGCTGGCTGCAGTGGGGGCAGGTAGCTAGCTGGCTGGAGGTAATCAGTTGCTGGGTAGCTGGCAGTAGCCAGTTGGTGGGTAGCTGGCTGCAGTGGGGGCAGCTTGCTAGCTGGCTGGAGGTAATCAGTTGTTGGGTAGCTGGCGGTAGCCAGTTGCTGGGTAGCTGGCTGCAGTGGGGGCAGGTAGCTAGCTGGCTGGAGGTAGCCAGTTGCTGGGTAGCTGGAGGTAGCCAGTTGCTGGCTAGCAAGCAGTAGCCAGTTGGTGGGTAGATGGCGGTAGCTAGCTGGCTGGAGGTAATCTGGGTAGCTGGCGGTAGCCAGTTGGTGGGTAGCTGGCTGCAGTGGGGGCAGCTTGCTAGCTGGCTGGAGGTAATCAGTTGTTGGGTAGTTGGCGGTAGCCAGTTGGTGAGTAGATGGCGGTAGCCAGTTGGTGGGTAGCTGGCTGCAGTGGGGGCAGGTAGCTAGCTGGCTGGAGGTAGCCAGTTGCTGGGTAGCTGGAGGTAGCCAGTTGCTGGCTAGCCGGCGGTAGCTGGCTGCAGTGGGGACAGGTAGCTAGCTGGCTGGAGGTAATCAATTGCTGGGTAACTGGCGGTAGCCAGTTGCTGGCTAGCTGGCAGTAGCCAGTTGGTGGGTAGCTGGCTGCAGTGGGGGCAGCTTGCTAGCTGGCTGGAGGTAATCAGTTGTTGGGTAGCTGGCGGTAGCCAGTTGGTGGGTAGATGGCGGTAGCCAGTTGCTGGGTAGCTGGCTGCAGTGGGGGCAGGTAGCTAGCTGGCTGGAGGTAGCCAGTTGCTGGGTAGCTGGAGGTAGCCAGTTGCTGGCTAGCAAGCAGTAGCCAGTTGGTGGGTAGCTGGCTGCAGTAGGGGCAGCTTGCTAGCTGGCTTGAGGTAATCAGTTGTTGGGTAGTTGGCGGTAGCCAGTTGGTGGGTAGGTGGCGGTAGCCAGTTGGTGGGTAGCTGGCTGAGTGGGGGTAACCAGTTGCTGGCTAGCTGGCAGTAGCCAGTTGGTAGCTGGCGGTAGTCAGTTGCTGGCTGCAGTGGGGCTAACCAGTTGCTGGGTAGCTGGTGGTAGCCAGTTGATGGATAGCTGGCTGCAGTGGGGGTAACCAGTTGCTGGGTAGCTGACGGAAGCCAGTTGGTAGCTGGCGGAAGTCAGTTGCTGGGTAGCTAGCGATAGCCAGTTGGTGGGTAGCTGGCTGCAGTGGGGGTAACCAGTTGCTGGGTAGCTGGCGGTCAGCCAGTTGGTAGCTGGCGGTAGTCAGTTGCTGGGTAGCTGGCGGTAGCCAGTTGGTGGGTAGCTGGTGGTAGCCAGTTGGTGGGTAGCTGGCTGCAGTAGGGGTAACCAGTTGCTGGGTAGCTGGCGGTAGCCAGTTGGCGGGTAGCTGGCGTTAGCTGGCTGCAGTGTGGGTAACCAGTTGCTGGGTAGCTGTCGGTAGCCAGTGGCTGGGAAGCTGGCTGCAGTGGAAGCAGATTACTAGCTGGCTGGGTGTAGCCAGTTGGTGGGTAGCTGGCTGCAGTGGGGGTAACCAGTTGCTGGGTAGCTGGCGGTAGCCAGTTGGCGGGTAGCTGGCTGCAGTGTGGGTAACCAGTTGCTGTGTAGCTGGCGGTAGCCAGTTGGTGGGTAGCTGGCTGCAGTGAGGCTAGGTAGCTAGCTAGCTGGAGGTTACCAGTTGCTGGGTAGCTGGAGGTTGTCAGTTGCTGGGTAGCTGGCGGTGGCCAGTTGGTGGGTAGATGGCGGTAGCCAGTTGGTGGGTAGCTGGCTGCGGTGGGGGTAATCAGTTGCTGGGTAGCTGGCTGCAGTGGGGGCAGCTTGCTAGCTGGCTGGAGGTAATCAGTTGCTGGGTAGCTGGCGTTAGCCAGTTGGTGGGTAGCTGGCTGCAGTGGGGGTAATCAGTTGCTGTGTAGCTGGCGGTAGCCAGTTGGTTGGTAGCTGGCGGTAGCCAGTTTGTGGGTAGCTGGCCGATGATTCCATCAGCCCATAAAGCACACCATACAGTGAGTTTTTATGGATGTAAGGGCATCTCGATAAAGGCATTTGGGCTTTCTTCACTCCGAATTCGGAAAATTTGCTTGTTTGCATATCCATTCAATATAAAATGGGCATCATCAGAAAACAAAATTTTACGTTGAAAATGAGGATCAATCTGATTCATGTTTTCGGCCCATTAACATCGTATAATTGTCATACGATGTTTCACCTCTCGTACAAGCTGGACCTTATTAGCTTCTAAGCCAAGATCGTTCCAATCGCTCTACACTAAGGCGAATCGACTGTGCTCCACAACAGCAATGACTTCTTTTGTTAGCACTATTTGTCGTCTTTGGGGGTGGGTAGTATCCACTAGAGTGTACTTGGTCGATAATGTCGACCGTAAAATGAAGGTAGCGCACGATTAGTTTGGCGAACGGAATCATGGTATTTAAAATAAGCTGGCACAATTTGAACGCATTTTTATGACGTTAATCATACCATCGTTAAATGGTAAAACGTATAAATAACAAATCAACATTCAACTGTCAATCTGTTAAAACAGTGCTGCCAGTTTAAAACCGAACCTTTTAAAAACCACCCACATTATTTTATTTGCCATTTTATTTTAATTGCCAAAACAACTGGTCTGGTCACACTGATTGAACATTTTTTTTTTAAGCATTTGACATTCGCAAACACTTCAAACAACAATAAGCTCTTTGCTTTTTCTCTTTATGTGTCACGCTCTCTTAAAAAACATAAAACTGTCAAAATACAAGTTACGAAATCGTGCGAAAAATCCCAAGTTGAACCCGAGATTGCATCGTAGTGAGATACCGCTTCTGCATCGGCTCAAGATAAATTAACAAAAGTCACAGTGAAATACAAAGTTGTCGTGGAAACAGACCTCCACACTTCTTCGCCAAATTCTTGTCCTCCACCATCAGCCTCAATCAATAAAATGACATCATAAAGAATACGCAGCCGATTGGTTTCAACAAAATCGGTCTCCACATAGAATAGAATCACCTTCGCCGCCTGAACGATCGCATCCAGTTAAATCTTCCTATCAGCAAATTTTAAGTGTTCCACAATGTTGTCCCTATACTATGTTACTGCAACCTTCCTCCAATCGTATCGCATTAAGAAGGCTTGCACAAAAATTGCGGAAAAATTCTCTGAGAAGTCAAGTGTTGTATTTTATGTTCTTCCCAAGGAGGGCTATGGTGAGCTGTTCAATCATTCGTCTTATCCAATAACATTGCTGTATTATTTTAATTGCAGAAGCTAATCTGGTCACCTCAGAGCTGTGCACCAATCGTGCCGAGTCTAAGGTTTGCGATCTACTTTGGCTTTTCGCGGACCAGAGGGGATGTTGCTTGATGCCATTGCAAAATGTTAACATCGCTCCATGGGTGACGTTTCCCGAGCCCCCAACTCTGATACCCTTCGAGTGTAGTGTCCCTGTTGAAGAACTTAACTTAGATAGCAACAAAACAGTGCATTTAATTCTGGAGACTGATATTCTCCCTAGTTCGGTGGGAACGCATACTGAAAATGTTATGGTAAGAGTTGTGACATTTTTATTCACAATCGATTTTGTATTTATACATATTCTAATAAGCTAATTCAAATGGGTGTTACGAGGAGGTGCCTACGCAAAGCCCTCCTATTGAAAAGACATAAATAATGCCAGAGGGCTTATTATATTTTGACAAGGAATGTTGCTTTCCGTCACGAAGAATGTTATCTCACTATATCCAAATGAAAAAAAAACGTACATATACATACAGGTACTGCACAATGACCTAGTTCGGATTAATGCAACGAAAAATGAATACGAAGACGAAGCAAACACACAAACGAAGCGGTTTTTCCAAGAAAGGAAGTTACATGGCTTTTGTAATTTAGTGCTTCCATATTTGGAAGGCTCATTCAGTGATATCGTGCTACCACCAGCTTTGCTACAAGTGGTGACTCGCTACTATGACTATGAGTTGTTTAGTTCAGTTTAGTTATTTTTCTCCTTCGTTTATGAGACAAGCGAGCTCGCAGTCGACACTGCATAGAAATGCCGAATTTGGTTATTATTTTTTTGTTGATTTATTGCTAGTAGGGTATGGTTTGAGGCACTCATATCTTAAGAGCTGGGTCACATAACTCATTTTAAGTTTTGTGGGATTCTCTGTAACTTTTAATCACCTGACCATTCAATGGTGTTTTTGAGTGTTCACATACTCAAACATGCGGCATGATACCTTATTGATTTGAATTCGGATTCGAAACCATATCTATCCTTACACTGATCATATGGCTATTTTTTCGGAGAGTTGCTGACTCTTTTCGTTTCGCCGTTATCAAGTGTTAAATAGACCTAAAGCTAACTTCACCTCCATTGACCCTTTCAAAGCTGAACTTCTCATAGCGATTCTGAGTCTTTTTTTTTATTCTTGGTGCGTCATAGAGATCGGAATCTTCAAAAGGTGCCAATAGCCTTATTTATGCGACCAAAATGTGTACATGTATTAAAGCATAGCCCCGGTGATGCCTAATTCGTTGTATTCGGAACGCCTTGATTCTGATTGTATTTGATGCCTAATTGCACGCGTACTCAAGGTGATGCTTCGCCCTTCAATCATAATTTTTTTTAATTTTATTTAATTCTTTATTTCATTTAGAAGCTTAATGCTATAAAATAGATATTCTGTTATTAGATTCTGACAAAATGTGAATCTGGGATTCGTAAAAACCGAAACTTAATAATTTATAGATAGGGACACGATAAAATTATAAAATAAAAACAACTAAATGGAAAAGAAATCAAATTACGAATTCAGTAGAATACCAATAACAGCATAGTTAAGCGAAGAAAGCCAATTTTAAAAATTCTAAAGATAAACGGATTTAACTCTCTCACATCTTAGACTTGCAGCAAAAAATTGTCATCTTATTATCGTTGGTACATGGACGAGATTTCTGGTGTTAACACGTAGATTGAGGCTTTCATAAATCGAAGACGAGGTATACCCACAGACTTCAAAAAATATTTTTAAGATTTTATAAAAATACAAATGCATGAAAGGAAGAAATCCAAGATTTTGAAAAACTGAAAACTACGAGTTCGACTGTTAACTCTGCATAGAAAACGGACAGCATTTTTTTTTGTTTGATTAATAGAGGCTCTAGTTTATTGAAATGCATACCGTCCCAACAATCTATCCTATACTGTAGTTTGGATTCAATAAGACTATTATTAACCCGCTTTAAATTGAGAAAACTGCAGTATTGGTTGACATGATAAAAATGCCTAATAACACTGTAGAGATATTAAGTTAATGACATAGAAAAAGCTATGATTTTACCCTTAAAGGGTTAAAGATAGAGCGAGTTAATGAAAATGAATAACAGAATAGAACCCAAAAATGATCCTTGCGGAACACCTAAGTTGATGAGAACTTTCGCACTCAAACAATTACGCACCCTTACTCTGTGACTTCGGCTTTGGAAAAAAGCAGTAAACCAGCCGTTAATACATTTTCTAAAACCTGCATGCAACAGTTTTTTTAAGCAATATATCCAGCAAAGAGTATCTTCGAACCTCCATTTTGAGGGTCAAACTTAAGGATACCAAATCGCTTGGTCTAGATAGATAACTGGAAGCAGCGTGCTCGGGATCGGCCACAGTGGAAGGCTGTCGCGTCTTAGGCAGAGAGAAGTAGAGTAATATTTTAGGTCTAGTAACAAAGTTTTCTAAAAAGAAGAATGGATCAATAGCTTCTTACATTTTTGTTGTTTTATTTCACAAGAACTCGCCTATGTTTTTTTTTTCAATAAAAGAGATTAACGAGAAAATTGGGTCGAAGAAGTTAGAAGATTCGAGAAAGCCTTCACGTCAAACAATCCATCTAAATAAAAGTGGAGGGCGAAAGACGCAGATCGGCCGAGGACCTCCAGTAAATGCAGCTGATTAGGATGGTTATGATTCGCTATATCAAGGTTAAATCTTCTACTTAAATGTGCAAGACAGTGTTGAATTTACAAACTAAAATTACTGGCATATTATTTTGTTTTGGTTTCCCTTGTTTGCACTTACTATTTTGCGATGAACCCACGGGTGTATTTTCTTATATGCATTTAAAAATACGTACAAACCTATATTCTTATGGAATCTTCTATAACACTCAATTAACTGCAAAAAACTATTCAACTTCCTCACCCAACACAAATCAAAGACACTGCAGAAAATTATACTTGATCTGCGTTGTTCCGCCTTCATGCGGAATCGTCTCCTGAAATCTGTTTTCAAACACATATAATTCCACGCACTTATTAACATATTTGTACAAACAAGCCTTGCACAATGAAGCAACAAAACACTTCATCATTGAGCAGTGGATTCTATTGAGCAAACCATACTTAAAACAAAAACAATTAACTTGTGTTCAATGTGACTAAGAATGTTAAACGTTTTTTCTTTCAGATTGAAAAATACGGTAAGCCCATTGCATGGAAAATCGATTCACATATTGCGGTGCTGGTTGAAACTGACATAGATCACTTCACAAATCTTCTCATAGCAACATTTCTGCAAAATAATTTATACATAAACGATTCACTGCCTTTAATTCGTATTGAATGTAAGGCAGAGTCTATTATTATATTCTCTAAAACACTTTTTTTAATACCTTTTCCATTTTCGGTATCTAGCCGTGTCCTTTGAGGGTAAGCCCCAACCGTACCAAATGATGAAGAAACATCTTCGCAAACAACTTACCTCACGATCTGAAACTCAACTCTCCGAAGAGAATTGGCAAAAGCATTTAGATGGCCTGCGAAGTTTGAGCGTGCTAGCCAATCAGGCAATCGAATTTGAGTACAACAAGAATCGCACAGAAGGGAAAACGGGAATCGTTAAGCCGGATTTAATCCCATCGGGAAAAATACAATCTGATATGTCAGCTCTCCCAACTGACGAAATTGTCGAGGTGAAAAAGACTTCTCCTATTAAGGTAACAAATGAAAAACAAAAGATCGAAGCCAAAGTAAGCCCAATGAAACGAGCGCCAGATGAAATAAAAAAATCTGTGTCCCCGAAAGAGTCGCCAGTTAAATCGCCAGCAAAACTTGTCCAAATTAAGAATGAAGAGGTTAAGTCTAAGCCTATCGAAGCTGTAGTTGAGCGTAAGCCCTCATCCTCGGTGGAATCGATAGTTACCGCAAAAATCGAGCCAATTCCAAGATCGATTCCAGAAACGGCTAGCATAGCTCCGTCTGTAGCAAATGTAAACCTCAAAGAACAAGAGAAAAAGGCTGAAATCTTGCCAAAGAAATCTCCAGAGTCAGTCTCCGCTGTGAAGAATAATACAAAGCGGCCTAGCCTACGAAGAAGCAAAGATAGTGTTAAGGAGTGCAAGCCTCCAAATATTCTTGTCTACTCTGACGTTGCCACTTCGAGGGATAACGTGGTTTCAACATTGAAAAACATCTTGGAACGAGATATGTGAGACGATTCTAATTAACAATGTTTGTTTTTTTAATTAAATGTTTCCTTTTCCATGCCAGGTACACAGTGTATCCTATATCATCACAACAAGTGAAGGAAAAGTCCTGGATTGACAACACAAGTCTTTTAGTTATATGTGGATCTGTCTCCTCTGACCTTGGAGAAATTTTAGTAGACTACTTCCTGAGAGGTGGTAAAATGTTATCACTCTGCTCTGATGTACTTCATTTAGTGCTTCCAACTTACCGGACTGCGGAGGTAAATTGTCACATCGAATAAGACTCAACAGAATAAAATGATAACTTTCGTAGGTACGAGAACATGAACTAGTTCAATTCTCGTATGACAAGTGGCAAAAGGTGAAGATGATGCACTATATTTTTTGTTACCACCCATCACCAGTTAAGAAGAACTTTTCAACCGACAGCGAGGAATCTAGTTCAACTTACTCGAAGAAACCGTAAGTCTTGCATGGTGATTGCTCTTTTGTTTCCATTTGTTTTCCACAATTTTTCTTTTCTCTGTGTATATAATTTTTTTAATGTGTGTAATTGAACTTAAACCACTTAAAATTGTAAATATGATTTTTACTCTAACATCAAATAATGATTATTGAATTTTTCACAACGAGAATGAGACTGTCGGCTTTGAAAAAAAAATAAAGACTGTCGCAGCTATGTAACTTTATTTGATATTAATTCTTATTCTGTCACCAGTATTTGCATTTGCGTCTGTAGATTATTGCTTAAATTGAAATATGTCTGCTCTCAACTTTCTTTGCCTTTGTAAACTTACAGTACAAACTTATCTGGCTTCGAAATTTTATTCTTAAATACGAGTATTAGCTTTGATTCTGCTGCAAAATAGTTTTTATTTTATTTTTAATCACTTTCCATAATTTTATTTAATTCTATTCACAAGTCATTCATTTTTATTTAAGGAAACCTTTTTTAAAGTTTCAATTCTTCTGAGGTTTGTTTGAGGGTGTGCTAATTCAATTTTTGAAATTACAAATTTGCAATGTTTCCCTTTCTTAAACTTCTCACGTATGTCTCAGAACTAGTTTGAAAGTTGGTTTTTGTGATTCAAATGAAAGACTTTTTGCATTTGTTCTCGAAGTCGTGGAAATTTAGGCATCAGAATTAAAAGTCGAGATAAACTCCGTGTTTACTAACGCATTTCACTAAGACAAACTTAATGGACATGCTGTGGTCTTAAATGAACACCTCAATAGGTATAATAACTGTCAAGATTCAGGTTCTGTAGACGAGTCGTAAGGTCAGTAAACTGAATGAAAGTCCGAAAGTTTAAGATTCCTATCCCAACGTTCTGTTCTAAAATAAGGGGTTGCGGATATTGGATGTTCTGTCTAGCTCTTAAGCTTTCTCACAAGTCCCCAATCCAAATATTACTCAATGATGCCAAGGCACTGCTGACCAAGATTGCAATTGTCTTTATGTAAGTTAAGCGGTATTTATGTTCTTCTTTATACTTACTGATATGACAAATGATCCTGGAAGGATGAGAGCCTGAGGCAGAGCTGCCTTGACGGTCCTGCGCACCCTCCTTTCAGTTGGTTAGACCTAGCTTTCTTGATCCTTGAACCGGAGGTTCGGACATCCCCTTCTTCTTGAACCTTGTGGCTTCGATTAGAACATTCTCTTGGCTGGAGCATTATTGTCCATTCTCTCGATGTGGCCGAGCCAGTGTAATCGACGGATTTTTGCCTTCCAAATTATATCCACATCTTTGTAGAATTCCCAGAAAGAATCCAACAGACGATTTTTATTTACGAAGGATCCCTATATTTGCTCAGATCCGAGGGAGACAAGCTCCTTTTCTACTTAAAAATTGTATCTGTTAACTGTTATTGACAGAGATGATGTTCGAAGAATTTACTTCTAGTTGACAGTATATATTTTGCTTTGTCCTCATTGATTCTAAAAGAAATGCGGCTTGTCTGTTCTTCAATGGCCCAAAATGCTTCAGCTATAAATCTTGCAAAAGAAGCTGAATTGACTTGAAAAAGATAATACACTCCGTTCCGATTTTTTAGCTGCTTCTCCGACAAAGAAATAACTAATAACAATGAACTTGAACCTCATTATAATAAGGGCTTTCAATTTAATTTTTCTGATGGATGGAAGCAGTCCTCAGAACTATTTATATTTAATCTAATCTAACATCTAATGTATCGACGACTGTTCCCTTTGTAAATTGCTTTATTTGAAAAACCTTTTTGAATCCAGTGGTGCAATGCATTCGAGTTGAATGTAATTGTTGCACTTGCTTTCCATTTTTTGAGATTCATTTTTCCGAGTTTATTTTCTAACCCGTTTTTGAGAAAAATTACAATTTTTAGAAAATATCGAAAAACAGTTGGTGAATCGCTAATTAAAAAGGAACCCGTCGTTATTATTTAAATATTGGCTTCTCTAAAAAAAATTCTGTGTACTCGCATACTTCATTTTTTCATTCCTTCATATTAAGCTTTATTGTGAGCCTTTTTGAGTTTGTTTTTTGATTTTTTGAAGCTCCTCAATAATCGTTAACCCATTTTTATATTTTTTTTTATTCATAGACAATTCATTTTTACACTTTACCACATAAAACACGGCTTTAAATATTGAAAGAGTAAATTTCCTTGTAAACTTTTATAAAAGCCACATGAGAGATCCGATAAAAAAAATAGGAACTCAAGGTTGTTCAAAGTTGACTACATCGAAAAGCCTTGCTTTTGACGTAAAGAGTTTCGTTACACAAACTCTGAATATGCAAAAACCAAAAGGTTTTGTTCGACAAATTATTTTATTGTAGTTCTGCACATAAAGCACATACCTTGACCAAATTATAGCATCTGTCCAAATATTAAAAGATTTCCTGTGACAACGTCTTCTCGAATGTTATAACCTCGAGTAATTTTTTTACGTGAAGAAACAAAAAATAATCGCAAGTGTAATGTTATAAGCATATTTTTATGTTGCAGCTGGTTTATTTGTTCTTTTGCCATCAAATTTTAAATATCAGTGGTTCGAGAATAAACATTTAAAATATCTCCGTCAAAAATGGAACCATTTTTATAAAACACAGCTGCAGCTTCAAACCAACGCCAACAAAATGTTAAATAATCTAGAAATATCAAATGAACTCCTAACTACTTATTTATCAGAATGTCGATCGTTGAAGGGCAAAAGCAGCTTTTCCAACTCGAGGAAGTTTGGCAGAGATTTGAAGACAATCGTTGCTTGAGCATTGCTTTCAATTTACTCGATGTGGCTGAGCTATTGTAAAACCACGTCGTTCTAGAGTTCGCGGTTATGTCTTCACCTCCAACTCCGGCTCGATAGAGATGATCTAGTAGAGCAAAATTTTGGGGCGTTGAGTTTGAGCCTTGATCCTATTTGATCGTAGGATGATTCTAAATCGGAGATGATATTCGTCCCGAGATAGGTAAACCCCCTTACTTACTCAATTTAATAGCAGCCGATTGTGATGATTTGTCCCAGCTGGTGGGATCGGTTTTTGCGTCAAGCGCATGCATGGAGCGATAATGCCAATATCGTCTGCGTATCCCATTAGGTAGACAAACGTAAAAAAGATATTGCCGATCGCTATATCTGCTCAAGAATTAGATTACCGAAATCCGGTGCAAGCCTGGAGTAATTCGAATGTTCTTGGTCCAAACTGCACAGTATATCGCGTGCTGTGGAACGTTGAATAAAATAATCCGGCCAGTTTTGTATAGTTCATTGCGATAAATGCTGTGATTTGCGGCTTTGAAGTCGATGAATTGGTGGTGAGTATCATTTTATTAATTTTGTGTTCACAGGCTGAATGCATTCTATCTTAACTTCACTTAGAGCTCAGAACATTAAAGATATCCTAAGCCGCAGAGGTGAACCGTTTAAGAAACTTAAAAATGTTAAACTTGATAGATTCAAATAAAGAAGCTCAAGAATTTAATCGAAGGTTGTTCAATCTAGGCTGTTACATCAAAAAAAGAAACTTGTTGAAGAATTTTTCATCAAAAATCAAAAAACTCCACAAGACAGAAGCTGCGATGGCGCGGGTATTTTCTTAAGTCAAACACATAAATCAAAATCACTTTACTATTTCGAAATATTTCGCACACGTAAATATCTATGTTTAGATTGTCATTCATCATCCCCACAATAATGCCAAAATAGGTCCACATTTCACCAATTGAACTCACAAGCTACATTGCATTACATGAATACATAATCTTTAATCGAACCATTAAACAATCAACATAAGAAACACAAAAAACAACTTCATTGCCCGCTTGCTCGAAAACGTTTTTTTTTGTCTTTATCTCGTCGTTTTTTGCTCGTGTGTGAAAACTTCTTCGTATTTGTGGTCACATTACATCCGGCTTAGAGCTCTAGTGTGTCCAAGGTCTATTGAACTGAAGGATCTACAAGGGGACATGCATAATTTGGATGTCAAGGTGTTGGGAACTGAAGAGACTTGGAATACCCCGAGCTTACTGTTGGCGAACAACGTCAAAAGTGGCGGAAAGGCTGTATTCTCTCAGGTACAGATGACGTCTAGCGTTGAAATTTAATAAGCTCAAAAAAGTCGGAGAAAATGCTTACTAAAAAGTTGCTCCCACTTTTTTTCAATCATCTTCAAACTAATTTTTATGTTTCTGTGCCACTTTTGAAGTGCAAACGATTTTTTTCTAATTGACCTTAGGTGCATTTGGAAACGGATCCAAGTGAATATGAAGCCGATGACATCAAATACCGTGTTCTAAAGGAGAATGAGAAAAATCGCTTGGAAATATTCGCCGATCTCTTGGTTAAGCATTTAGGATTGGCGATTAAGAAGGAATCCATCATGCAAGCAGGTCCAAAAATTACGTACCAGAATGCATACTTCTTGGGACGATATGAAGTAAGTTTAAGAAGTCACCATTTTTTTTTACTTATTTTATAGGATTCATGAAAAAAGATGAAAACAATATGTTTAGTCGCAGAATGTCGGCGGTCTATTCTGATCAGTGAGACATTTACGGACCAAAAGTGATTGTTTTGCAAATTTTCAGGCACACAACACCGGTCAAATGAAATGAAAAATTGTTTGAAGTGAATTTTAATAATTTTGAAAGTTGCCTGCAACGAAACTGAGCATCTAATTGCAAAGTTCTGAAATCAATTTCCACCAAAATTTCGGTCGATTTAAACCAGTCTGAAAATATAAATGACTTTATCGAATGTTTATTTCAAAAGCCTCTTATTTACTGTAATAAAAAACATTTAGCCATCCTTTTGCGGATAGAGCTGAGTTTTTGAACCAGTATTCCGTGGCGGTACTTAAAGTGGGCCGCAAAGTAAGGAATTAATTCAGAACACAGTTACAGACAGGGCACTATAAATATTGTACTTAGGGAACAATGCTTTGGCTTTAAGCAGCATTGAACCATGGAATCAGCAGCTGGTGAAGAATACGCGCACAAAAACATTGTAACTCATGTTACAGCATAATGCTTCTTTCCTGTGTTTTTCTTTCTAATTACCTGCAATTCTTATGTATCTTAATTTATTATATACTGCTAAATACGTTTATGAGTTTCCCCGAAAATTAATATACCCTCATATACATGTATTACCATTGAGTTTATTTATAAATATTTTATTTTCAGCTGAAATTCGAAGTTTTAGAAAAACTGAAGAGCTCCTACAACGCTGACAACATGATACAAACCTCGAAACTTTCGATGAAATTTTGTGGAAAAAATGAAACCCCGCCAAATGCCAACACAAATGTTCTTCCAATTTTGATTCATTCCTGTCCAGAGGACTTTTCTACTGTTGATTACTTTGATGTAAATATTTATTGTTGTTTAGAGATTCAGACGTAATGCCCAAACACATTTAATTTCCATAGTTAAAGTGTGAAGCGCATGGTCTCTTCTTTGTTTCTTCCTTTTCCGGCGAAAGACTTTATCACTTTTATTACAGAACCTTTCAACAAAAGACATTGGCCGTTTGGTAATTTATGCCCCAATCGTGAGCAGCTCAATGCATGTTATATCTGAATTAGATCTCACGCATGGTATTGCCGTTTTGCCCAGGCAACAAACAGAAGGCGTTGGTCGGAGTAACAATCAAGTAAGTATAACAAAAGATTGGCCATCTACTTATGAAGAAACATAAATACTCGTATTTTTTATTTGTAGTGGCTAAGTCCTCTGGGATGCGCTATGTTTTCGTTGCAACTGCATATACCAATGAATTCGCCTTTAGGTGCAAGGCTTCCGCTTATTCAGCATATAATTGGACTTTCGGTTGTGAGTGCTATAAACCAAATTGAAACGTACCAGGTAAGTTAAGAATGTTTCTCCTAAACTTATTTTCCTCTCCACTCAATTCGCATGTTATCACTTATATCACCTATCAAGGCTCTGCTCTATCTTATATCTTTTGTGAAATAAATGGTTGCATGAAAAGAAAGTCCGAGCTTTCAACCAATTAACTGTGAACAAATTTTAAACTGTTGCGTTTAAACCTTTATCCAACCAGCAAATATGTTACTTTGTCATCATTCGATTTTAAGGTTGGATAAAATGCTTAGACAAGAAAAACGGTTTATAGTTATAAACAATAAAATAGGGTCAAGGCGTTGTTCCAAATAGATTCGGTTTCCTTGTCGCGTCTTTTATTGACTAAATTATTTATAATCGGAGAGAAGAGGTACAGAGTATTTTGATGTTACCAGTATATGGTTATTGTTGAAAGGAGAAAAATGCATTTCGGGATAGACAGCGGGGGGGGCAGAAATATGTACAGTAGCGAGCACAGAAATTACAACGCAAAACAGGGAACCAATTAGTCTTTTGCAATAATTGTTAGCCCATGTTACTTTTACGAAGAATATATCCCCTATATCGTAGTAAGAAAAACACCCGCATATCATTTGGCAAGCCGGATGCTTCACCGTTCTTCTGACATTTCTCCAATAAATTTCTCTCCAATTCTGGTATTTTATTGTCCAAGCTAGCCGAGATTTTATCATCTTCGATGTCAACGTTTGCTTTTTTGCGTTGTGGCAAACAACGACAAAATTTGCTTTAATTTGTACCGGTGAAAAACTCGATCAGACGCCTCATATATTTTGCGAATCCTTCCTGTCCCTTTAATCCGTTCAAGTGTACCTGTTATTTTTTGTCTAGTAACCTGCACACAGTCGACTTGCTGCACCCAAACTCTTTACTTATTTCAGTAACAGTCATTATTCAACTTTTTTGTTCTTCCTTCAAATGTTTATATATATATATATATAAATTTTCAAATGTATCAATATTTCCACCAACACGTATCACTTCAAACATTGAAATGACTCTAATTAATTTTTATGCACTTATTTATCTTATGAGAATAAAAATCATTGAGAAAAAGCCGGTACCTAAAAATTATTAAGGATTTTGCTGCGAAAATGGGTGTTGCACTTTCTGTGCTCGCTACTGTAGTTAGAAACGAATCTTTTTTTTATATTTTCTAAAAGAAGAATATTTCAAAAGTATTCTTAAAAAAATCTGGACAAATCCGGCTCTTATTAGAGAAGAAGTATAGCTTTGAATGGATCCAACTCTAATGCATAAAAGTAGGTACGTAGCGGTACCAAAGCGAAGCAAAGGACATTATATGGTCCTGGAATAGACGATTCATTGAAAGTTCCAAAACAAATTTTTGATCTGCATTCTCAAAACTTATGACGCGTTTTTCTCGAAACCATGTTTTCAAATTTGGTGATCATTGTTACATGAGAACGAGTTTCACCATAAGTTTTTCTCACTAATTCCATATCTAATTGTCCTCCGATTATATTTTACTATAGTTGAAAATGTGAATGTAATTTTGGTCGAATAAACAAATTTGAATTTCAACATCCAACATTTTTCGAAAAATCAAAAAATTTCAAATCCTTTCGTCTATCCGAAGCACTTTGTCATTAACTAATGATCCCTTTTTGTTTTTTTACAAATGATCCACTACGAGTTGCAGTGATCGCACCATACTCTTAATTTTTATTATCCCACGTATTTCTCAATAATTGCTCTTGAATAATAATAATAATAGTTTTCGTCAATTACTTATCTTCCATATAGAAAAACATTTGTCATTACTTATATTAAGATGCGCCCAAAAAAAAAAGTACAAATCGCAAATAGATCTACCCCCATAAGACTGAAAGAAAAGTTTTACTCAAAATGTTAGTAGAAAAATTCATTTCGGGAAATTTAAGGAGGCCTCGCGTGAAGGCTGCAAAATTTTAGTCTTAAGCTTTTGTATTCGTAATCGGGAAGTGGTACAGAGTTATGGTTATGGCATGGTTAGTGTTCAAAATTTTATTAGAAAAGTTTGTAGTAGAAAAATCATTTTAGAAAATATAAATGAAGCCAGACGGCTGAAAAAAAACGTCTGCGATAAAGACAAATGCAATCGGCAGAATTTAGGGACATACATACATATTTGAAATCGCTGTCGAAAGCAAAAAATCCCTACCAGACTTTCCTATTTGATATACCATCGCACAAATCTGCACATACACGTATTACAATTTTGCTTATTGCGATGGAATCGTCCTCTCCATGATTTTCGAACTCCTTTTCAACAATAGATGTTCCTCATTTGAAGTAACTTCACCTGAGCAAGCATTACTTTGCTTTCGTATTTGTTCATTCATTTTTTGCCCACAGAAGAACAGTGTTCTCCCGCTTCATTACTAAATTTCAGTCAACTTTCTTTATTATTTGAAACCTCTGACTAACTTTCTGTGTTCTCTCATAATTGAATTAAAAAAAAAAAAAACAATTTTTTAATGTAATTTTAATATTTTTTTGTCTTGAATTTATTTATGTTATATAATTTAATCCACCCACAATTATGGGGTGGTCGTAGTAGTTGTAGTTTGTTGTAGGAATAGTTACAGTGTTGTCTACACACTCTATACAATACTTTTTTTAAAACATACTTGATAATCATTTTTTTGTATTTTAATTTTTCATTATTTTTATGTAAAAGCCTTTACTTAATTTCGTTATTAAATAAAACTTTGAGGAGTCAACTTAAGTCTTTAAAAAGGAAAAGAAAATATTCGTTTTTGAATTATTTTCATATAATCAATGTGCTCAGCTACAATTAAAATAACATATTTTTTTGTTTTTGCCCCAAGGACTGTTTTGTCACACAATAAAAGGATTAAAATCTCCTCAATACGACTCAAAGTTTTATTGTTTGTGGATTGTATAGTTTTTACTTTACTTTTTAGCTCTGAATTATGTTTTTTTTTAAGTTATAATTATTTTAGAACATAGACATTGCTTTTTACATTTATTATAGAAGATATAATAATAATAATACATACGTTCGATTAAATAAGAAATGAATAATTCTTTCGAGAGAGAAAAAAAACTACAATACTTGTTTAATTTCTGTGTGAAGTAATGAATACTGGTGTTGGGGTTGTTGGTTGGGGGCCCTTAGAAAACTGATTCGGCTGATCTCGACAAATGCACCGGATGTGAGGGGCTGCGAGCCAAGCGTTTCTTGGGTAATCTCTCTAGAAGGGTTAGTAATTTTGGGAAGTCTGGTCTGTCGTCAGCTTGAAACGACCAACAAAGCATAAGAATGTCTTTGACGTCACGTGATGTTTGTAAATTGGCTAAAGTCTGCTTCATTCCACGACCCACCTGCCAGATAATCGATTCGGGAGGTTGCATTTTGAAGGGGAACTCTCCACACAACAGTTCATACCACACGGTGCCGAATGAATAGACATCGGATGCCTTGGAGAAGGGTAGTATTTCATCAGTAGGCTTATACGGTGTTAGAGCACGCATAAGCTCAGGAGCTAGATAACAGAGCCAGCCGCTTGGTACGCCCAATCCAATATCACAGTAGACAAGCTTTGTCGAGCTGAATAGGCCAAAATCGGTGATGATGACTTTGCCATTCTCCAAGAATATATTCTTTGTTCGCAGGTCTTTGTGAAAAATTCCTCTGGCGTGTAGGTAACCCATTCCTTGAGAGATCTGCTGGGCGACTAGGGTGGTACGATTTATGGTGAACTTATCGCGACGAAGGTGAATGTAGGTGTAGAGCGTGTTGCCCTTGCACAATGAGGTCACAATGGCCAGGTATGGCGGATTCATGCATGCACCCATGAACAAAACCAAATTCTCGTGGCGAGTCTTCTTGAAATTAGCTACTTCCAACTTGAATGCCTCCAGCATGTGTTCATCGTCTAGGTAGTCCTCTTTAAGAAGTTTAACCGCAACATCACCATGCCATAGAGCGCGATGCACAGTTCCGAAGCGCCCTTTACCAATCTTCTCCAGCAAACGCAGATCGTCATAGGGAATGTCCCACTCTTTCAGAGATAGTGAGTTTTGACGAGGCCAATTTCCTGAATCACCTTCCTCCGAGTCTAGTCTGACTGGAGTTCGATCCGAATCAGTGCTGGCACTTGTACTACCAGATAAAGAGACGGTCTTATCGCTATCATTACTCTTGTGGGTATCGGCCAGCTCCGATAAAGGCGGATTCATTTGACTCAGCACAGAGTTGGTGCCAGACGCTATGCCTATACTTGAAGTCTCACTGTGTATTCTGCTATCGGAGAAATGACCGCTTGTTATAACACTTGAAGTCATCGAGCTGGCATTGTTACTATTCGCAATGCTCGACTGCGAGTGATGATGCGACGATTGATTATCCATTTGTTCAGTGTTATTGTTTGATGGCGCACCTGTGCTTGTTCCTGTCGATGATAAATACAATGTCTGTGTTGTTTGTTGATTGTAAAGTGGCGTCGTGATGGTGACATCTGGAAAGTTGAATTGACTGACGTTTTTATGCAGCGACGATGGCGTTGAAATAGGATTTGGCCCAGTGCTGGTGCTAGCGCTTGCTGTTGAACTTCCACCACCACTATTAGTTCCGCTTATGTGCAACTGCTGTTGTTGTAAATTAAACAACGCTGGACTTGATGGTGACGAACTATTACAACTCGATCCAGGCGAACTGCTATCGGGATGGTAATGTCCAGTGGCACTGATTGGCACTTTCTGCCTCCTTCCTGGTATATAACCACCGACACTGTTCCCACCACGGCCAATGATGCTTAAATTCGGAGAAATATTTGAGGGCGGAAGGAAGCCTTCGTTCGATTTGAGTGTTTTCTTGAACTCATCGACAAACTCCCTTGGCAGCCCGCACGATGGCGGAACATTCGGTTCACAATCCTTGTGGCATCGGTATTTACACTCTTTACACTTCAGACCAAAAAACATTTGCTTTTGGCAAAGATCACACGTCGACATCATTTTGAAAACCTTTGTGAAACGATGTGCAATCATGTGTCCCATGCCTAGGGAAACGATCGGCGTACACGGCGACCGAGGTACAGTCAAGTTGTTGGAGTTCTCCATGAAAACGTCAGAGCTCATCGATGAGGAATGGCTTTCAGGACTGGGGTCGGTGTGCAGTCTTGTCCTCGGAATGGCTTGCGGCATCGACGTTGAATTGTTTGAGTTGGAACTATCGCCACCGCCGCTGCTGCCATTGGTGCCGCCAGATGTACTACCACAAGCTCCTTCTTGAAACTGCATTTCATGTGATTTAGACTTTGCTATTGGATTGCCCAGTGGATCTTGACTGGACGATGAACTTGTTGATGCCGTCATAGAGTTCGTAGTCATTCCATTGTGAGACGGAGTAGATGGGTGATGGTAGGTCAACAAAGTTTGGTGTTTCTTTTTCGGTGGCGGAGTTGATTTTCTATGTCCACTCCGCCCAGGTGTTCCGTTTCCAACAGTACAAACTGAACCAGCACCACCTCCAGCACTGCCACTGGTTGTAAGACTTGGTGAATTGGGCGGTGACGGTGATGGCGTAAGAGTTAAAAGCGATCCATGGGTGCTGGAAGATTCATTTGGCGTCTTGTCCGTTAATGGCGGCGATTGAGCGTCAAAATTATTGCTTCCTGGTGATTGAACAGCTTTTTGCTTGTTCATTGTCCGATAGCTTCTCGGCGACGCAGTTATACCAATATTTCCCGTACTTCCACGATGATAATTGTGATGATGGTGATGATGATGATGATGATGCCTGTCCCATGAATCCCAGAAGAGATTTTCCGGCTCCTTTAGATTATCAATCAATGCGCTGCGACATCGCCGCAAGCACTCCATTGCATTGATCAAACGTCGAACTTCCTCGTCTCGAAAATTCGGATTGTAGACGAGAGTTTCTCGCAATTCTTCGTCGGTTCTCTGTAGAAGATCTTCCAATGTGTTGATTCGCTGCAAACATACGTTCAGGGATTCTGGACTGAGTCCTACCACACGTAGCCATTGTTTCAATTCGGAACCTGAGGCCGCTAGCCCACTGGCCGGTATTCTCTCCGGCAGGCGGGATTTAGTTATCAGTAATTCGGAGAACATTCGAACTAGTTTTGTTTCTAAACTACGAATTTCCTGTTGTGTGAGGGATGCACTTGTTGCGCATTGTGTGCGAAGGCCTTCAAGTCGATCTGCAGATATGTCTATCATACCTTGGATAACATCCAAGCCATTGCCGGCGGGTGCATTGTTATCCATTGCTTGTGTGTCGATTCACTGAAAAAATAAGAAAATACGATATTTTATTGCTGAAATGAAATTGTTTTATTTGAAAAGAATGGTACAAGTAGGCAATGCTATGTTACGCAAGAGAATGTCTCGCATAGTCTGATTAGATATCAACAAAACTGTTTTTCATATTCCAAGCAAATTCTAAGGTTGCTGCTTCCTGAAGTGAAACGAGAAACGAGTGTAGATCAAATTTTCTAAATCTGGTATTTCAAAAACGCCGATGACATGAAGCAAATCTTAACAGGGAAAAGCTAGAAATTAACCAACATGCCTTGTTTAGATTGAGCTATTTTAAGCAATCCATGAACCCAGCACAATAAGTTATGAAGGCTTGAGTCGGCACAATCTAGCTGTGGACCGAAGGAATTAAACGATATCATGCAGTAATATAGGACGAAGGGTAGTGTTCAATCTTAAGTAAGTTTGGATTTGATTTTTCGATCCATATGAACTGAGAATATTACTACAGATTTGTTTACATTCGTTCGAAGTCGCAGTGCTTCTAACCAATGAGACCTACTAGCAGCAATTGTCCTTGGGTTTAAAGATTCTGTTCGAGTTAAGATAAAATCAAACATTTCTAAGTCATTTAATAACTTGAATTGGACGCTGGGCTTCTCTGCAAACAGCTTCAGCCGAATAGACATGAGTAAAGATACGATTATTGGTGTTGATTTCATAAAGTTTGTTTAGAGATTTGCATTCAATCAAATTGTAAAGTTCTATATGCAGTTTCCTTGAATATCGCACAATCGCCCAGCAAAAACTAAGTGAAATTCTTTAAGTGAAGATAACATATTGCATGGACTTTGTTTTCGAATTTTAATGAAACTTTATCTCATTCTTCTTCCTAATAACAACAATTATTTTCTTGACTTTATGAAAATGAGCATGTTTAGGAAAGACATCTAGGAACACTCTCCTTATTTTGTTTTTAATTCACTCATCACATTCAAATTCCTCTTCAGTGCTAATCTTGAGGTGTGTGAAGATGTGAATATTTGTTAATTCCATCCTGTACGGACTGCAAAAATGTTGCAGTCGAAATGTTTTAAAAAAAAACTACTTTTTACAATTTTCTTTGCTTATCTAAAGCGAGAATTTAATAACCATCCCCTGACTCGTCCAACTAGTCGCATGCGAAGTACGTACCCCTAATCAAATTGCGAAAGCACACCACAGCCTATTGTGGCAAGGAAAGATAAAGATATTTACTCACGATTCCAATAAATTTTATTTTAATCTCTTGTTGCATCATTGATTCATACTTAGACACAGAAACAGCATAGATATTTATTTTTCTTCCTATTTTCCACCGACAAATGCCGAATACAATAAAGACCAACTAACCTCTTCGACAAGGTTCTTGTCTGCTTATTTTTTGTATCTTTATTTGTACTTTGCCAAAATGTCACAATGCCCCGGAAAATGTTCGTTTCCTCTTCATTTGTTCCAAGTGACAAAAGCGAAGAAGCCAATAGGATTTTAATTTAAGACTATGACGAAAAAAAAACACGACACACAGCACGCGATTAATTTTGGAAATTGTTCAACCAAATCGATTTTCCACCTGGAAAAAGGAGACCGCCGCCGCCGCCGCCGCAACCAGCCGAAGTGAAAAAGAAAAAAAAATCGAAAAATCAAAATGCTTCTTCACTCCTGTGAAAAATGTTGCTTTTCTGTTTTCTTTTTTGTTTTGTTTTCCCCGACAAAGGATAAAGAATTGGCTTTTCTTTTTTTCTTTACGTAATGCGAAATTCTTTTAAAAACAAGAAAACAAAACTTAATTATTTAACTGAATTTTCTTATTTTGAACAACACTCGGGATCAGTAGCAGCACACGGACTACATTCTGCTAATCGGAGCTTTTTTTTTTTGATTTGCACAACGCGATAGAAAATCGGAAAATAGTAAAACTTCTCGTTCTATTGATTTGGGGGAAATTTTCCTTCCGATCCGCACACAGACTGCATCGGTGTTGAAAATAACAAAAAAAAATATACGAACGCGAAATAAATCAATTTTCCTTTGCCGAAAATAACAACTCCCAAAGTTCCATGGGAAAGTAAGACAGTGGCTGTCATGTCTGATTTTTTTTTTCAATTTTTTTTTTTTCGGTACTTCCAGAGCTCGCTTCCATGTTTGGTGATGAGATTGAGGTCTCTGTCGCACTTGGGGTGTGGACAGGTGGAATGTTATAAGAGTTGAACTAGTCGCACTTGTGTGATGCATTTGAAGGAAATGTCAGGTGGTGGATTTAAGAGAATCACCAACTTTTGACAGCTCTCTTTAGTATATTGTTGCTCTCTCTCTCGAGTTTGAAATTGTTTACACATCTAGTGACAGTTCAAGTTGAATGTGGATTCAACTACTCAAGTGGACTGGCATTACACTAGGATTGAGTGTTGGTACTTATGTTTAACACCAGAATGATTAACCTATGTGTACAGTAGGTCAAAAAAGAAATCGGACACTTATCATTTTCAACCATAAACTTCAAAACTACAACGAAAATAAACCTCTAATGTCTTTTGTTATAGCCAATATAATAGGCTAGTTTTATAAATGAAACCAAAAAGTTCACATATTTTTCATCTTAATTTAAAAATAGGAACGTTTAAATTAATATCAAAAACAAAATCGGACACTGTTTCCTCTGTTTTTATGTATATATGAATTTGTTCAGTTTCTAACAAAATAAAGAAAAATATGGAGAGTTCGACCCCTAAGCCAATGTTTAGAAATTTAGAGAAATGAATTGATGAAATGAGTAATGAATAGACAGAGTATATACAGAGTGTATATATTATTACAGAATTATGCTAAGATAATCAAGCGAGATTGTTTTCAATCTAAGAGTTTTTATTTCGAAAAATTGTCATCTCTGGAATTACATAAAATAATATTGACCTTAAAAAATAAGGACTCAGCATCTTATGATGAGATTTCAAGTAGGATTCTCAAACATATATCTAAGTTTATAGTGGATGTTTTATGTTTTATTTTTAACGAAAGCGTGCGAAAGGGAATTTTTCCGAATGCCTTAAAAACTGCAGTAGTAATTCCACTTCATAAAAAAGGTGACAGGAGATTACTTAACAATTACCGTCCCACCATTCAAAAAATTTTGAAAAAGGCATCAAATCTAGAATGTTATCATTCTTAGATAAAACGAACTTTTTAAGTGATGCCCAGTTCGGCTTTAGAAATGGAAGATCTACTGAAGATGCCTTATTGAAGCTATGTGGCGAAATTTATCATAGCTTTAACGAATCTGATATTCCTGCCACCTTGTTTATAGATATAACTAAAGCCTTCGACATGGTGGACCATGATTTGTTGTTGGATAAACTGTATAAGGCGGGCTTTAGAGGATCAATCCATAACTGATTTGCTTCTTATCTGAACGATCGAAGACAATTAAAAATCAATTGAGTTCGCTGAAGAATGTAAATATAGGTGTTCCGCAAGGCTCAGTTTAAGGTCCTATTTTGTTTCTAATCTTTGTTAATTCTCTTTTCATACAACCATTTAATGGTAAAATAACAGCATTCGCTGATGATACTGCTCTGTCCTACTCAAACAGAAATTACTTTAGTTTATTTTCGGGCGTGAACTGGGATCTAGAACTACTTCGCAGATGGTTTAAGCTTCATAAGCTAGTTATAAGTAACAAAACGAAGTTTATGCTTTTCAAAAACACGAGCATTTCTCGCGAAGGTATAAATCTCCAATATCACTCTCCTAGTTGTTTAAAACTGCCTACATACAATTCTAACATTAGCTGTACCGCCGATTGTTTTTTAGTTGAAGATGTAGACACATTTAAATACCTAGGTGTTATAATGGATGCTAAGCTAACTTGGGATGACCATACTTCCTATTTAAAGCAGTATCTTCATATAACAGTAAGGCAACTCTATCATCTAAGCCTTTACTGTCCTCCATCAATCCTGAAATTAGTATATAGTATGATGGGGTGTATGTATGATGGGGTGGTACATATTTTAACAAGGTAGGCCCATTGCTTATCAAGCAAAAACATGCTCTTCGCATAATTTTTAAGAAGAATCGTAGAACCCCAAGTTTTGATCTGTTTCAGAACTTAAGAACTTTACCTATGAGACACCTTTATGTGTATAAAGTTTTGAAATCAATTTTTTAAGATCCGGTTATAAAGCTGCCAAATTATATGTTAACTTTAGCTTACGCGTGAATACCAGAAATTTCGTAACTATACCTCAAATTAATAAAACACTTTTCTCACGTTTTTTTTTTAATGTCACTGCGCCCCGATTCTTTAATTATTTAACCGAATGTATAAGATAAATCAACCTTTTTAAGAAATATTAAATTTGGATTTTCTCATTCACAATTCATTCATCACAATAAAATTGAAATTTTGTTTAATTAAATGTCATGTAGCAAAATATTTCAATTTTAACTTTTCTTTTATCTACAAATGCACCTGCATACAAATTTTTATATTATATTTTTATTTTCTTTTATTTTTATACTCTTGTATTATTTTTTTACGAAATAACCCCCATCAACGCATTGTTATGATTTTTTTTTTTTAAGTTTCTTGGTTCATTCGCCTCTTGTCCTTATGACAACTGAGTGTCCTAACTATTTCGTTTTAAAACTTTGAATTTATGTTTGTTTTGAAATTTGTTTAATTAAAAAATGTATTTAAAGATTTTCAATGAAATAAAGTTAACATAATAATAATAAAAAATAATACGACCATTGAACAATCCATGCCAAAAAGTGTGTTTTTTCGACAGAGGAGTATTAACAAATGACTTCTTAAAGTACTTCAGTGTTGTTATTGTAAGCGCCACACCAAATTTCAGCACGATATTGTAACTAAGAATGTACAAGACATTCAAGAGACAGTTGGTAATATTTTCGAAGGTGCTGGATTATTATCAAGACACAATATGATCTTGTGGATTTCAAAAGTCGTGAAAGGTTCAAACGTAAAACTTTTATTTTGAAATGAATCTTCAACTTAATGTGAATACAAATCACATTTACAGCTATATTGTGGAGGGCATGGTTTCGATTGCGTTGCATTAGACGCAAAAAGTAATGATTAAAATGATTGCCAATGTCTATTGAATCAGATATTATTGAATTTTCGAATTCAATTCTATGGATTTTTTCTTTGCCCCTTAGTTTGTTGAGGATACTGTTAACTACTTTCTATTCTTTTTTTTTATATTACCATTGCAATAATTGAATTTATTAGTGTGATATTATTTGCGGCTTACCCCAACCTGTGTTTTTACCTTTTCATCTAACTTGCAGAGGTATTTTTTAATTATTTTTTATGTTAAGTTTATGCTTATAACAAACATAAAATTTTATAAGGAAAAAAAAAGTTGATAGACCTTTGCTCTTTTTTATCGATGTCAACCTTTTTGGCAGTGATTGTACCAATTTCAAATCGCAGCTTCGTTGTGGCCATGCAACATCTCAAAAATGAACGATCTCACTATTTTGAATTAAGTGTGCTGCAAAACGAATATTTGACTGCTTTTGAGGCATGTATCCCAATAGTGATGGAACCACAGCTTACCCAAGGGCAAATACTCAATTTCTTGGTTTAAAAAAAATAAGCCGCTAACCATGCTTCGGTAGCAGTCTCCATTGAAAAGAAATGGGTCAATAATGCCGCCACTGCAAACACCACACCAAACATTAACACATTCAGGATGCATTGGCTTCTCTGTTTCGCCTACTCCTTACCAAAACGATAACAATTTCTATTCCTTGATCAATTGGATCCTGCCAGCGAATAATCCGTGATCACTATGCAAAATTCCCCTCAGGCTAGTGCGACAAATATTTAGTTTTTTGCACATTTAAGTTCTCAACTTTCAAACCAACGTTCAAGCGTAAATTGAACTACTTGATGAAAATATTAACCCGAAGTGAACCACCCTATATTTATTTATAGTTTATTATTTATACCTATTCATTCTAGACAAGATAATAACTTTTTTTTGAGCACTTTGAATTTGTTTGATTTTGCATAACCGATCAATAAAATAATAGAGATTAGTCGAATGATTACGTTTTCCACATATAGGGTGATCAATTGATTTGGTGCTTCCAAAAGTAAATTGTTACAACAGACAAAACTTTTATTTGAATATATTCATGCATATTAAGAGATTCGGTCGAATAGTTCGATAAACTGGATCTATTCATTCGAAAGAACTTTTAATATTTTGACATTCGATAGAAAAATATTCATTGTAGAATTAGTGCATTTAATGAACCTCAAAGAATTTAATTTTCAAAGTCAGGTTTTGGAAGTGTATACTCAATTCTTTTTGAAAAACTGTTAGTAAAACTTTAGAAAACATTTGGCAGTTGCGGTTAGAGTGACTATCAAAATCCTTAACCCATTTATTTGTAGAAGATCTAAGCTAAGCAAAGCGAATAAACTATTGATTTTCAAGGTAATTTTCCAGGCGATCATGTTTTGCAAAAACCCACTTGCGCAGATTTCAACGGACAAACTTCATTGTCGCACTGTAATTGAAATGGTTTCTGAATGAATAGCAAAACCTTACTCCTTGTATAATTATTCTTGCTTGAGAGCCAATAGTCTCCGCAGCTAGGATCATTAAGCTAAATATTACCTTGTTAATTTTAATTACTTGTTAATAAAATTATAATAATAATAGTCTTGCTTGATGACGGACAATGATTTGGTTTCAAACCGAGGCTACGAATGTGTAGTCTAGCTGTTCATCAGTGTCTAAATTATTAATAAACTAATTTTGTTTCTTATGTACGCACATATTATTTATTACTCTTTATTTATTTCTGTGATATTTTTGTGTATAGAGTATTTATAACATATTATTTAATAGGACTACCGGTTGAAAATGTGTTTCAAAAATATTCAATATTCAAAGTATTGCCCACCGCTAGCCACACATTTTTCCCATTTTTCTGGCAATTCATGGATACCCGTTCTGAAAACGGACTGTGCGGCGGGTGTGGTAGGACAACCCATTTGAGCGTTTCAAGGTAAGTTTTAACGACATTTGCAACATGTGGCCCAGCATTGTCATGTTGCAAAATAACTTTATCGTGTGTTGCGACCGTTTTTCCTTCCTTCAGTGCTCGGCTCAAACGCATCATTTGTCGTCGGTAGACCTCGCCTGTGATTGTTTCATTCGGTTTTAGCAGCTCATAATATACAACACCCTTCTGGTCCCACCAAATGCACAGCATAACCGTCAGGCCATGAATATTCTGAACGGCCATCGATGTCCGGCATGTCCGGGGTATCCATACGTTGCCCGACGTTTTGGATTATCGTAATGTACCCATTTTTCATCACCAGTGACGATTCAATGCAAAAAAGACTTCTTTTTGTGGCGTTCAAGCAGCATTTCGGACATGCAAATTCGGCGTTCGACGTCTCGTGGCTTCAATTCATACGACACCCAATGTTCTACCTTTCGGATCATTCCCATTGCTTTCAAACGATCGGAAATGGTTTGCTGAGCGACGCCAAGCGATTTTGCAAGTTCTTCTTGCGTTTGTGACGGATCTTGATCGAGCAATGCCTCCAATTCATGGTCTTCAAACTTTTTCACCTGGCCGGGGCGTTCTTTGTCTTCGGTGTCGAAATCACCATCGTTGAACCGCTTAATCCACCGCTGACACATTCTAACGTCTAAAGTGTAGCCCGGGTAAGCTTCGGTAAGCAATTGATGCGCTTCGGTTGCTTATTAGAAGCATATTAAAACTTCCCGCAAATGTTGTTTTGATGGCACGAATGTAGACATTTTACGGCTTTACAAAAACTTGTGTGTTTTCACTAATGACCAATAACCCAGACTGAAATAATTAGACAATGACATGAAGTTGCTGATGTGACAGCTGTCATGGTCAAAATTCACCTCAGTGTAATAGATATGAAGTTGTCTGCAATAACGACATTTTCAACCGGTAGTCCCATTAATTTTTATTGTTTATTATTTATTATTCTCTATTTATTTTTTATTATTAATTGTTCATTATTTAATGTTATCTAATAATTACTAATGTTTTAATTTAATACTTATTTCTTTAAAGAGTTTTTGATACCATTCATGTTCATTGTTCCTCAGCATTTGAAACCAAGTTATTATTTATGTCTCTTCTCTCTTCGCTGTTGTCCAATCTGGGTCACTTATATAAAGACGGTTTTCTTAGTGGCTTTTCCTTCGAATAAATGAAGTATTTTACTGTGAAATTGATTTAAAAGAAATTAAGAGTATACATTTCAGAAGAAAGGTATAACAAAACCATATTTTTGTTAATGTTTACAATTTATATTTGAAAATTGTAATTTTTGCCACAATAAACAATTGGCAATTGGTTTTGAACTTATTTTTTTGCGAATTTATTATTTATAGAATTTAAAGACATTCGTTTCAAAGTCAAAGAAAGATAACTCAACTTTCGATTGATAAAGTGAATTTTCTAATTATTCGAAACTCAAAATGCAAATTATTCAAACTTGACTTGCTTTCGCATAAAAGTGAATTTTCAAAATAAGGCTGATTGTTTAGATTTTTCCATAATAAATATTATAACATATAACATCGCTGCAATGTACCCTACGAAAGTTCTTTCAGGAATGTTTCTTTCATTTTATTATTATTATTATTATTATAACTTTATTAACATGTAAATAAATTACATTATCAATAATAATTAAAAGCAGCACTAGCTACCAGGGCTTCTGGCTGACTTGTAAAGATAAATTTACATATATATGTTTATACAATTTCGAGATATAAGAGTATTTATAAATTATTAAGAAGTTAAGTTTTTATAAAGTGTTTATTTTCCTCCGATAGTGTCTTAAGCATATCCATTAGTTGGTGGCTGTTAGCAACTAAGCGAGTCACTTCCTTGACTGAGTCGCATTCTTGAAGTACTACTGTGTCCAAAAAATAAGGTGACATATGAATTTAAACTGCGCGCGTCGAAGGATTTGGAAATTTTTCTTTCTTTTTGTGAAATTTCATGTCAAAATATATTCATAGTGTTTGAGATACGCGTCGTTTTGTGAGCTGCTAAAAGTGAGTTTTTCGTTTTTTGCGATGTCGAAATTTATTGAGCAAAGAATTTGCATTAAATTTTGTTTGCGGAATCAATTTTCTGCTGCGGATACGTTGAGGATGGTGCAGAAAGCCTTTGATGATGAGGCTATGTCTAAAAAAATGTTTACAAGTGGTATAGTGATTTCCAAGCCGACCGTGAACGTGTCGAAGACGAAGAGCGTTCTGGGCGACCATCAACCTCAACCGATGAAGCTCACGTCCAGCAAATCAAAGATTTGGTGTTGAAAAACCATCGATTAACGATTAGAGACCTTGCTGATGAAGTTGGCTTATCGAAAGGCTCAGTCAATAGCATTTTGAAGGATGCTTTGGACCTCAAGCGCGTCAAATCTCGACTGGTACCGAAAACATTCAATTTTTTGGAAAAAAGACGTCGAGTTGAAGTGCGTGAAACAATGCTTTCCGACCACCAGGATGTCATGAAACGCATTATAACTAGCGATGAGGGCTTAAGACCCCGAAACAACCGATCAATCGAGCGAATATCGTGCCAAAGGAGAGCCGAGACCAAAAAAACCGCGCCAAAGACGCTCAAAAATCAAGGTCATGTTCACTGTTTTCTTCGATTATCGTGGTGTTGTGCTTTATGAATTCCTTCCAACCGGCCAAACAGTCAGCAAGGAATATTATTTGAACGTTATGCGTCGTTTGCGTAACGCTATTCGCCTAAAAAGGCCGGAATTGTGGAAAGACAATTCTTGGAGGGGATTACTTTGAAGGGGATGAAATGATTTGGAAGAATAAATAAAGAATTTTCAAAATAAATACAATGTCACCTTATTTTTTGGACACAGTAGTAAGTGTTGTATAGTCATAACATCGCTTCTGTTGCAGAGCTGGCACTGAGATGGGTCCTTTTTGGTTAGAAGGTGGTTGTGGGTAATATTTGTATGTCCTAAACGGAGCCGTGTAAATAACTTGTTTTTTGCTTTTGGGCTGTTTAATGGGTATTTTACCTCTTTTGCTACTGGGTTAATAGCAAAAATAACTTCCAGTTCTCGAGTTTTGTACGTAGAAAGTTATAAGAGGTTCCGGTACCGCAGACTTAGCGGCTGCATCGACTTTTTCATTTCCATCGATCCCTACGTGACCAGGTATCCACAAGGGTTTGATGATATTATTGCTTCCAATTAATTTGTCCCGGATAGCGTTAATGATTGGTGTTTTGTTGTTCAAATTTTTGAAAATGATAATTTTCTTGTGGGTACACAATTCGTCGGCTTGTAGGATTGCCATTGCTTCAGCTGAAAATACCGAGGAGAATTGTGTTAGCAAGCCCTTCGACAGTATGCTTCCAATATAATCTGCGACCGCGAATGCTGTCCCAAATTCCCTTTTGGAACCATGAGTGAAAACAAATCGCCAATTTTGTTGTCGGTGGGTGTTAACGAAATCCAAAAACATTTGTTTATAGTGATTGTCTGTTGTCGAAGCTTTCGGGTACTTGCTGAGATATATAGTATGTCAATGGCTTCTTTGCTTGGCGTCCAAGGCGGATGGAATTCTGACTTCCCCGGTACCCTAAGAATCGGTATGCCCATCTGTCTTTCAAGAGTAATAGTGTTATAAATTGTTGATGGAAATATCGGAAGTTTCTTGCGGTCAACAAATTTTTTTGTATCGGCGGAAATGGGGGTTCTATGAGCCCCGCTTAATATACGTATTAAGATCGCAGTTTGATTTTTTTTTTTTGATTTAATTTAATATTGGACAATAACTCGGGCTTGACAAGTATACGGTTTCACAGGGTCAAGAGTTTATGGATTGTGGGCATAAGTATGATCCCTAGCAAAGGACGGTGATACCTCCCTCATTTTAGAAGAAGTAATGAGCAATGCCACCACTAGACCAAATACCTCACCATGCAAGGATTTTTTTGGATGAAAGGGTCTCATCAGAGAAGAAAATGTTTAAAACGAATTGCAATTTAAGATTTACATGCAATTCTTAAACTAACCAGTTGGGTTTGATGTTCGTGGTTAAAAGATGGATGTTTAATCCGGACCACGAATAAGATGATCCTTTAAATGCATAAAGATTTAACAAGTTAAGGAAATAATTTATTTTTTTTTTAAATATTTTGAAATTTATTTCACATAAGTCATTTTAAGTTTAACCACCATGCGCATATAATTTTTTTAACATACGGACATTACATTTCTTTACAGTTCTTGGATCTTGGTGTAAAATGGCCAAACGATATTTATATTAATGGGCTGACTAAAGTTGGTGGTTTGATTGTAACCAGCAAATGCATAGGATCCAATGCTATTGTAAACATTGGTCTCGGCTTGAATTTGGATAATAAAACCCCAACGATTTGTCTGAACGATCTAGTCCAGGAACACAATCGTAGTACTCATCAAAATGTCCCACCCATTGGCTATGAGCGATTAATGGCATTGGTTTTCAATGAAATTGAGAGACTCATAGAACTAGCCCAAAGCGGAAATATGGACAAGGTCTATGAAGTGTATTATAAATACTGGCTGCATGAGTAAGTAACACTTATTAGGTTTAGCATTTAAGATTATTGAAACGTTTTTTTTTTTTATAAAGCCAACAGGAAGTAGAAATTCAAGATCAACAGGGTCGAAAGGATCAGGCAACAGTTATCGGGATCGATGAATATGGCTATTTAAAGATAAAAACACGGAAAGGAAAAATCGAATCGGTTCAACCGGACGGCAACAGTTTTGACATGCTTAAAGGATTAATTATTCCAAAGTTCAATTGAATTTAAAAAAGTTTATAAACCGAGGGAGAAACAAGTTAAATTTTCTGAATTTTTAAATACTCCAGCGCTTTAGCGCACAGCCATTTTATTGAAGTTATATTGGAGAAAACAAAACAAATTATTTATTAAAATTGTTCTTTAAGAATGCGAAGAAATTCATTTATCAAAAGTCTGCAATTTGTCTGCGCATTCCAGTTGTTTGCTTTCCCCTTACATATTTATATGTATTCATGTCAATTTTAAATCTGGGTATTGATAATTATTAAATTATTTATAATAATGTTTGTTAACAAAGTCATATTAAATTATTGAATACTTAATTGAAAAATATACTACCATATATACAGTGTATGAAATATTTAAATTTTGTTTTTTTAAAAGAAAGATGAAGATTCTGCGGCCAGAATTTTTAAATACAAAGAATTTTATGTTATAAAGTAAGTATACAGTAATAAAAAAAAAACGACAAACCTCCTTTGGATCGAAGATTTTGTGGAGTCTCCTTTTGCCAAATTTCGTGGGCTATATTCATGATCTTAACCCGTTTTTTACAAAAGCTGGATTTTGACCTAAAATGACCTGCTGATGTTTCAAAAACACTTTTCAACTAGTTTTATATTGAAATGTAAACAGTCCAAACAAATAAAGGAGGGAAATACTAAATTTTGTTTTTTTTAAGTAGTGCTCAAGTGCTCAAGGGATTTGAAGTACCCTTAAAGCGTTTTTGTTTACACAGCATGAGCAGAAGTGGAAGGGAGAGAAAGGAGGTACCAGTGCACATTGGTTTTAAATTGTTGTAGGTTGCAGTGCAAAGGAAAAATAGAGCGAGGTAACGCATTCCACATGCGCATTGTGCGGCTTATAAAAGAATTTCTAAATTTCACAATGCTCCCGAAAGTAGGCTTTAGGGTAAACTGATGAGCATTCGATGATGTACGGGTGAATTTCTGTAGGGGATGCATGCAATTAGCTATTTCGACGGAGCATTGGTGGTAGAAATAGCGATAAAACAAAGTCAATCAAGACACATTTCGACGGTGTTCCAGCGAGTGAATTGCTTTCGATATGTTGTCATCGTCTATGAGTTTTTTCGCTCGCCTTTGAATTCTATCTAGGAGTTGCAAGGTAGTCTTGGGTGCACCTGCCCAGATGTGACTATTGTACTCCATTTTAGGCCGAATAAAATCCTTATAAATTATGGCTTAATCAGAAGGGGGAAAAAAACTTCTTGCCCAGGTTTAGAAAACCTAAGCATTTCGCTGCATTCTTGGCAATATCGAATATGTGGTCACATACCGAGCATTGAAAGCTTTTCGGTTTCTTCAACGGAAATGCATTTTTTTCACTAAATATTCGTGGGCTATAGTCCATGATTTTAATCCGTTTTTTTACAAAACTTTATTTTGAACTCCAACGACCTGCTGATGTTTGAAAAACACTATTATACTCGTTTTACTTGTATCGAAATATCTGAATTGGCGAATTGATTTTGATCAACACCACCGAAACCCGAAGTATTCTGCAAAATTTTTGTGTTAGAATGCGAGCGGCAGCAGAGTTGGAGTGAAATTCTTCTTTGAATAAACGCTTTCAGAAGGATTATGCAGTCTGAGTGGTCAGACAAAGATTTTCCATTACGCTCAACTTTGTCAACTTTCAGCTATGTCCCTGATAATTTAAAAGGAGTGAGGGGCATTTCATGTCCGCAATTTCTTTTCTTTCCATTGTACCTTTAAGTGAAATGCAAGTTCAGTTCCGATGTCTTACCAGTTAAACGCGGCTCCACCATATTCTGTGGTTAGTGTGGTTAGTCAAATATTTTAATAGTATAAATAAACATCAAATATAACAGACGGGCTTACATAAAATAAATTTAATACTTAAAATTAAGACTTTAACAAGGGAATTATTCGTCATCAATTTCTGGCGGCATATCGTCCATTGCAAAGTTGAGGACCTCATCTTCCCGATTCAAATATAACAAATTGGTTGCTATCCGTAAGTGGTCGTGTCGATATCTAAGCGTTCGCTGCATCTGCCATTTTCCGTTCTCAGGTATGTAACGTGCGATGTGGTCTTTGAAAAGCCCATAAAGATGGTCACCGATTGCAAAGACCTCGTCTGGATATCTACAGGAAAAGAAATATGAATAGAAATATTTACCTACTCAATTGGCATACCTATTAAATTGTGTTTTGATAAAAGTCCATCGATTGCTCCTTATGTTATAACGTTGCAATGCATCTGGATGAGTGGTGTAAATGTAGTCATTTATGACAGCACAAGAGGACGCTCCCGATCGGTACGGTGATGCTGCGATTTCTTCCCATTTTCCAATTCTAGGATCCATGCGATGTGAGCAACTGAGATTTATGGCACGATCCTTTCCGCCAACAATGTAAAGTGAATTTTCTGAAAATCGCACAAATGTTTTGAACAAAACTTGTATCATCTGGGCAAGAGTTTACTATGTATCGAAACCCCCATTTGTTCCTTTGGACGCGGAAGCATATCACTCCAACCACCACGTCCGGTGTGCAGATCCATAAACTCAACGGTTGCCAATGCTTTTAAACCATCTGAACCGCCAAGAGTGTAAATTGTTCCGTCCAACACACAACTTCGGTGATAAGCTCTGGCCTGGAGCAGTGGAGCAAATCGTGTCCATACTTTGTTATGCTGATGATATGCATATGCGTCTGTGGCAAGTTTTCTCTGGTTTATCCAGCCGCCTTGATGGTAGATGTAGAAACCATTGCATACGTAACTTCCATCGCTGATCTTCTCTGGCAATGGCTCGAGCTCATGTTGTTGCGCTTGTGTGAGGATTTTAACACTTTTTGGGTTGAAATCTCCTATTCGTTTGTAAATTATTATCTGTTCATCAGATTCATTGAGAGTGACTGAATTGGCTGCAAATGCCCAATTTTGTAGATAGGGGATGGGACGGACAAGAAGCCGCGACGAAATCAATATGTCGGGTGATACAAACAGCGGGTTTATGTATTTAAGGAGGTCTTCAATGAAGGGTACCCGTGTGTCAAAGGAATGGTAGACCCATCGCATAATGAATGCAAAAACCGCATCCTCGGTGTTTCCATACGCCTTCAGTAATATTACCAGTTTATTAAACTGAAAAGAAGTAAAATGTTTTTGTTAACAGCAGCAGAGAACAATGGCCATGATACTCTGCGAGACAACCTGTTGAAGAATATTTAATATCTTTTGTTGATACCTTTCTAGAGCAAAAAGTGTTAAATGGTATAAAAGGTAACTTTATCGCCCTAACATTTCAAACTTAAAACTTCCGCATTCGATATGTTTATCAATTTCTCTAAGTTACGATGAACAAAAAAATAGTTCTTTTACTCGAAAAAAAAAAACTAAAAATAAAGCATGCATTCATTTTTTTAATAATAAGTATCACACCAAGCTACTTTGATGGCCACAATCAGCATTATGATGTGCTTTGTCCATTTTAGGGGACCAGAAATGTCTTTGCATTAGAAATTCTGGAGCATGGGCCTGTGCGTACAGGGAAAAGTTGCTGATTGCTCTCAACTTTACGCGATGCCGTTAACGACCCTTGACAAGCACATGTTTAGTTGACATACAGCTTCCCGCCGATAAACGTTCGTCTGGCTGTGACCCGCATCTAATGTGAATTTTACAACATCAGCCTTATCTCTGCACACGAGCTTACTGACGAGGCTGAAGGCAGACATAAATGTCAACGATATTTGACTGCATTGCCGCTCAGCCGAAGGGCGGTGCAAAGAAAAAAAGGCGAGCGCTTGAAGAGTACCGCTCCCAAAGAAGGGACGAAAAGAAAATGTTGCGAAGGAAGAAAACAGAGTTCGCAGCCTTACCTCTCAAGTGATCCTATTATCAGGCGCAGTAGACGGTGCAAAAAGGTTTTATTTGAATTATCTACTTCACACAAGGGCAAGGAGCTAAACGGTGTTGGGAAAAATTGAAAAATGAACCAAAAAGCTTTTTCATGGCAGTTTTACTTTTGAGAGGATTGCCAATCACAACAACAACAAGTGGGGGGCATGAAAATATACTCGAATTAACAGGAGTAAACTAACATTCCATAGTTTTATGTTATCTAGTGTTAATTTTGTCCCATTTAACGTACATACCTCATCAAAATCAATCGACAAATAATCGTCCTTTTGGGAAATTTTGTGAAAATACATTGCTGCCATTGGGAGAGCTTTCTCTAACAGTTTTGCTATGGAATGTTTGCCTGTAAGAAAAAACCAACGAATAGAAAAAATATTGCTCCAATTTAGTTGTATACATACCCGCAAATTTAATTGTCTCAATGCAATTCTCAAAAACCAAATTGTTCAACATACTTGAACAACACAGCTCTTCGGCACTGGTTACCTGCAGGAAGGACGATGTAAGTAAGACTTTTTCTACATTTGTTGAGTCGAATTTCAAAATTCCCGTGTAGATGAAGTCCACAATTATCTCCAAGCTCACTGCATCCACATCCTTGATGACAATTTCTTTCTGATCAGACTCAAGAAATGGACCTGAAAGATCATATGTATTAAAAAGACTCAACGATATATATGTATGTGGACAAATTCTGACCTGAAAACATTGCATTAAAGTATGGGCTGCCCGCACAGAGAACATTTTTATGGGCCGAAATCACTTTATCACCGGCTCGTACAATTATATCACAGAACTATTATCAAATACTTTTTAACTACAACGCGAAGAAATTGCAATAATACGTACCGTTCCATTCTCTCGAAGCCGGTTTAATCCATCCAGTAATTGCGATGCGATTTTAATCTAACAATAAAATGCATCAAAACAAATTCATTGGGAACCAGTGCTTGCAGAAGTTACCTTGTTATTGCAATGCAAATGCAACCGGGGAGGAGGCAGACCCATTTCTGACTCGAAGTACATTTTGTTGAATACTCTTTTTAAACAATTCTCCGAAAGAATTTTCGAGTATTCTGATTTCCGAGTGGGTATAAATTTGCTATTAAAATTGATGTGAGTAATTTTCGGTCATGTTTTTGCAAATGAAACGTCATGTGTCTATAAAAAAAACAAATGAAAAAAAATGTCACTACAACAGCTGATTGACAGAGTTTCTGTCACCGTTTTGAAATTTCTTTATTGAGAGTTTACATGAGCTATCAGCATCAATTTAAATGATAAAAATCTGCGGTTGTGTTCACAAATTTCTTCTGGACTATTCATTGTTGATGTCTTATGCTTATATGAGGCACACCTAGGTCCTGACAACCCTCAAAGCCAATGGCACCAATAGGAAAATACCTACCTGCAATCAGCAGTCTCATAGAGGCAGCACTTAAAGAGCCTACATTGTGGGCAAATAAAAGCGGCCTTAGCGCCAATCGTGACAAAACGGAACTTGTTCTCTTCACAAGAAAAAGGCAACTTCAGGAGTTAACTTTACGAAAAAAAGGATCAGCATTTAAACTTTCCAAAAATACTAAATATTTGGATGTTATACAGGACTCGAAGTTTATGTGGAACACTTATGTATTTCATCGGTCCTGCATAACGGTGGTTTCCTCCTTTACTAAGCTACGGCTCTTTTTAATGGTGGAAAGCAGCGTAGAAGGCCAACTACGCCGAAAAGCTGAGTAGAACACAAGAGGCAGTAAGTTCAACGCCGCAAGCCGGTATCTGAAGAGCAATGTAGCTAGGAGTGCGATTCGATTGAGAAAATCTAACATTTGGAAGGACGCCTCCTTTTTCAGTGCGATGGAAATAAACGCCAGGACTGACTATGCGATTCCTTCCTATAACTTCACCTGAAAGTTCTTCACCTTTATACCTAGGAGAAAAGATTGGAAATCAAACTTCCTAATCGAAGCACATTATACTCAAATCTTCACCAATGGATCAAAAAGGGAAGGGAATGGACTGCCGCAAGCGTTATCTGTAATGCGTTGCACATAAATAAATCGTACAGACTTCCAAATGAATAAGTGTATTTCAGGCTTAAATCTTCGCCATTGAAAGATCTACTTCGACAGTACTAACAGAGAACTTCGCTCCTACAAGAGTGAACACTTTTGTGGGGAGCTGAGCGGCAATAAAAACAAACAAAAATACTATAAAATCGCATCCCGTCCACAGTAATATAGACGGTAACGAAAAGGATGGAAAAATTACCATGTGATGTGAGCTAAAGAAACAAATAGATAAAGTGACTCGAGAATGTAGCAATAGAGTATGGAACTCTAGAGAGGATTGTCTCATTTCTCGTAGTCTATGGCCGGAACTAAAACACAGAGAATGAAAGGCATTCTGGACTTCAACAAGGAAGATTTACTAATCCTGACGGGAGTCCTGATGGGCCATTGCGCAGTAGACCCGATGGACGTCTGAATGGGCATTAACCTTAAAGACTTCTGTAGGAGCTGCCAGGATGAAGAGCAAATGTCCATATGGCACAGCATTTGCGAAAGCGCCAACTTACAGGCGAGACGACTTCGGCTTACGGAGGGCAGAACGCACAGGGAACTGAGAGCACTCGCAAAGGTACCACTCAAGGACCTTATGAATTTCATTAGGAGCACCAATAGTGAGAATATTTGATCGATCGATGATGCATTTTCCTGACCTAAACTACACTAGTATGGACCGACCAGGTTGTTGACGAACGGCTTTAGGAAGACTGATGTCTCTAGAGTTGGCACAATTCAGAGGGTTTCCTATATGTGAACTTCCTATCTCTGAACTTAATATGCATGGTGATGCTTCCGCATGGTCGAACTACAATACATTTAGCTGATTGCGGAATGAGCCTCAATAATCCAAACTATGATAGCTGCCAAAGAGTGGACAACGAGTTTTTTGTGCTAAACGACTTAAATGGCACCCACCTCACTCTTTTTTCCATAGACAGATATTCGTGACTCCATTGTGGTTTCATGCTTGCGATGAAGGATCATCTACCACTTCTATGCGCACAGCCCAAGTCCAAATATATACTCGTTGAAAACCTTTGAGTTATTATAAGTTTTGGCCGATTTATGAAGTAATATTAATTAATTTAATAATGATAACATAAGAAAAATAACTAAATTCAAAATTAGGACTCCACAGCGGCAGACATTAATGTTGCTCAGACTGACGTCCATAAGAAGAGTGCCGTGAAATAACATCAAAAAGAAATATTTCAACATTTGAACGTTTGCCTGTTTCGATTTTTGAAGTGGATTTTTTTACTTTAAGAAAATGTTAAAAGGGCAAATAAACTTGTCCAGATTTCATGCACGTTCCTCCGATAAGCATCATGCTTTATACTTGTATGTACTTAGGTACAACTTTACTCCACCTGATATATGTTACTGAAGACGTATCTTACTTACTATATGTATAGTATGTACATAGGTCCATAGAAGATCTGAGCATGCATATAAGCTGCTTAAATCTTTCACGGTACCGAGCATGCTACTTCACATTGGTTAGACCAAGCTTCATGGTCCCGCGATTGCCTGATCCTTGGAGGCTCGGCGTTCCCTTTCATCGTAATGGTTTCAGCTGGATTTCAAAGACACTCTGAGGTTTATTGGACAATATCATTCGCTTGTTGAGTTGACGAAAAGAAGATCATCTCAGAGTCATGGGCTATAGTCCAAGTGAATTTACGACAACAAAATTATATTTTTTTTGTTATGCATTAAAAAATTAGTTAAACAGAATTTGCATATCGAAGGCTCAGTTCCTATTAAAGTAATTTTTTTAAATCGCTGAATGATGCCTTCCTTAACAGTTCAAAGTTGTATCTTCTCCTCCATTTGTCCCTCTTGCAGATAGGATCATTTATCCGAAGAAGAATTGTGAATTTTTTCGAAGGTCACTAAAATCTGATCTATTCTGGCGAGATGAGTGTTGGTCCTTCGATCAATCAATTTTGATCCTTGGTTTTGGACAAACCGAAATTACATCGATGCATATAATAAGTATTCGTACGATCTTGTTTAGGCTGAAGTTGATAAATGGGTGGTGAGGACCGACTTGAAGTTCCTTGCGTTCTTCCACGATTGATGTTTGTGTTAGAGCAATGGCTCCTTTAATATGATAGTTTCTTGATAGAACTCTCTCAGTAGACTCTTTTTATTTCTGGTATGCTGATGCGCCCAATCCTGAACCTTTCTTTTGTTGGTTTCTGCAGCTTTCTAGAATTGGACAGTCAGTCCCTTAATCGAGGTGCTACTTAAAAATGATCAAAACCGACATAAGCCTTTCTGAAAGGGTGCTCATCCGGAATGTTTAAACAGAGTCGTACAGCCGTAAGCTCGGGGCCCCCATCTAGATATCGAGGTGTGGATCTTTTTCTGAAAATTCTTATGATCACGATTTTTTTTCGCGACCTTCCTCGTTTGTTTTAGAGATTCGTTTGCATCCATGGCAGCCTGCAGTTTGAGTGTTAACCTAACGTACAACATAAAGTGGTTGTTAGGATGGTTATCCGCGAGTTCCAAGTAGATGTATGTACTCAGCAGCTCCATCATAGTTATAAATATAAAATTTACAGTCAAAGAAATATAGCTGGCAAAAAACATGTTAAACAAACCTTGCGAATCGATCCGTGCTATGGATTTTAAGAAATCACACAAATCAGCTGTATCTCTGGTCGACTGATGAAGAGAAACAGCAGTGAAATCCTCTCGCTATAGAAGCTTTCGCAGCACCATAAATATTGGCAACAGGTGCTTACGAGCAATACTGGACATACAACCTATACATTCCGTCCAATTACAATTACGAGTGAAAAAGATATTTATTTTTAACAAAAATTCTAGCACAGTACAGTCATATCTCGTCATATTATTCTTAATTGCTTAAAATAAATGCCACAACCCGAATCAGTTGATTGATTGAAACCTCTCCGCAAAAAAAGGCAAACTGATTGTCAAATGCGACATCAAACCCTTAAGAGGGCTTCTGCGCACAAACGAACCTCTTTAGCTTTTAATCAATATTCCAAATATTATTGCGTTAATTGTTCAGTTTCTGTGGACTGCTCCCCTTCCCAACTGAACTATGGAAAATATTTTAGACAGAGCAGAGATTAGCTTCAAGAACTGCCAACACAGCGAAGGAATTTTGTCCAGACTTAACGATCTCCGCAAAGACAACCAAGTAGAGAAGGAAACTTTAAAATATAAATATTCCCAATTAGTGAACCTCATTTTATTTATAGCTTTGCGATGTTGTGCTTGTTGCAGGGGAAGATAAATTCAATGCCCACAAGAATGTGCTTTCAGCTGCCAGCTCCTATTTCCTGGCCATGTTCAGTGGTATGTATTTGATTGTATTTAAACGTGTTTCATAGAGTAACTCCTTTTTTCAAAGGATATTTTCCGGAAATTGATAAAAAGGAAATCGTTTTGAATGACATTGATCCGGACTGTTTAAATATAATACTGGACTATATTTACATGGCTAAACTGGTGGTTAACCATGCAAATGTGCAGGCGCTTCTGGCAACAGCTTCGTTTCTGCAAATTGACTGGATTGTAGAAAGATGCTGTGATTTTATAATAAGGGCTCTCGACTCAACCAATTGTCTTGGTGTTAAGAAATTTGGCGGTAAGTACATATAATTGGATTGCGTGCCATTGAATTTATTTTATTTTTGGCAGTTATAAATATAAAGATTGGGTTTTTTGTACAAAAAATAAATGTGGTCAAAAATCTTTACGTATCTTGATATAGGAGAGCCTAGGCAAGACTGAAAAGATCAGCTCTATCGTAGACCACGTGAGTGTATTCAGGAATTTTAAGTACTAACTTCAATTTCTTATCTGCTTTAATGTGAGTTTGATGTTAGTTGCGTTTCTGGCAAGATGATTATTGATTAGAACGTTCATAAAATCTGGCGGACAGCTACAACTCCCATAAATCTGGATACAGGAATGCGTCTGGTGATATACATCCACTGAGCACAAAGTTTCCAAGGATTAACTAATGACGAATAAAATACTGCGAATCGAGTGAATACAAATTACTTGATATAAAATTCTCTGCCTATCATTCGATCTTCTTCTTCTTCTAAATGTTCTTGTCAATTTGTGAAGATGCGTTAAAAAGTTGTGCAAATTAAAATAAAACAAGCAAAGAAAATCCTCGCCTGCTGACTGCACAGCAGACCGGAGCCATCTTATAGTAGTGGCGAAGTCTAAATTTGCGCTTAAATTGGCTCAAAGACAATTCTTTTCGATCATTCGATACCTCTCCATGTTGAACTGGACATTACATTTAATTTTTATTGACCTTAAAATATTATTTACAATTGTTCCTTAAGATATATTTACAATGGCATTATTTAATAGTTGTTGGCTCAACAATAGGGGCCCAACGGTTGGATTTAGGTTTACATAAATTTGTTACATGGAGTTGTTTAATGATTTTAGATACTTAGGTTATTGCCACAGAGTGTTCAAGTCTGGGCTTCGATGTCGGTCCTTTAAGGAGGTTTTGTGTAGCAAGTCATCCTCGATGATACCTGGATCCTATTTCTTCGAAGAATGCTGGTTCTTCATCTGCATCTGGGGGAAAGAGTTCCTGTTGCAGCAAAGCCATTGCGTTGAGGTATCGGTTGGCCATGCTGTTGACGAGTTGATTGGGATGGTCCTTGGCGGTGGCTACGAATTTTTGAAATAAACCAACCATGTACAGGGTTATGGGTTTGATTCCTGATTCGCTGTAGAGTCGCCTGTTGCTGACGTGTTTCTTCGTGATTCTGTTGTAGTGGAGGCCAGTGCATATGCGCAAGATCTTCCTCTCGAACATAGCAAGTTTCTTGATATAAGCCTTCGAGGCTGTGAATCATATGGGGAATCCATATGTTATCACCAGCCTGATGAGCTGTTTATATAAAAGTAGCTTTGTCTTCTGGCTGAGGCCGTTCTGCTTACGCATTAAAGGGTAAACCCGATGGAAGGCGAAGCAAGCCTTGCAAAGAATTGCATCCACATGAGGATTGAACTTCAACTTCTCCGTGAAGTTAACTCCAAGGTACTTAATCTTTGTCGAGGCCTTGACTATTGTACCGTCCTGGAATCCAATCGTGGTGTTGCGGCAGTTCTTACCGGACCTTGTTCTCTGGGAGTTGGCCGGCCTACGGAAGCACATCGAAGCACATCAGCTCCGTTTTCCTTGGATTGATGCGGATTCCCCAATCCTGGTAGTATTCCTGTAACTTTCTGATATGGGCTTCAACTCTTCGAGCCGCTATCAGTGGTGAAATTGAACTTGCGTACGTGAGTGAGTCGTCCGCGTACTGACTGAACTGGAAAGACGAGTGATTGGTTATAAATAAAATTAAAATGGCATCGCAGATTGTTGGACTAGAGAAGGAGTGGGGAAACGTGGAGTACGAGGCAAGTCATGTGTTGTGTCGAATTCATGTCTGAAATTGTTTTCCTCCACGAATCGAAGCATTTTGCAGAGTCATGTATGGTTTCATGCGATAGTGTGACGATGGCTGGTGGTGGGTTTTTGTTAAACGTTATTAAAAAATATCCTAGAAGTTGGTTAATATTTGTTCCCCCAATAAAATCACTATTGTCAAGGACTTAATAAATTTTTTTACGATGAAATGTTTTAATTTTCTAGCCATGATTCCTTTAAACATTTCTTCGACGACTTATAAGACCTGCCGATAGCTGTTTTCTTTATAGATTGTTTCACTTCCATAAATTAATTTAACTAAAGATATTTATAGTTTTTTTGGGATAAACAACGGGAGCTTACAATTCTGCGTTGTTTCTTTTTCTAATCCTTTTGACGAATCCCATTATAACCTAGGGCCCTATTTCACCAACCACTTTTCACTTTAAAATTTTGCAAAAAATAATTTCCTCCACAGTACGAGTGCAATGTGGCTCATTAAAATCACTAAATTTTGACGATCTTGCAATTTACAATTTTTCAGACTATTTTTTAAATTAAAAAGTGTTTGAGTTTCACCAGTTATGAAAAGAAACCTTGCATTTGTTATTGTGTTCCGCAAAGTTGCAAAGTACTATGTTTGTACTTAGGTTGTTCTCTCCCAAGCAGCAAACTTAAACGAGTTTTTGCAATACTAGGCTTCATAAGAAGGTGATGTAAGCCTGGAAATTATTTCTTTAACATTACTTAAACAAAAAATTAAGTAAGCTAAAAACATGCATACATTTCATACCCAAGCTTTTTTTAACTGATTTCGTGATTCGCCTAGGCTTTTAAGGCTTATATGTACCAGAACTATCAGATTATGTGGATTTGACGGTAATGGTGTTACTAACCATAAGCACTATCTTTGAAAATTTCTGCAATTGGTAATGGTCGAAAACCCAACTTTACTAGAAAAGCCTACAAAGAACAAAAAAGTCAGTTACTATTGCCGGAATGAAATGTGACATTTAATATTAAATTTTTTACACAAAGAAATTCAATATAAGTTTTCCGCTTTTGAATACTTATTTCCAGATTCAAATTTTTAATTCAAAAAATCAATTTTACTTCTTTTTGTACACTTTAAGAACCTTCCGCTTTTTCAAAAAATGCTTCGAAACGTTTTTTTTTTTAAATTATATTCATAATATATACAGTACCGAGCAAAAAAATGCAAACGCTTACAACAACAGAAATAATATTCCGTTATTCCTTGTAACGGTATCCAATCTGGTTTTACTTTTGAATTGTTTCTTTCCTTTGTGTAATCATTTGAGATTGAGTGTCAGTTTGTAATTGGTCTCGTGCGAACGTGAAAAATATTTATTTAAGTGATTTAAAAAGAAAATTTGGACGAGCAAAAAAAATGCAAACAGAAAATATGTCTACTAAGGTAGGTTTATCAAATCGTTTATTCTTATAATTATCACTTGTACTGTACAATAAGTAGAAACAACTGTCTGCTGGATGCAAGGAAGCAATAATTGCTTGCATGAAAGACATTGCTGTCGAGTTTGGTGTTGTGACTTCAACAATTTCGCGAATACTGTCCCGATTTCGAAAAGATGGCGCTGTCAATCGAAAAGTTGGTAGTGGGCGTCCTCGAAGAACAAAGCCCCGACAAGATCGTGAAATTGTGAAGCAAGTTAAAGTCGATCCCCTTACGACTGCTGTTGAAGTAACAGACTACGTCAATGAACATCTTGACCTTAGTGTAGGCGTACACACTGTTAGGCGACGACTTAGGGAGTCAGAACTCTTTGCAAGGCGCCCAGCAAAGAAACCTTTCATCAGCGCGATCAATAAAAAAAAGCGGCTGGATTTTGCGAAGCGCCACATGCATTGGGAGAGCGACCAATGGGCTAAAGTCTTTTGGAGTGACGAGAGCAAGTTTAACATCTTTTCGTCAGACGGTATTTGCTATGTCCGAAGACCTCCGGGGCAAAGATATTGTCCCAGATATCAAGTTCCAACCATCAAACATGGGGGAGGATCTGTAATGGTGTGGGGTAAGCAATCTAAAAGGTTCTTCAAATCACATTTCTAGTAAAACTTGATTTAAGGTTCATTCTCTCCTCAAGGAGTTGGTCAAATGTTTCGGGAAATATTCAAAGATCACATACATCCACATTTAAGGTCAAATATGCCTGAAGACTGCTTTTTTCAACATGACAATGACCCAAAACACACCAGCCAGTTGGTCCGAGGGTTTTTGGACAGCGAAAATGTTAATGTTCTTGCATGGCCGCCGCAATCTCCTGATCTCAATCCCATAGAAAATTTATGGGACATCGTAGATCGTGAGATAAGGAAGGGGAAGACGACCAATCGCATTGAGCTATTGGAAAGAATAAAGTCCGAATGGGAAAAAATCTCACCGTACTGCACTTATATACTATATATATATATATATATATATATATATATAAATATTATATAAAAGCTGCAAGCTTCGCACAATTTAAAATGCAAAGTGCAAAGATTATTTGATTGGTGTGAGGGAATGTAACAATTTCTTGCACTCTAATATAACTTTGCACTTTTCAAAAATCTACGTTTTACTTTGCAAAGATGCGTTTGCTGGTCGTGGCCTTGGTCCTATTTTTACGTTCAAGGTAATAATAATGTTAAGAATTTCTTTTTCGCTGCTCCGTTCATGGAATAAGGAGTTCTGCATAGAGTTTCCTTGATTTTTCGAAGATCCTTATTATTTTCTTGAGTGCTAAATCTTTAATCTTGAAATAACTATATTAAAAAACAAATTGTTTAAAATTAACTGAATTCATTCCTGTTATTTTATTTATTGTTTCTTTAATAAAAAATGCATTTAAAAAAATAAACTAAAGTATTGTTTGCTTTTTCTCAAGGCTGCTTTCCGTTTTGAGTTTTGAATGATCAATTTTCTCTTAGAAAAGATTTTTGATTGATCTGTCTTTATTTTAGAAAATCATTCATTTCAACGCCTCATTGGAGTGGCCAGTGAATACTTGTTCCAACATTTCCAAGACGTGGCCAAGTGTGAAGAGTTTCTAACACTCCCCTTCGATGAGGTAAAAGAAGAAGATATTATTTCTATATTTTTTTTTAATAGAAATAACACTTTCCCAAGTTCCGTAAAATTTTAGAAAACAATGAGCTATACATCTATGATGAAGAGGCCCTTCTTCAAAGCATAATTAAATGGATTGACCATGAGCCGACAGAACGCAGGCAACATCTCAATCAGTTGGTGTGTCGCCTCCATCCGGCTTGTGTAAGTAAGAAAATAGTTCGATCGATTCCAATGCTCCGCGACGATAAAGAATGTCGAGAATGGGTGGATAGCGTGTATCAGTGCGTTGGCAAGTGGCAGTGGAATATCTTTGTTCTTGACAAAATGGGACGCAAGCCAGATTTTGGTAAATACGACCTGACAACGGGCAATATGATTTCGCTTAGTCCTTTGCCAGCGGAGGCATTCGCATTGAGTCTGGCCTCTAATAAACATTTTCTGTACGTCCAGGGCGGATGTGTTGGTCGTAGTCGAAGAACTTGTTATTACTACAACGTCTACAGGAACAAGTGGCTTGGTATGACTTCTATGCGGGAGGCACGTTCACACCATCGGTCATTGATATTGGACAATTTCCTATATGCGATTGGGGGGAATGGTTCTAAAGGTGCGCTACGAACGGTGGAGTGCATGGATTTGGAAACGGGTTCAACAATGCCCATCGAACCAATGCTTTCGCAAAGAACTTCCATGGGAGCTGTTGTAAGTGGTAAGATTGTGGTTTTTTAGGGTAATAGAAGGCTTGATATGATTTTTGTAATTTTTTTTTTTTCAAATTAGAACGGTCCCTTTATGTTATGGGTGGGGAAACAGATCATAAAAGCTTAAATTCTATGGAGCAGTTCGATCCTCGAATTGGTGTTTGGCAAAGCATGCCAAGATTGAACGTTGTGAATAGCTATTGCACAAGTGCCGTCACGGAGAACTATATTTATTGCTGCGAGGGCCTGGGCAGCTCCATGGAACGATTTGAGTTGAGAGCTCAAAAATGGGAGATGATAGAATTTACATCTGACAGGTAATTTTAATGTGCGCCAAGGATTTATATTTGTTTCGATTGTGTTTATCTTGGGACCTGTAGGGAAGTTGGACATTCCAAAACCACTACCTAAAAACTTGTCTTGGGAAAAGCTAAAAAATAAAACAACATGGCTATATGAATTTATTGAAATGACACACTTTTTTCATGCTGAGGTCAATCAGTGAGCCTGTTTCTGGTGAACACGGACAATTTCACCTTACCGTAAGGGATACTTGACCAGTTTTTAATGGACGAATCAGAAGCAAAAATTCTAGACCGTTCAGATACCTAGGGATCTGGGTCAACCAATTCTATCAATGCGGCTTTCGTCATGACATAGAGTCAACTGTAACATTGCTCTTGTCAGACCTATGATTATTAACCGGCGTCCGGTGTGGCTTGTTAGATTTTTAGAAAATCTCTTTGTTAAATTTTTGCAACAGGTTCGTGCTATACTTTTGAGTAACAAAACAATCATTAAGTGTGTGAAGGAGCCACCACATTATTGACTTGATTTTGATTTTGTGAGCCTAGAAAATTTGTGGAAAATGTCTATTTGCCAGAAAAGGCATTTTTTAATTTTTTAGGAACTTACCATATTTTTAGTCATATTTTAACAATTTGTTTATTATCCTAACAACTAACCTGAAATTGTAACTTGAATATTTATGCAGCGCGTAGGAGGATTGAAGCCAAACAAACCGCGAATAAAACTTAATTTTTAAAATATTCCAAACACTTTCATTTCCATTCTGTAAATTATTTAATCTTATTTTAAAATTAATGGAAAATGTAATTTTGTAGACCAAAAAAAACAATTTTTAAATTTTTTACCTTATTCCATCAATTTACGCGTTTTCTTGTTTTTGTATGTCCTTTTAAGAGCCCTAGTTTTATTTTGTCGTTTGTTGTTTGAATGAAGAAAAAGCAAACATCCTTTGACATGATGGAACTGACGATAAAATTGTGGAAAGAAAAAAAAAGTGTGACAGAAATTTCGTCATAGCGATGCATTATGTCATAGCGACTTCTCAAAGAGAACGAAAAATTGCTCGTCGTGAACGATCCTAAAATCTCTGCGGTAGACATTGCCAAGGAACTCCAGAAAAATGCAATTGTATATGTGCAGCAACAGACTGTTTAACAAACAAACTCTCCGAAACAAGCCCCTTTTCTCTGCAAAAAAAAAAACATCAAAAAACGCCTGGAATATGTCCAAATGTATGTCCGTCAACTTAAAGAGTTCTTGAACTCGATATTCTTCAGCGACGAGTCAAAATACCACAAATTTGGGTCTGATGGACGCCGATTTATTTGAAGGAGGCAAGGTATAGCCTTAAGTCCGGCAAATGTAAATGCCACTGGTTAACATGATGTGTGATGGCGTATTGCAACCGGATTGAGTGGAGTAGGAAACATGACAGACAAATATTGTCTAGTATAGTCTGTGGTAATATGAACAACATAGACTACGTAAACATTTCTCTTAGGTGACAAGGTCTTAGGCGACAAATATCTATCGGAATAAAAAAGCTCAGCAAGGAAATCTTTTCCCTTCTCAATTCATTCTTCCGGAATGAAACCGGGAATGTGTGAGTTTAATTTTCATATGATATTGCAGCGGGTACCTATACAAAATATGTTCTGTAAGAAGGGTAGTTTTGGATGTAGACATGTCTCAAGTGAGGAGGAGTCAGTTGGAATATCAGGAATTCAGGTTGTATAATCGGTCGACCTTCGAGAAAAAGCTGTAGAGTTTTTCTTACATCCAAATATAAATTTTTACTTAGCATAATTCTGATTTTCGAGTTTATTTAATCACTGCATATTACAGGCGGAAAACATGTCCTCACAAAAAAGGTGTAATCATTGTGGTGCAAAAATGATTTTCCAAAAAATTGACTGTCACATATTACGAATGATAAGCTTTATCATAGAGGAGTCTCGAAACACAAGCAAATTCAATTAAAGCAAGAAAAAATCTTTTCTCACTTTTTTCTGAGTTGTCTGTGACAGGATGAGCTGAAACGAAATTTTAAATAAAAACCGATGTTTTTGTTTTTTGGTAACGTTAAAGCTTTTTAAAAGCTTTTTTGTATTCCCTGATTAAACTTCTTCCCGTAAGCGTGAGACATCTGTATGTAATTGTCTATTATCTTGTCATGTCTTAGAAAAGAAGTCCGGTTTGGAAACCAAGGGCCACCATACTTAATAGAAAAATGTAGTTTGGTTTATGTATTCGGTTTTTAAAAAAAAAATTTGTTTCTGTGCCTTGAATATAAAAAAAAAACATTTTTTTTTTGGTTCACTGTTCGTCATTCCAAAATTGTGTCTCGCCTCTCTCTATAACTTTTCCATAGAAAGCAATTCAATATCTTTTACCTTTAAAGCAGCGTTCATCAACTTGTATAGACTTTTCTCACCCGAAGGCCTTCTTTTATTGCATTGCAACCTTTTTTTTGTTTCCATATAAAGTTTTGATTTGTTTTGAGTGTAAGACAATTCGCATTTAACATGTACGTTTGATCTTATTTCACGAAATAGAAATTGATCTTCGCTTGAGCAGATTTGATTTTAAAGCAAACAGAAAACACTTGCGGCAGAAGTTTGGCATTTTGCCTACGCTTGAACAAGACATTTATCTGCCCGCTGAACAACAAACAAAATGCCAACAAAAATCAGACAGATTTACTTGTCTATTACAAAATAACAATCCACCAAGAAGAACGTGGTTTCTTCTGAGTCGCTGGAAATAACGTCGGTTTTAAATCGAAACGACAAACGTGATTGGGATGATTGCTCTTCTTTGCTGTCCAACGTTGTTTCTTAAATTTTTTCATATATGAAATTTATTTTTTTAAAAATATAAATGAGCAATTTAGACTTCACTTAATTGCTGAAATTCTTTTTGTTTTCCAGGGAATTCTTTGAACTGTTCTCCATTGGCAACGATTTGTACAGCATATCTAGTGAGGAGATAACTCATTACTATCCCAGTCGAAATCGATGGGAAAATGTTTTCTACTATCCTTTCCCACGAGAATGGGATACGGCCGCAGCAGTGGAACTCGTTAACGATACTTCAATGTGTTTCTAAAGACATGCCTGACATCGGGAATTGAAAATATATATTAAACACTATTTTAATTCAATAACAGTTTTATTTGTTAATTTTAAAAAAGAGAAGAAAAAAAAAGAAGAAAACAAAATAAAAAAATTGTTATGTAAATAAAATGTTGATACAAGTGAATGTGGTTGTATGAATAAAATTTAAAATAATTGAATAATTTATTATTTGTTTTATTTCCCCTCGTTTGTATTTATGTATATTTATATTTATATATTAAATCAATTCAAAAATATTTGTCTTCATATTTATATATATAATATAATTTTTTTTATAATATAAATAACAGCTAAAACTATGGTAACAATTATTTAAATGGAAGAAATAGAATCCCAAATTGTGTTTAAAGAGAATCCGGACACAATTCAAAGCTGCATAGGGATAAGATGTACCAAAAACTCGTACAGTACTTGGTCTTTCTGATTTATGATTTCTCCTGTAACCGGTTTCGTCAGTTAAATTGTATAAGTAAATAGTTTAATTTTAACTTTAGCGTAATTTACAATCTGTTTTAATTATTATATAATTCGTAACTATATTTTATTTATATATATATATATAAATAGACTAACACACGCAAAATTGAAAAACATAAATGAGAGGAGTTATACACAACTGAACTTGATGCCATCATCGCTGGAATAACAATTCTGGCAATGTAGCTTGTGGTTTCGAACACGGACATCGGTGCCATTCCTTCCATCGCTGAGTTGTAGATGACACACGCAACACTTAAAACAATTTATGTGATAAAATAGTCCCAAAGACTCAATTATCATTGCTGCTCCGCGTCCTGCAGAAAAAAAAGATCGTGTTTTTAATAGGATTTAAATAAATTAATAATTAATTTATATGTTTAGTAAAAAAGACAAATTTACATTTAAACCCAAACAATATATTTGATCGTGCTATGGGTTTTTTTACAAGCAGCATCATCATCGCTTCCTAAGCAGCATGTATAAATAAGAAGAAACGTTATCTTAAACCTTGTGTAAGAATCAAAGCTTCTCGTATATAAAATGGATACCCAAAAATACATATAGTAAGTTAAGTTTTCGGCAATGTTTAATTTTTTCAGATGGCAAAAAACTTAGACTTGAACACCACATAATATGGTTGGGCAAGGTTCTGAAGTGTTGACCGGTAGTAACCACAATGGACCACTCAGGATCTTTGGCGTAAAACATAAACCTTTTGGTTCCAAAAAATTGAAATCCTTGCAAAATAGGGAAACGCATTTTTTAAGTCTACAATTCCTACTTCCCCGAGCCTACTTGATGAGGACCTGTCTTTCCTGTAGTTACTATTCCCTAGCTTTTCCATTTATCTGCAATCTGTGAGTACGAATCTCCTGGTGAGACAGTGTCTACACAGTATTTCCCCCGCTAGCCATATCTGTACTCCATTTAATTCAAAAATGTCGATGGTGTTCCATAACAAACTGTTAGCCTTTTTACTGTGGGTTCCCTCGACCTGGACCTAGGTGGCTTGTTCATTCACTATATCAATGCACACAAATAGGCATCGTTACTGCATTCATTTAGGGTTGAACAGTGCGACAGTCTCTTATTATTTATTTAATACGTTTTCTTATTCTACAACTCCTACTTCCTCGAGGCTACTTTATGAGGACCTTTCCGTATTCCCTAGCTTTTCCATTTATCTCCATTTAATTCAAGAATTTCGATGGTGTTCCATAACAAGCTGTTAGGCTTTTTACTGTGGGTTCACTCGACCTGGACCAAGGTGGCTTGTTCATTCACTATATCAATGCACACAAATAGGCATCGTTACTGCATTCATTTAGGGTTGAACAGTGCGACAGTCTCTTATTATTTATTTAATACATTTTCTTATTCTACAACTCCTACTTCCTCGAAGCTACTTGATGAGGACCTTTCCGTATTCCCTAGCTTTTCCATTTATCTCCATTTAATTGAAGAATTTCGATGGTGTTCCATAACAAGCTGTTAGGCTTTTTACTGTGGGTTCACTCGACCTGGACCAAGGTGGCTTGTTCATTCACTATATCAATGCACACAAATAGGCATCGTTACTGCATTCATTTAGGGTTGAACAGTGCGACAGTCTCTTATTATTTATTTAATACGTTTTCTTATTCTACAACTCCTACTTCCTCGAGGCTACTTGATGAGGACCTTTCCGTATTCCCTAGCTTTTCCATTTATCTCCATTTAATTCAAGAATTTCGATGGTGTTCCATAACAAGCTGTTAGCCTTTTTACTGTGGGTTCCTTCGACCTGGACCTAGGTGGCTTGTTCATTCAATATTTCAATGCACACAAATAGGCGTCGTTACTGCATTCATTTAGGGTTGAACAGTGCGATATTTCCTTATTACTTCTGATATCTTTTCCCATTCTGAATGATTCTCAGTGCGACAGTCTCTTATTATTTCTGATACCTTTTCCCATTCTGCATGATTCTCGTGGTTTGAGCGCACTAAAAACTGGGTGCAAATTTTCTGCCAATAACTAATCTCAGCCAGAAGAGTCTCAGTAACTGTTTAAATACTGGAATTAGAATAGATAATACAACCTTAAACAGACAAAGAATGCCAAAATAGAAGCAACCAAAACATAGGCAGACCAATTTTGGAATGACAACAAGTACGTTAGCATAAGTGAAACCTTATAAAACAGAATTGTAGACTTCTACTCAGATCTCTTTTAGGGTTCCGCACCCAAAGGATTCAAATGAACCCTTGCATATAAGGCGTGGAACACTTCGTGTGAAAATCAACTCTCACTTGGATGTTTTTTGTTTTAAGTTTTTTTTCTTAATTCATGGACTCACCTAATTCATCATCACAATGTGAACATTTCTTTTTTCCACTAACACTAAGTATCTTGTCCTGTTGCTGGTGTTGGGTCAGGTTCTTCTCCAAAAGTCGTGTAGGTGATGAATTTTGCAAAATGTTTTGTGACCTAATCTGATGAGTTTGGACGGAAGTTGGCGAATCCTCAAACCTAAATCGGAAATTAAAATTAAATCATGTACTAAGCATATGACATGAACTGTCTTACTTTTTCCTTTCACCAATTCCTTTGCTTTGCACTCTTTGTGTTAGTGTTTGTATAACTGCATCAGGCAAGGGCTTGTTGTCCTTTCCTCCGCTATTTGTATTTGGTGGAACTCCTACACCTTTGCCCCATCCATTGGAATTACGCATCCCACCACGCTGTTGTTCAGCTCGCCTATGTTCGGCCTCCTGAACCATCCAGTGATAATGGAACGTGTCCGGCACTGACTTCCTTTTTTGCTGATACGCCAACCAACCATTGTCAACGTTGTTCTCGGCAAACTCTTTCTTGGTGTGAACCCATGCGTCATTGTATTTTGGTTTCGGGGCAGCACTTAGTGCGTGCAAGGCATTTCTAGTCATGTTGGCGTGCGATATGGGTAAGTGCACATTTGGTTGTGACATTCTCATTTGGACATGCTCTTCGGGCATTATTTGCGAACGACTTGGCTTCATCGGAGGCGGTTGGCTCAATTTGGAGCCACGAAAGTCGGGCAAGTCCGACATTGATCGGCAATAGTCGGTTTCGATTTGGTAAACTTGTTGATTTTGAATGTTTGCATAAATGTTCCCATTGCTGTTGTTATTACTGCTATTATTGTGGTTGGCTGCATTTAAGTCCTGCAAGGATCTGCGATTAGCTGACATTAGCATCTTAGCGCCATGTTGCAGTTCGCGACGAGCAATGTTTTCGCGAAGAATCAAATTGTCCCGCTGTCGCTTTAGTTCCTCCTGTTCAAGTTGCAGTAATTCTCGTTCCACGCGCAGCACCTCCTCTTGTTCACGGATTTGATCCTCAATGCATTGCATTTTGGCATTGGCTTCCTCCATGCCAGGAATTGAATTAACTTGATTTTGTGGCATTAGTAGTCTTTGTTGCTCAGCATTGTGATTCATACGAGCGTGAATGGCCAAAAGTTCCTCATGGTGATCGGGCTCATCTGATGAATTTGTAAATGGTTCACTGCTCTGGCGCGAGTGATTCTCCGAGACACCCGAGTCACGACTTTCACCTGCAAAGTAAAAATTGGTTATATGAATGATTAAAACGATATGTTCATCGGAAAATAACGCATTTATCTAGAAAAAGTACGAAGAATTATTTGAACTATGAGAACGAGTCCATGACGAGTAGAAAAACCAAAATCCCAGGTGTGTCGATTCCGCGTCGGTCTCAGAAAAAGTTTTCAAATGGAAGAAATAAAAATAGGTGAAAATGACCAACATACGTTGATATTCCCGTGACTAGCTGTAGAACTCATCAGTTTATCCTTTAAGCCTCGCATGTGTGCAAATGTAGACCAAATAAATTTCACATGTTCTATCCAATATCGGTAAGAAATAATCCGGGGACTATTACATCTAACAAGAGGCGTACCTTAAGGATCAATACTTGGACCGATCCCCTTCGCGATTTATGTGAAAAATATTCAATCGCACCCTACTCTGTCTCTGTCTTCTCGGGACTTGCAATACCCAACAAATGGTTGCGAATCAGATTAAGTTGCCATGAAATTCTTAGCCAGTTTAAAGCCAGTATGGGGATTGGACTTGTATGTCGCTGGTTGCCTTAGTCTTCGAAAATGGGGCTTGCTGAGATACTCAACATTGTAGCTCGAACTCAACCTACCTCTGCCTACATTTGAACTTTCACGGTGATCAAAAAAGATGCCGGATGAAAGTAATGAGAATAAAAAAAACTACATGTTGTCGATTAGAAATCGATCGAGCTGCGATAAACCACCTCGGGACAAACATCAACCTCACAAACGACACCTTGGCGGAGAACCGACGATGACTTATTTTAGACAATCGATGCTACTCGAAGGACCAAAACCAAAAATATCAGAGCAGATTTTAGGAACCTTCGAAAGAAAGTTCTTTTTCGGATAAACGGTCCTTTCTGCGGATAGGGCGAATGGAGGAGAAAGTCCTCCAATAAATAGTATCTAATCGCAGCTAAACTGTTTCAACGTGATCCTCAAGCGAGCAGTCAAACACCACACGGATGAAGAGTTCCAGAAACATGATAGTTGGCAAATCAAATAAATTACCTGGCATTTTTCAAAACGGAGACCAAGAGCGGTCACCACCTCAGTGATAAATCGTATATAGCGAGCGGTTTAATGCCCACGCCAACAATGTCATGAAAAAGACCAACTTTGCCCTTCATCAGGTTTACCCACTGCTGAAGAAGAGGAACGGTTTGAGCAAAAAATAAAAACAAACTACTGGTCTACAAGCAGCTCATAAGACCAGTCATTACTTATGGCTGCCTAATATGGTTCGTGTCACCAACAACCATGAAGAAAATCGGACGCATGATTCTTCGGATGATGGGATACTTCAGCAACACGAAGCTATATGAAGATGCTTGCATGACGCCAATCGATTTGTACATGCTACAGATTTCCAGAAAGTACATAAGAAGGGACTACCGCAAACTATAGAAACTGTACAATGATGATCTAGTCTGGGTCTCCAGGATCAGTGGAGTATAATTGAGCGAGCGAAGAACAGTACTTCGGTCAAGATTGTCTTCGAATCTCAACCGCCACGTTCACGAAAAAAGGGAATACCGTACCCTCGATCTAGCAAGGAACTAAAACAGAACCGGAACGATGGAAATCAGCTTTAGCTCAGGCTCAGGTTCTTGGCATAAAATTTACTTAAAAAAATGTACATGAAAACAAATATGGTGGAGTCATATCCGGAGATTCTGGTGGTCAACCATTATCGTCGCAGATCGACAACTATATCACTCTCGACGTTATTTCTCTCTTCGACGCGTTTCCGTGGTGTAAAAAGTAAAACAGTTAAAACACCAAAATTTATCATTGTTGCTCAACTCACTTGCAAATTTTTGATAAAGAATGAAAATAAAAACAGTATCATTGAAAGTCTAACAAATTTATGTACATCTTCCGACCATCCCAAGACATTATTATCCTCATCTTTTCGTATGTAATCTCAGCCATTCCGGCGTGAAACCGTATATGTAGTTTCTTGCCTGAATTATCACTTTGACATCTCAGTCGAGTAATGGACTTATTGCCAATTGCCTTCGATTAGATTAACTAGAACTATCCCGCACAATATTGATTTTGTTGTCTATGACAAAATCGTTAAGAAAAAACAAAACACTCAAAACTAAGGCTAAAGGTCTTTCCCAACCCTAAATGGATTAGTTGACATTCCATTTGCCGCCATAGCACCCTTGTGAGTGTTTCAAAACCCACCCCATTCCTACAAAATCTAGTTCAACTTACCAGCATCGGAATTGTCATAGAGGCCAGCTTTTATGTACAATTGTTTCTCCAAGCGTCGCTCTTCCTGCAACAGTTGCACCATATCGGGCGGTGGTACAACCGTCAGCTCTAAAAAACTATCATCGGATCCTTCGATCCCTAGGAAACTGGATCGTTTATTGCGCAATTCATTCTTGATTCGCTTGGTTGAATTCATTCGCAATACTGGCGGTCCCGAACCATTGTTCTCCACCCCACCCTTTGGTATTGTTTCATAGGTATTTGTGCTACTTCCACCAGCACTACCAGTTTCCGCTTCATCATCATCTGCATCGTCGCTATCAGTAGACGCCATCGTTGGCGGCGGTGGCGGTTTCTCTTTAGGTGGTTGTAAATGCGATGGAATACTAGCCGCTTGGTATTCTTCCCCTCTTGCCGTGCAAAACATTTCAATATTCTCATACAGCGGAATAGGTTTCTGCAATTTTGGAACCTGGTAGAGCGGTTCACAGGACTTTGGCACCTGATAATAGGGTTCCTCCTCGACAACCTTTTGCGGAGGACTTGAATTTCCATGAAAACATTCCCTCTCCTTATTGTTCAGTTGGACTTTTTCAATTATATCAACTACAACTGCATCATCACGATATGCTCCATCAGAGTTGGTTGGCGGCGGCGGTGGTGGTGGCAGCAGAGCAAATATTTCACCATCTCTATCCTCCATCGAGGAGACGTTCTCGTATATGGGTTCAAAGACCGGAGTGGATTCTTTCACTTCACTTTGTGCCTTGATTTGGTCTGATCTTGTCGTCATCGTAGTTACCTCCTCTGCCATGTCCATGTCAACTATAATTTCCTCTTCTTGATCAATAGCTTGCAGGGCCAATTCAAGTGCTTCGTTTATCTGGAAAAACAATTTGAAAAATCAATTATCAATCTCATCGAACATTATCTTTAGTTAGTGCGCGTTATAAAATGCACATGCAATTTAAACAATTTAAATCAGAACACATGGCAAAAAAAAAAAACGTATGCTATGACATCAAAACGGAAAACCCACATAATAGAAAATAGATAAAAGAAAATCAAACACGCGAAAACAAGGGAAAGGAGACCAAAGTATTTAGGAATACATTATTGGAACACGCCACGCGGTGCAGCACAGCTCGAGTGCTGAATTTCAACTAAATGCAGAGTGGAGGTTTTGCAGTTCGCACCTGCACATTTGACCAAATAAATCCCTTGTGTGTCGAGTGAATGGCACTAAGCTTGACTAGGGGAAAGCATGGGGAATGGAGTGTAATGAGACAGATATCGGCTTATCGGAAGTTCGATTGTTTTCGACACGTAAGTCCGGAAGATATATCAGCTTAATTGCATAATACGTGTGCGTGAGCTTTTTGGTAAAATAAGGTTGCCACACTCTTCGCAGGAAAGCCGGCAATTTAGAAATATCCAGACAAAAGTTGGATTTTTTTAGCGTATCGGATCATCAAAAAACGAGTAAATAGCCGATTGCATCTGTGCTGAACCTAAGGCATGACAATCGACCCGATTCTGGCCTCACGAGGTACGGGTAAAAAAAATCATATTATTACAACATCAACCCTGCGAACATTCTTAATTAGCTAAATAAGCATTTCTAATAATAAGCATAAGCAACAATAAATCCAACACACAAGAAATGAGAGCCACTTTTGTCCAAGGTTTGGCGCCTTTATCGTAAAACAACCTGACGTCGATCGCACTAGCCTAGGTTGGTTACCACAACAAAATGCTATCTGTATGTGGGGGGCTGATTTGCATCCTAAAGGCCGCCAACTCGAGGATTAGGTACCATGGAATTCACTTCTCTGAAAAGCTGAAATTCAACCCTCATGCTATTCTTCAAGGGGCTGGCTTCGCATTGCACTGCGTTTATCTAATTATGCGTATGCAGAATGGCCTACGCGAGAACATGAAAGTTCTCATTTAAAAGCAGCTGTCCAAGGCATTGAAGATTTTTATTTAAAAATGGAACTACCATTGTGCTTTAATGGATTCATTTTCCGCTACTACTAGAACAACTGTTCTAGGAATAGTTGCGTAAAGATTGAATGAAATGTAATAAAGCTACATACATTTGCATATGAATAAGTCAGGGAAATAATTTGAAACTGTAGAAAACCGAAGTCAAACCCATCATCAAGTATTTCCACCTGAAAAACTATTTACACCAAAGACACAAACCCCGACATGGTAGAAACATTGGGTGACTCAGCTCCTCTATAGTCTTATATGCAATCTTATGCAACGCGCTTTAGATGGGGTAATATATGCAAAAAGTCAAAGATCTTGTGTAAACTGACCGAAGAGTAACAATCTGATTTTTAGCTGATGTCACGGGGAACTCATATGACGGCTTTCAAATCATTCTTAACGATGAACTTCAGGAATTAAAGGGCTTGGCGAGGTAATTGTAGTGCACGATTACCTGCGAGCCATATCTTTTCGTTATATATTATTTTTCGAAAGGATTCGCCACTCGAGAAGAGAAGGACTGATTGTTTCATAATTGCATAAGAAGGTATCCGTAATTTTGGATCATCCTGGACATCCTGGTGCAAGGACAAGATATTTACATATGAAATGCAAAGCATTTTAATTTATATCGGCTCCATAGCTTTTCGGCTATGCACTAGAAAAAACGTTGAGTGGAAAGAAGAATCAACATTTTATGTGAATAGGGTTATAAAAACACGCCGGTTAGAATTAGTATCTGTATAAGCCTTTTAAAGACTCCTGCATGCTCGTTATGTTTCGCCAGTATATTGTTCGTTGGTGCTATCAACTAAATAAGCTTTTTGCTAAGAAAAAGTATTTTGTCGTGCGAAACTTGAATGAAAAGATTCGGTCTTAAATCCGTTGAAATATTGGAAATACTATTTAAGGATACGTAATAATATTTCGAATATGCCTAACTTACATGCGCACATGTGGAACAAATCATTTTTAAGACACTTGTTTAAATAAGAACAAGTTGTAGGGTTCCCATTCGAGATTCTTCCTTATTTTTTTGGCCAAACTTCCCCTTTAAGAGATGTTTAAAAAAAAGGAACATCTTTTAATGGTTTTCACTCGTCCCCAAAATATATATGCATGGAAGCCTGGATGCATAAACACCTCTTCCACAAGAGAGAGTGCGATGTCGCGAAATAGTTTCAAAATTTTTTTTTTATTTTTTTGAAAACGAATCGCAAAAGGGTCAAGCAAAAAACGACGATAAAAGGTTTATTCCAACATGATTGAAGTTTAATCCGAGTAAAACCAGCCTGATTTGAAAGGGATAAATGATTTGCAGTAGATACACATCGCGATGCTGCGAATACAATTCATCCACAAAGATTTCCCTTGAAACAAAGTATTTAATGGGACTTAACTAAAAGAGATATAAGAACTTAAAATTGTCCGTAAGACTCGCGCGGATCCATTATTTTATCAGGATCGCGATGTGCGACGGCAGAGGTTCGTTGTATGAAGTTCCACATTTTGAGTACTTTGCACTGATGGCGACGGCTTCTGTAAATCGAAGCCTTTTTTCAATATCATAAAGGTCGGTCAAATTTGATTCAGCACTTGTGTCATAAAGCCTTTCCCTCAGCCTGGGTTGTGTTATGTTCTCAACTTGAGTCTAGGTTACTAAGCGGCGTTCTAAAGACCTCTTTCTGACAGATGCGTTTATGTCAGGCGCCTCTCATTGAAATTTAATTGAATCATTCGTTGCACTTAAATCCTTCATTAAATGAGCTTTGATCCAACACAAAAAGAGTTGGATTTCCTTGTGTGTTTAGGGAAGCAAAAGATACGAGTACGAAAACGTACTTCAATTACGAACATATTTAGCATGTCAAACACCGCAGGGGGCCAGCGTCATAGCTTCTTTGATAACTAAGAACAAACAAACTTCGAATACAGGCGAACAAAAATTGCATCACATTTGAATTATTTTACAATATTTACACAATAAAAAGAACATGCCATAAACAAAATAAAACAAGCTATCCATAAAGTAAATAAAATGTACATTTTGCTAAGGGAATATATACATATATAGAAACGTAAAGGATTCTTACACACCAAACACATCCTGATCCTTACCTTCGATGTCACTGATTATGTGGGAGTATCTAATGCGTATTGGCCAAAATATATGCGATATGATTTTTTTTTTCTTTAAAATTCAGTTTACAGAGAAGTAAATATCAACAGTTATTGCCATTTGAAAAGGCTTAATTATAATAGATTTTTTTTTTAAATATTTATTATTATTTTGTAAAGCGGCTGATTTTATTTGATTTTGTTTTTTTTCCATTTAGTATAATATTTGTTTGTAAATATATATTTATGTAAGTGCACTAAACATTTATAAATTCTTTAAATTTTAATTCGTATTTCATTTTTTGTTATTTCAAATTTATCTCAGACGAAAATAAAATAGACTTTGAACACACGAGTTAAAGAACAGCAAGTAGTACACATTTAGAGACAGAGTACATCCAGATCGTCAGATCATTATTGAAATATGTATGAATAAAGCGATATCCTTTGTGGAATTGTTATTATTATTATTTTTATGTTGAGGCGACTACATTAATTGTTGCTGTGTGATAAAAAAATAAATAAAATTTCAAAAAGTAGAAAGAATGTTATTTTAGATTTAATGAAAAATGTATTAGTTAAATATGAAATAAGAACGTACATTTTTAAGGGTGTAGTTCATGAGTATAATATTAAGAAGATTTTTTTTTTGCGTAGACAACAAATAAACCTAATCGAACCCTCAGAGAAATTGAGGCACTCTTCACGAACCGTTTCTGTAAAATTTTGACGAAGAAATATAACTTATGTTAATTGTAAAATAAGCCATGGATTCGCGGAGAGAGCTTCCATTTGGACTGCCGGCAACATGGAACGAGCCAAAACAAGCATGAAACGATATAAGAAGCATTCAAGCGAAAGAGCTAGAAAGGTTGTAGCTCTACACTTCTGGGTTTCTCGCAAGGTGAGCAAGATTTCAATTTATTAAAAATATCGTCCTTCACGGTTATAGGCAAGCTGCACAACATGCATCCTTTCGCCGTCCTCAAAGACAGGACCGTATATTCAGAGAGGTTTTTTTTTAAAACCCCCAAACAAATTGTTCTGCTCTCTTGCGTATCGTTTTTTTTTTTTTATCAATCCAATTTATAGCCTCTTAGTCCAAACTGCAGTTCACCGTGTGCTTTCGAGCACCGGATTAGAACACGCAGACGACCATCCTTTTGTATAGTTTAGTATGATGCGGATGGAGTCAAATAGAGTAAAGAGCTGATTTCAATTGCTAAATGAGGACCTATTCTAAGTAGCATGTCCACCTGTCCACCAATTTTTACAAAATTTAAATAGTTAATTTGCATTTGCAACAAGTGCTACTTATAAATCAACTGTATATTCAAGTTAAATAGACTAGACATACCGTCTTATTTCAGCTTCGTTAAAGTAGGAATATTAAATATTTGTGAAGTTTCAACTACTATAAAGTTTCGGTAAAGCTTCCGTCAGAACCGAAACCCTTATGGATGGCATTATTAGACAGGGTGGTGGCCTATTTCGAGATAATTTATATATATATACATACAAATATGTAATTTTTTTAAGCAAAATAAGTTAAGAAAAAAATTGAGAAATTTATGATGGAGCGACTCAGCAAAAGAGCAAAGCAAAGCAGTTATTAATTTTTTTGGTCAGATGCAGCATTCGATTAAACTGAAGCTCATTTTTATCTTAGTGCTTGATTGAATGAATAAAACTGCAGATGCAATGTCAGAAATCAATTGTTGAGCATCAAATGCACCCAGTTAGCTGTAAGGTATGCTCCAGACTAACTTTAGAATGGACTAGACTCTTCGAAAACGGAAAAGAAGTTGCGGTCAATGTGGATGGTATCCAATACCGGAAAATGGTTGAACTTTTTCGAAGAAATCAATATAGATCTTTGGTTCTAATGAAATTGAGCCGCAGTCTAAACAACTCGTCACATTATGGCTCACGCCATAATTTTGGGGACCGAAAAATATTGCGAACTTAAAATTTCAACTGGCAGTTTTTTGTACTTTTGAGTCTACCTTTTGGATAAATAGTTTAACATGGTTAAGAAGATCTATGGTATTTTTTGAATTTTTTTTTATTTACTGAATTCGAAATCCGATTTCGGGTCAATAAAAACCTTCAGGGTATAGGTGAATTATTAAAAACTTGAAATGCATTTAAAATAAAAAAGAAAAATCACATCCCAAAGAGATGATCAACGAAACTACAAGCCTTTAATAGTTGTGAGTAAGAAACAGCCAATGATGTTGTGAATTCGGCTTTACGTCTAAATTTTATCAACTACTTACAAGTAAGAACTTAAAAAACTTGACAGTCTGATTAGCAACCTTATATAAAACAATAATTAAGTGTTTTACAAGACGGAAAAAAATCCATAAAAAAAATATTATCCATAGAGTTGCATAGATAAATGTGTTACCATTTGTTAGTTTAAAAATTTAAAAAAATATTAACATTTCTGAAAAGCCTGAAAATTAAGGCATTTTAAGCAGTTCAAGGCATCTATAAAAATTAAAAGCGAACAAGCAACATAACGAGATCTAACGATTTCTTATTAGAGGTTTCATTTTAAAAAGCTAGCTACATATTTGGGCCATAGCCCACCGAAGTCATAGAGGAAATTTAACCAGAGTATCACAAGAAACAATTCGAAGGGATAAGGAACTTTTCTATCTTTGATGCTCAGTTAATAAGCAGGACTGTCACATTTGGAAAATTCATGTAAAAAAATAAACCGGCCAAGTGTGAGTCGGACTCGCGCAACGAAGGTTCCGTACAAAATTGTAGGTGTAGTATGTAAGTTGTCCATCCCGGAAATCAAGTCTATGAGAGTTTTACGGCTTTTTTTGCATGAAGTACCCTTTAGGAGTATCAGAATTAGCGACAAAAACAGCCATATCTTTTGCCTGCGTCGATTTAGAAGCTTGATATTTTTACAGCTTAAAGGGACCGTAGTCATAAGTACGAGGGATGATTCTTAAGTAATGATAATTGGTTATTTGCAGTTCTCATAAAATTCCGAATCGATGACGCCGTGACGTCAGGCAGCTGAGGTCACAGGGATCTCGTATGGCAGTGTTTAAAGAATCCATGCCAACGAATTACATATGAAGAAGATATCCGCGCGTTGGCAGCTGAGAACGTTAACCGACGAGCACAAGAAAAAACGAGTCGAGAATTCAACGTTAAAAGTTCCAGGCAGTTCAGAATTTTTTCTCACGTTACGTAACCATGGAGGAGACTTGAATTCATGGACGCCGAAGAAAGCTTAAGAGTCGAGTTTGACAGGAAAGGTAATGGCATCAAAAAGACGCGTCAAACTGCGAGTCGGTGTGCTGCTTCATCAAGACAACACACCGGTTCAGAAGGCTATTCCGATGGTTTCTTTTCAAGAAATAGGATGCTAAATGCTTGAACACCTGACCTATTCGCCAGATATATCTCCCAATGACTTCTACCTCTTTCTTCGCCTCAAGGAACACCTTCGGGAGAAGAAATTTTAAAATGACAGCGAAGTGATGACTGCTGGTTATGCGTTTTGGGAGAGAAAAAACAAGGAATTTTTTTCTAGCCTGAGTTTGGAAAAAAGATGGTCTAAATGTATTTACGTGTCAGGAGACTGTGTTGAAAAACAAATATTATTTTTACCTAGTTCAACCACCGTGGTTTATATTCATAATCATTACTTTTGGATCACACCTCGTTCCTTATAAAAAAAAAGGTTGAAACAAACAGACGGACAGCAAAGTAATCCTATAATGGTTCCGTAACGAAACCTTAAAACACCAATATTGAATGTCGAGAAATCTCTCTTACCGTTGCACCTTACTTATTGTTGCGGATTTATGACCCGGATTCAACATTTTCGTCCTTATTCCTTCGAAAATAAAGTGCCTGTTGTTGTGATGTGGATGAGGGCAATAATCATCGTCCACAACATGGCACAGAAGTATTGAAAACAACCAATTTCAAAAATATTAATTAATATTAGCTGTCAATTTTTATCAATTTAAATCAAAGCATTGTTTAGACTAATGAAACCTCTTTTAATAAAGAAAACCCCGAATATAAGAAATACTTAACAACTATGTTACTGCAAAAGGCTTCTAAACAGTTGGTGAAAATTCAAGGCTTTAAGCGCCATCGTTCAATCATTCTTAATGAAAATGAAATTATGAATTTAATGCGAAATAACGATAACTCTCCAAACGTCTTTTTATCGATTTCTTTTTATTTTACTGCAAAATTAAAACAGAAAAAAATAGAAAAAAACACAATTTTGAACAAAGCAAAGGTATACATAACAAGTAAATCAAAAAAAAATATATTTTGTAGACACATAATTATATATTTAACAAAATATAAATCACTGGATAAATTTAAAACGAAAAAAATAAATATAAATAACATTTTGTGTGCTTTTCTTTCAACAAAAGTTAAAAAGCAATCAATAATTCGAGACTTTTGTTTTTTGAGATTCCTATGTACACAACTAAAGTTTAGCATCCTCTACAACTAGCTTCGAGATTTCCTCATCAAGTATTTCATTGATCTCCTCTGTAAGCTTCAAATCCGAATCGCTTTGCTCGACTATCGCATCGGTTGTGATGGTTTTTGTGATTTCAATGTTGACACCATTAGTTGTTTGTGACTCAGGTGGTTTGGTCTCAGTTGAATCACTGGTACTGCTGATTACATCAGATGGGACATAGAACTTGGAATTATCTACAGAAATGGGCTCGAATTCGGGTGTCTCTGAGACTGTTTCAACGACATCGGAGGACTTCGATTGGAAGTTCTTTTTGAGGAATTCGAAAATATTTTTTGGCTTCGAATTTTGAGATTTCTGTTTGGGTTTGGGCGATCCGGGCAGCGCAACCGGTGGTGGGGACGATGGAATTGCCGGTGGGGCGTCTGCGTCATTCGTTGTGGTTACTTTGATTTTAGTTTCGACCACTTCCACTCGGGCTATTAGAAAGTTAGCCTTGTCAGCTGATGGAGATCCTAACACTGGGCTCAGAGGCGGAGAATTCGATAGCTCAACACAGGTCTTTGCTAAGACTTCCGCATTGGTCTTATGAAGGAGTGAACTGGGTGTAGACGGAGTCGTAGGTGAATTGGGTCGTGACAAGGGAGCACAAGTGATTAAAGCTAGTTTTTCGACCTCTATGCAGGGAGTTCGAATAAAATTCGGATCTGGCAGATCTCTTACGTTTAACTTAAGGCAGGGTTCTTCAGACACTGGTTGTTGCTGCGATGTGCGGTCTCGCCTACCCGATATTGGAGAGTTTACTCTATTAGCTATTTGGAGAAGGGATGATTTATTTGGTGTTGGAGAACTGGGCTTGAAAATGACGGTAATTTCAGAAGACGGTGAACTATCACCAGCACTGGAGGTGCTATCACGTATTTGTGCTTGAGGAGACTTCATGGATTCCTTCATCAATACATCACTATCGCCACCGACTTCAATGCATGGAGTTTTGATGAAATTCGGATCGGGAAGATCCTTAACATCGATTTTCGTACATGGTATCGCGACAATGGCTTCTTGATGCTGAAATGCATCGGTGTTTTGTTTGTTTGATAATCTTGCGTGAGGAGACTCATTTTTTTCGGGTGGCAGATTAACTACTGTATTGAACCGTTCAGCTGCCAAAAACGACTGTACAATATTTACACAACTTTCAAAAGGAAGTGGGCTAAATTCAGTGACCTTTATATCCAAAGGAAGAGGAGGTGCTAAAGAGGACGTTGCTTCTTTTTTTGCGGGTTTCGAATCAATCGGGGCATCTACAGAGTGTTCGCTCTCCTTCGTTGTGCTTTTATCAGCAACTTTCGAGAGACCTTCAACTGGGACTATGTCCGTACTTTGTTTGGGTTGCTCTCCCACTATTTTTGGATGCCAAGTTTCCAAACCATTTAAGAAATCATTCATAGCGGATTGCTGAAAATCCTTTGATTGAGCTTCAGCTTTAATTACATCAGTTGAAGTACCTTTGTTGCCGCGCGGCAGAACTTCTGGTGACTTCGGTATCGATGGCATACTTCTCGAGTTAAAAATCTCCACACGACCATTAGTTGGTGAAGAAGGCACTTTTTTCAGACCCGCACAAGGCGTTGGACGGGATATATCAATATCGTATGAAATATTTTCATAAATCGGAGATGAGTGGGTTTTATTTTGGGAGTTCCCAGTACAGTTTCTGGGTGAAGCAGATTCAGATGGAATATCCAACATTGGAGCTTCCGATTCTGGTATTAATTTAGCGGGTTGCGGATTGGTTTTGGACGGAACAGGGATCATTGATTTCTTTTGGGAAACACTATTGTCGATATTTAAGATTATGTGTGAGTCACAACTAGAACTGCTTTGAGTATATAAAGGACATACATCTTGAGATTCTGGCTTAATTGTGGGAGATTCTGAGACTTTTATACCAATTCCATTGGTTGTGTCTTTGACTGATTCAACGGCTAAGTTTTCTTTAAGGATCTGATCAATTGAGGTAACCTCTTTGTAAGCTGAAGTATTCGACTTAATTTCTATTAATTTTTTTACGTCAGGACTTTCTAAAGTCTTCTGAGAAGTTAAAGGAATTTCAATTTCTAACTGTCTCTCTTGGTCAAGTTTTGAAGGCACTTGTGGTTTTGCTATTCCCTGCGGTATCTTTGAGGCCTGAACAATTGATTTTTTTATATTCTCCTCAACTGTACTATTCATTTTGGGGTTCACCTGTGTGGGTTTGATTTGGGATATGCCTTGCGGAATTTTCGAGGACTTTATATTTGTTTCAGAGGATTCTGTCGTTGTCTTTCGCCAAGGCACTATCGAATCCAATTTTTTACTCTCACTTTCTTGTTTTTCTATAACTTGGTCAGTTCTATCTGACACTATACACTCTTCTACAACACAATCATCTTTATCAAAAGCCATCTTAAACATTTTTAACAAATTCTGTGCATGATTCACTTCATCATCAGCATTTTTGGACACAACTTTACTCGTATTTAATAAGGTTTTACCGCCACCAACATCATCAAGAACGGGCTTATCCACCAAACTAACTACAGTTGGAGTGTTTAGATTTTTTAACTGTAAAAAACTTACACTAGAATCAAATTCTCCTTGAAATTCAATAGTACTAGCAGACTGCGGTACCTTTTCCTCGTGCAATTGAGATTTCCCATCACTCTGTTGTGTTTCGTGGACCACCTCATCTTCATCTTCTTCATCTTCTGTTGTAGCTGCTTCTTGGTCAATCTTCTCATCTGTTGTATTGATGCCACTATCATCGGATGGTGCCTTCTCAACACTATCATCCTTGTTAATATCTTGCTGCCTTCGGGCAAACTCTTCCTTCTTCAGCATCTCCAGTTGATACTCATCGACTAACACGATGGGTTTCTTAACGATTTCCTCTTTGGTAACAGCATTTTGCAAACTAGACAGTCGATCCTTGAGCGGCAGCACTGCTACCACTTCAGCGTCGGCCCTTATCGTATTTGGCTTTTGGTTGACTGAATTCTGTTCTTTCTGTTTTTCCAAGCATTGAAGACGTTCCTTAATGCTGGTTATTTCTCCTGGCAGAATTCCTATCGTGTGTTCATCTCCGGAGTCGGATTTTTTCTCTAAGCTGCACAAACGATCTTTGATTGATTTGACATTCGCGAATTCACTTGCAGTCCGCTTTTTCTCGATTTGGTCATGGTTCTGCTGGTTTTGCACAGACGATGGACTCACTAATCTTTTGGCAACTTCTGGCTTCTCAAAGAGTTCTCGCTTCTTGGATATGTCAATTTTCGGGAGATCTTCTTTCTTTACAGTGGCTTGAGTCGTTTCAGTGCCATCCTCACCATTAACCGAAGGCGGTTTTCTATCGTTCACCATACTCCTTGTTATTGGATTTTCACCAAAGCCTGGTTTTTTGTAAATACTCGACGCTGATGCTTTAGACACACGACTTTTGTAATCCTCTATAGCTCCCTCGTAAGTGTACTCGTATGGTTCGGGTGATACAACTGGAGCTGTGAAAGGTGTTTCATAGACTGGTGATGAAATACGATCACGATTTTGGTTATCATGGCATGGCTGACAAGAGTTGTTCTCAATGTCGAGCGAGGAAAGATTTTCCACTTCGGCAGGTTCACTCTAGAAATAAGCAAGGAATGTGTTAACATGAATTCGAACTTTAACAAACTAAATTGTGATAAGAGGCTAACATTCCTCATTTGTTTCATCACCTTCAAAGCGTTGAACATTTCGCTTACGCTACTCACCACAATACTATGCACTTCACAATCTTCGGAGATGCTGCTCTTTCCACTGGCACTGCTGGTGCCGATGCCCAAATCACTTAAATCGTTCGCTTCATCTTCGTTATATGATGCTAGAGATTGTAGTTTTGGCCGAGCTCGACCACGTTCACCGCTAAAAAAAAAACAAAACAAATATTTGCTATCAACATTTCGATAGAATTTTTTTGATTAGATTACCGCTCTTCCATCATTTCAGAAAATGTTTTCGATTTTCGTCTCGTTCGATCATGCTCTTCTTGTTCGAGCTTCTTCACTTCAACCACACGATCGATGATATGCTCGACACGTTTTCGTCTTGAAGATTTCCAATTATCCAAGTTCTGAAAATCAAAAAAAATAATAAATTTAGGAATTTTATTAGAAGGGGATTACTATATTATGTGTTGTAAAAAAAACTGCGAATTGAACGAATGAAAATACTGTAGACTTGCGTTAGTGTGAACACCGGAAAATGTGAACAGTTTTTGTTTTCATTGACATCTCTGAAACTTGAACAAATCACGAACAAGGGGTTTTAACTACCCTCATAATGATAACTAATAACGCGGGTGAAAGGGATCAGGGATGAAGTAGAGACAAGTACTGATGCACTTTGTTTTTGAATTTCTGCAGATTGTAATGAGGTGGTCCACATTCGTGGACACTACGCTTGATTGTACGACCGACGTTGGGCGTAAGAGTGGGGCGTGTGTAAGGACGAAAGTGATTAAAGGGATAAGCACCCGCTCATACATGGGAGTTGCACTGCAGTTTATGGCTAATATAAGCTTTGTATATAACAGCCAGATAAGAAAGGGGTTAAATATTTCTTCTAAACATTTTGCAGCATTTTTGGCGATATCGGTTATGTGATCATTCAAACCAAGATTATTGTTAATACACATTCCAAGGACGGAAAGTCTTTCAGCTTCAGCAATGCAAGTGCATTCATGGATAATTATTTGGAGGCATTAAATTCCATTCTATTCATAGAGCCCCATGATAATATGCTGTTAGGATCGAAATTTAATGAGTTAATCATATGCTGCCGTTCCATTTCCACGGCGAAAAGCGGGACGTGAATTTGAGAACGAATATGAAAAACTGAGAGTAATTTCGTCAGCGAAGAAGTGAATTGGATGAAATTTAGCAGACAAATGATCGTTAATGAAAATTAAAAAGAAAATTAGCCCCTGGGGAACACCAGCATTTGTTTCAGATTTGATGCCTTCCAACACTTCTTGAATTGAACGAACCGAAAGGTAGTTTCAAATCCATTGAACAAGAGATACCAAATGCACGGATTTTCGACAAAAGAGCCTGATACCCAACTCCCTCAAATGCTTAAGAAATATCAAGCGCAACAATCTTGGAGTACACCTTTTGGTTAAACATACCATCAAGTCACAGGTGGACGTTCTGCTGCCGGTCATTGAGAAGGTTTCGAGTTTCGAGGCATTTCATTAGCTTACGATTTATCAACGTTTCTCGGATCTTGGAAAATGTTAGTGCAAAAGGTCTATAGTAAGAAGGACAAGAGAATTTGCCTTTTTCATAGACGGGTTGGAAAAATGCTGTTTTCCATCTACTCGAGAAGAGACCAGAAGAGCAGGAAAGATAGAAATCATAACGCAATTGTTTTGCCAACGTGGAAGAACACCTCAGGACCAGCGGATGCTTATGGATGCTCAAATACAGGAATAGATAAAGCAGTATCTGACAGCATTGAGGTGGTGGCAGAATGAGTCGCAATATTAAAATAGTTAAAACTTATAATTTGTAATTTATTATAATAGGATTACCGGTTGAAAATGTCTTTTTTTTTTTTTTCAAAAATCAATGTTTTATTGAGGAAAAATAGCTATAAATTCAATATTCAAAGTATTGCCCATCGCTAGCCACACATTTTTCCCATTTTTCTGGCAATTCATGGACACGCGTTCTGAAAAATTCGACCAGTTTGGCTTTACAAAAGCTTGTGTGTTTTCACTAATGACCAATAACCTAGACTGAAATAATTAGACAATAACATGAAGTTGCTGATGTGACAGCTGTCATGGTCAAAATTCACCTCAGAGTAATAGATATGAAGTTGTCTGCAATAACGACATTTTACACCGGTAGTCCTATTATAAAAAACGTTTTTGAATGAATATCTACCGTGTGGCTTTGTTTTTAAATTGATCGCGTTATCACAAGTCCAAGTTAATCAAGAATTTGATGACTACGAGTTTACAGAATCACCAGCAACATTGCAAAAGCACTCGAAGACAGAAAATATATGCGTCGACTCTCTAGCCTCTGATAAGATGTGGCATGAAGGCTTCAGGCGTAAGTTCAAATTGACAATTCCAATTCACCTATTTTCGAAAAGATTGGTCTTGACTCCATCAAGCCATTCAATCACCACTTTTAAGTTCTCCCTTAAATGCTGATTGATCGCTCGGCAATGATCGTTTCTAAACTCAAATCTTATATCTCAAAATGTAAATCTCGATCATTGATGAAATCATTTGCGTCATGGTTTTAGAAAATTCAAATAAAACAAAATTGCAAAAGCAAACTTGAAGTTTTTGTTGACAGATTTTTGTTTCCTGTCGACGAAAGACCGTTCTTAGTTTGGCACAACATTCAATTTATATTTATCAACGTTTTATTTAGGGTGAGTGCTTAAGAAGTATCACAGATAAAATAGTTTACTATCTTTTTATACATTTCCGCAAGTCAATGCAATCTAATCACACTCTTGATCGCATTTAAGTGCCAAGTGGATATTTGCTAACAAAATTCCCCAATTTTATTCACTAACAAAAAAGTGCCCAAGTAAACAAATAGGGGCTTGGTCCACATTCCAATAATTGCCGTGAGCTGATAAGTTCGATTCAATGTGAACGCAGTTAATGACTTACGTGCAATGAGAAATAAGCACGTTTTTAAGTGTCGCCATCCGGCCAAACGTTGGTTTTGGCTGCACAAATGCGTTTAAATTATTTAACAAACAATTTAGTTATGCAACTTAGTAACTTGATTCTATGACAAGACAACCGATATGATAACAGGTAATGTGCTTGATAATGGATGTTATCCGAACGCCCTAAGGAGGATAAGTACGTAATTGATATTTCATTATCAAGATTATGAGTTGACCCTAGGGGTATGAATTGGATTTCCTGTCCGTTTTTCAATTCTTGTGTTGTGAGGTTTTTTTCAAATATTTTCAGTTTCGTGTTTTCTAAATATTTTATTTTTCAAAGTTTATAATTAGAATTTTAAAGCAACTTTTTGCTCTCTTGTAACGAGTTTTCTAGTTTCTCAGAAACTGCACTTTTTGGCACCCTTTTTTTGTTTTTTAAATAGAGAGCCATTTTCGCTCAAGAATCGATGGTTTGGCCTCCCCTATAAAACATTTTGACGTTGGGTCAAATAAGGCTGAGGTCCGCTAGGAAATGCTCACAAGTTTAAATACACGTCAGGTAGATTCACTGATAAAACCCATCGTTAACGCCACTGGCTTTGAAGTACTCCAATACCAAAGTTATTGGCCGCGCAGTTAATACTCTTCCAATCAATCTCATTGGAATAGAATTTGTAGGAAGTCAGACTCTAGAATTTATATTTACCAAAGCCGTATGAAATTGTATTTCGAACCGGCTCCCAAGTTGGATAACACTGGATACCCATAAGTCAATCAAAGCAATGATCAATCCAGATCCGAAGATATCTGACTAAAATTCGATTCGCTAGTGGCTGCCCATGAAATGCAACGAGAACTTTTATCTTACAAGTCAGTCTGAAAAAGCAATATGATGACCTCTATCATAGGTGGTCTGAAAATTGTCGACGAATAAATCGTACTTAATTACATTATTTCGAATATAGAAACAAACATTTCATTGCATCATTCTCACGGTCCTGCATCGATTTCTTGTCCTTAAAGAGTTAGAATTGAACTGATTTTATTTAAATCAAATGTAAAAGAGTACAGTAGTTATGCATTCTCAGCATTCGTCGTCGTCGTGTTTTTAATGTCCTTTGCAGAAATAATTTTAAATGACAGAGCTGACAAGGGTACAAGAAATCCGCTCACTTATGAGTCTTATACCACAACTTTAATTCAAACAATAAACCATTGAAACAAAACGAAAATAGATTTGACTACTTCCTACTCAAGAGCAATAAATAACGAAACGAACTTTCGGTTTCTGTCCTTCCAACAACCAACAATTTCAAGACCAATTTATAAACTTCGTCATAATCGCACCCACCAACCCTTTCACCTGTTGACAACTCTTCTCTAAGCTAACCGCTGATTTCTATTATAAAAACCTAATCAACATCAATTCATGTTTTATGTACCTATTTGGCACGAATGACAAAACCTCTCCTACTCAAGCGATGCGATTCACGATACGCCGGACGATGGATGACAGCCGTTGGCTTTGACGAAGGGTTCACCAACCTATCCTCCAAGCTTGCCATGACAAGAGGACGTCAATGAAGAAACTGCAATGGAATACAAACAAACAAAGTCCCTGGTTTATGTCTCTACAAGAAACACAGTTTGCAAACAGCTCTGGGCTAAAGCATACAGAGGGTACTTCCATACCTTTGGGGATAGTGTTGTAGAAAAACGGAAGATCTTCACACCCTTTTCCAGCAGCGGTTGGTCAATATAATGAACAAGTTCGAGTTCTGGTAGGAAACATCTACATCCACACCACAAGGCCTTAAAACTATGGTTAGAAGTATCAACCCTTGGTACCGAATCGGTCAGTGTCGATATCGAGAAGATATCGAACTAAAAGTATCGATTCTACTCAGTATCGAAAACTTTTTAAAAATTAAGTTTAAGACTTCGTTTTAACGTTACCAAACTTGACACAAGGAAGAACTCGCAACTGGGCTATGAAATGGTCGCAAAAGCTACACTTTCAATATCACAATCGACACACTGGCGCCATGCGCCAAGTCCTGCCAGTTGTGGTGAATTTTTCTGCTTCCCACTTCTGATTTTTTGGAGCAACGCAGCTTTGATAGCGAGAGTGGCAACAAATTAATAACTGGTGGTGGTGAATCTATCATCTTTTACACTCATGATTCCAAGCAATCTGTTCCACAAAAATCAACTGATTCCTCAACTTAACAATTGTTTCCTCGCACCTGGCAGAATATACAATGTTCTGTTTTCATGTGGTCGCTGGGAAATTCTCGCACGATATCTTTTATTTTTTCTCAAAAATTAAAAAAATAGACTTCCAATAATTCAGAGAAAGAAGTTGCTTAGGTTTCGAACAATACCGTTTGTTTCCTAAATTGTGAGTTCAGCTGCAGCAGCAGGTCAGCTGCATATGGATTGCGAGCATATGCGGTCTGTCCCAAAATGGTGTTTACACGATATGCGATCGATAGCAAATGACTACAATACTCAAAGTATTCGGCCACAGTATCGAGTACCCAGTATCGGCCAATACCAATACCAATACCACTGTGGCTTCAGACTCGGTAAACCGACAATAGACAAATCCTGAAAGGGAAATGGAACTGTGCGGGTGTTGCGATACGCAGGCAATATTCACATCATTTCTCGCACTCAATCGGTGATTATACAAATGGCCAGAACAGTTGGTCCTGAAATTAAGTGCCACTTCGGAGGCGAATGTTGGAAGATAAGCAAGAGTAGAATAAATTTAGAGACCCAAATGTCTTCCAAGACGTAAATAAAAAAGTCGTTTCTGATGATGAAGAGCGCTATCGGGGTATGATAACCGATTTTTCTGGCCAGAAATTGAGATTTCAAAATAGGGGGAGCTTTGGTTCCAGCTACTTGCCGCAAAAACCGTCCATCAATAGGTTCATTGCACACTAAGCTGTCGGACTCCACGCAGGTGCAAAGGCGAAGTCATCGAAAATGTATTGAAAAATTGAGTTTCTCGAATGAACTGCCAAACCAAAATTTATTTTTATAACTTAAAAATACTGACCCACCCTAGAATAATAATAAATTCAAAATGAAAAAAAGTCTTCATGTAATTTTTGGTTTGGTTTGATGGAAAGGGTTTGAGAGCGAAATGGATCCCGCCGAAAGGTTTCAATCACGTAACTCTGATATTTACACTGAATGGTTTTGCAACATCCTGCCCCAAAGAGTCATTAAATCTTCATCAAAAACAGAACTACGTTAAGGAAGACCTCAAGTTCGATGAGCATGCAATAAGATGTGACAACTATCTTGGGATCTGGAACTTATCTTCCCCAGAGTTGGCCATTCCCATTGATTCGCGGGAGGTGGACTCAGATATAAACATCAGGTTTCATTTCCCAGATTAGTATCCAGCTCCCCACCCTCAACCATGTAACGAAATTGATGAAGCTCATCGAGTTGTTTGGAGAAATTTTGCATCAATAAATGTGACAACATTCATCTTAGTTGTGATCCGCCGTCTCGATGTGTTCGACTCTTCAAAAATTCTTATCGTAGTAAATCTTGGCTATAAAATTTTGTGGGTGTCGAAGTGTCTTACAACAAACTGCAATGCTTTCGATCCAATATTTTTTTTTATTAAGTGACAATAAATAAAGCAAAATGATGCGGTAATGGCATCACTTGACCTAGTCTTAAGGAGAGTCGCAATAAAACGTGATGTAAAACGTAAGGTGTTTAAAAAAAAATAACCATCCCACTGAAATAAGTTCATAAAATTGAAATACGATTTACCTTGACCTGAATTGGCGCGCTTGCGCAAAAATAATGCATTTTTTGTCATTTAAAAAGCTCGCAAAACAATACACGATGCATTGAACCTCGATTGAGTCATAAAGATCAATGAGCAAGTCCAAATTTGTTAAATGCATTCACAAATTTATTTTCAACTAAATAAGATTGTTTTTTTTTTTTGGTTTTCGTTAAAAAGTTGGAGGCGTTGAGACAATCCCTGACCCAGTTTCAAGACAAGTACAAAACAAAAAACATCATCTTTTTTCAGTTTGAACAGAAATTAATAAAAAAAACACTCAGGCAGGTACCGATTCTGAGAAGGAATAATTGAAAATAATTACAATCTACGTGCTAAAATGTGACAATAATTACCTGACAGTTCTGAACAACAAGTCTAACACTATCTGGGAATGAGAAGCGATACAAACTTGTCCAGCAATTATCACAACATTGTGCCAAAGCACTCCCATTGATAAGACGCTCGGCTTGGGAAGTAACATGGGGAAAAAAAACCAAAAAGACACGATAAACATTGCTATTGACACACTAATAACAACTAGATGGAGGGGAAGGGAAGAACGAATTAGAAACTATTATCGACATTCTTTTGGAAGTCAAACAAATGATTACCATAGTGGTGCGGATGAATGGAGAGGCACAGGTAACTTAGATTGGTCTCAGTTGTCGCAACAGAAGCGGCAACAGCATTCTTCCAGCATTTGGAACCGTTACGAAACAAACTCAATCCGAAGGGGGTTCCAGCTATGAGAGAATAGACAACAGACAGTCTATTCTGCAACGCAACTAACCGTGCAATGTGTTCATTCAGCGTGACTGACTGCCAGTTAACTAATGATTCATCTGAATCGGTATACTGAGTCTGCTTGTGCTCGCAAACTTCGCATTCCAAAGAGATGAAGGTATTTAGGGCTTACATTGAAAGTTTTGTTGTCATAAAATCCAAAATTTTGATCTTGCAGGATTTGAATCTGACAGGGTATTAATCGATAAGTTTTCGATATTGAGCGTCAAGAGTTTGTGGATGCTATTAAAAATATTACTCGAAAGGGGAAAAATTCAAACGATCTTTGTCACGAGTTCACAACACCCAAGTACGGATAAACTCGTCCAGTAAGCTTTTAATTGCAACAAAAGCAAAACGTGTCGAATTCTATTGTGGGAGACCATCACCCACCACCTCTATGAATGTCGGACCCTGACAAAATCACGGAGCAACCACCTTGGTTAATCATCCTTTCTAGTATTGCTTGAATTTGGTCCACCAAACCAAAAGAAATAACCCCGTGATAAAAACAACATGTGCAATTCGGTATTGCGTTCGTGGTTGAAACAGGGATGTCAAATACGGGTCACGAATTGGATGGTTTTTAATTAAAAGTTTTGGCCAACTGGAAGCGAAAAGTAGCTCGTAAAATTGAATTCCTTTCTGACTCATAATGCTGCCATCTAGCTTCTAAATTGCTGACATGGTTTGTCGTTGCAAGGATGTAAAAGAAGCATTAAATTTTTTGCCATGTTTGCAAACAACAACATTTGTGGGACATTAAAATGGATTTAGATTTGGGAATAAGTACACGTACTATTCGACGAAGACAATAAGACTGTAACCTCAAAGCCAGGGTTGCAAGAAAAGTTCCCCTTCTTAGCAAAAAAAAATATTCAAAACTGTTTGAATTTCGCTACAAGCCACAAAGATTGGGCGGGCCCGAAAAATGTTAAAAAAAATGGAAAAACATACTTTGGAGTGATGAGACAAAAATACATTTAATTGGTAATTATGGAAAAAGATTGGTACGTCGACCACTAAATACTGAACTCTCCCCAAAGTATGTTTAAAAAACCGTGAATATTAAATTTTGGGCATGTTTTTCATGGCATGGATGTGGTCCGACATACTGACTAACACAAAATATGGACCATCATGTATGTTAACATCCTCGAGAAAATCATGCTGCCACATGCCGATGAAAACATTCCCTTAAGATGTTTTTTTTTTTTCAAGAGGAAAATGAGCCTAAACATACCTCCAAAAACGGCAGAGAAGTTGTTCGAAAATAGAAATCTGAGCGTTTTATCATGGCCCACTTAGATCTTAGAATGTAGGTCCGAAAGAAAGTTTGTGGTTAGACCTTAAAGAGATTGGCTACGCATAGAGTGAAAATTGTGGTCATCTGAAACACCGCGGCAATGTCAACTTCTTGTCAACTCTTTGCCTAGACGTTGCAATGCTGTTTTGCAAAATAATGACTGACAATCTACATTAAAGAAAAATTTAATTTGATTTCTTTTTTTTTCTCATTAAAAGCAAGCTGGCTTTATTGGAATGACCACTCGAATTATCCTCCAAACTTAGATTTTTTTTATTTTCAGATCCACATTTATTCTGGATTTCTGAATTTATTTTTGTTCTTCACAAATTAAAAAGTAATTCTTCTCTGGTTGTTTCCTCAATTTAAATAATATTTAAAGCAATATTTGCAGTAGTCCAAAATGGCTCTACTCCACTGGGCAAATTTGTATATAGAAGTTGACCCAACATGAATTTTGTGTTGCCTGTAAGACGTCGTTTATAATTCCTTTTTAAAGAAAGGTCGAAAGGTTGACATTCACAACTATCGTCCGCTATCGAGGATCTCTGCGATACGTCAATTGTTCAAATCCGATTTGTGTGAATCACTGTAATTTTACAAACTAATCTTTTTCGTAAACTCAGACAATCCTGCGTCGACTTATTTAAATTTATCGATGATATTAGTAACGCATTTGATAAGCTTTCTTACCGCATCAAACATTAAAAGTTAAACATTAAAGAGTCATATTTGTGAAATAGGTTTTACTTTAAATTCGGGGGTACTACAAGGTAACCACTTGGATCCGTTACTGTTCATTTTGTTTTTAAATGATTTGCCATCTATTTTAAAGAGCTCACAATGTCTTATTTATTTTGACTATCTTTAAGAAGCTACATAACATTGGAGACTGCCATGATCTGCAGCGTGATCTTGATGCGTTTTATTTGTTGTGTACAAATAATTATTTGTTTTTAAAGATAAACAAGTGTAATGTGATTAATTTTATACGAAAAATTTCAACATGTAAGTGAAATGTTGAAAATATTTCGGTTTAAAGAGTTGTGTTAGATCAGAAACTCGAGTTACAACAGCGCGTTAACAGAGTCTGCATAATTTAAAGAACATAATGCTGCTAAACAATTTTTTCATAACATTTGTCCGATGCTCGAAAATGCTTCTCAAGTGTGGTCTCCTCACTACAAATGTCATATCGACGGGATTGAAATCAAAAAAAGAATTTTGAGATTTGCCTTGAGAAGACTGGGATGGCAAGACCTTATACAAGTTTTCTTAATCTTATAGATCTGCCTAACCTTGAGAACAGACGATTGTATCTTTGTTTCTAAACTAAAAAAAACAAGCTTTTTAATGTCAACATTGATTCTTTGCACCTCTGGTCTCGTCTCAATTTCAATCTACCGCAAAGATAAGACCAAATCTTAAAAAAAAAAATATTCTTTTTACATGTAAATAATAATGTTTAATTATAAAAGCTGAATCATTAGCATTCTTAATAAATTACAAGTCTTATTTAAAGCCAAATTGAATGCACAAGTGAAATGAAACTCTCACTCAAAAAAATCTGCCAAGATCGTGACTATCTATATCAAGAAAAGATATGAGTAAGTAATTTGAACCAACCAAGAGTACAGTCATGCATGAATCTTATTTAAAACAAATTTATAACTCTTTGCGATATTTTAATGTTAAAATATCAAATCACACAAAAAAATGACACGATTTACAACGCTATTATTTGCAAATCTTTACTCCTTTAAAATTAAGTAAGACAAATTTCTTCATAAACGCGACTGGAATTGTAAATTTTAAAGAGCCTTTTTGTATGTTATATTAGTAAAATAAATGCGTCATTGATGACAATTGTTTTTGATTCATTGTATGAAAACTCCCTAGAGGACGCGTAAACTTTTCATGATGACCGTCCCTTGGTAATCACATCAGTAAAGGCACGTCTTAATCATCAATCCGCACCTATTTCCACGCATGCAATGTGGACTGATTGGGAGACTCTCCTTTGCACATATTTACGTTGTTGATGATGATTTGGCTGTACAAATAGTTCGCACTCGATATACAATATTAACACCCCTTCACGAATGGGGGGGTGAAGATGTCTAGCCATCGGAAACAATTCGTAAATTTTTAAGAGTTGAGATAGATCAGTTCAAAAATTGACTCTTCCCTTAACCAACACTGTGCGTCTTTTTTAGACTATCTAATAATGATGTTTCTATGATTTGATCTTTTTGAATTTGCTGAACTCCGTCTTACTGGTTTCCTCACTTGCTTGGAAGGTTATCGAATAGTCATTGATAAGCCAATTCATATTAAACATGTGAACGTTTACTATGGTTTTCGGAGTGGCGACTTTACATCACCGTAATCATGGGAATTCGTCATTATAAGGTGTGTTTGACTCCTGGAAGACACGAATACCTCAAAAGTTTATTATTACCCTAGGTTACCTTAGAGGTTAACTATTATTATTATTATAACATAAGTTGACAGGACGCCATAGCAAGGTTGATACTTTTATAGTAGAAGAAATCGAAGACCTGTTCACTGTTCTCCTAGTTCGCAGGCTGGAGGATGTCAACAACTATTATTAATTATTAACTTACTTAATTTAGCCTTCATTTTTTTATAAGAATCATATTTTTTGAAAATGAGGATAAGGCCTTGGGCGAACTGTAATTCCAGCAAGAGGGGCATCGAGCTACACAAGTGGTTCAGTCGACATTAGTCTTTTTTATTGGGTTCAAAAACCATTGATGCACAAAAGAACAATATTGGTTAAGCTTTCCGTGGAAGAGGAACGAAAACATCGAAATTGTATTGACACTCGTTTGAGTGAGTCCCATAATAAATGAATTTTCCAATTCAACCGCAAGCGTAATAAAACCATATTGTACACATCACTTTTTTTCTATGTCAGAATGTTAATATGAATTGATTTGGGAAACAACTGGAAAAAAATAACATACTACTGTGTCCAAAAAATAAGGTGACATATGAATTTAAACTGCACTCGTCGAAGGATTTGGAAATTTTTCTTTCTTTTTAGGTTGGTAGTACTGTCAGTGACATCTATGTGAAATTTCATGTCAAAATATATTCATAGTGTTTGAGATACGCGTCGTTTTGTGAGCTGCTAAAAGTGAGTTTTTCGTTTTTTGCGATGTCGAAATTTATTGAGCAAAGAATTTGCATTAAATTTTGTTTGCGGAATCAATTTTCTGCTGCGGATACGTTGAGGATGGTGCAGAAAGCCTTTGATGATGAGGTTATGTCTAAAAAAAATGTCTAAAAAAAATGGCCGTGAACGTGTCGAAGACGAAGAGCGTTCTGGGCGACCATCAACCTCAACCGATGAAGCTCACGTCCAACAAATCAAAGATTTGGTGTTGAAAAACCATCGATTAACGATTAGAGACCTTGCTGATGAAGTTGGCTTATCGAAAGGCTCAGTCAATACCATTTTGAAGGATGCTTTGGGCCTCAAGCGCGTCAAATCTCGACTGGTACTGAAAACATTGAATTTTTTGGAGTGTGTGAAACAATGCTTTCCGACTACCAGGATGTCATGAAACGCATTATAACTGGTGATGAGACTTGGATCTATGCTTACGACCCCGAAACAACCGATCAATCGAGCAAATATCGTGCCAAAGGAGAGCCGAGACCAAAAAAACCGCGACAAAGTCGCTCAAAAATCAAGGTCATGTTGACTGTTTTCTTCGATTATCGTGGTGTTGTGCTTTATGAATTCCTTCCAACCGGCCAAACAGTCAACAAGGAATATTATTTGAACATTATGCGTTGTTTGCGTTACGCTATCCGCCTAAAAAGGCCGGAATTGTGGAAAGACAATTCTTGGTTTTTACACCACGATAATGCACCATCCCATAACGCACTCGTAATTCGTGATCATTTCGCCAAAAACTCAACCCATATCGTTCCGCAACCACCGTATTCACCTGATCTGGCGCCGTGCGACTTCTGGCTGTTCAACAAGCTCAAAAGACCGCTCCGGGGACACCGTTTTGATACGATAGAGGAGATTCAAGCCGCAGCGAAGACGGAACTGAAGGCCATCCCGGAAAGTGACTGCAACCAGTGTTTCAAAGATTGGAAAATCCGTTGGCATAAGTGCATTGCATCGGGAGGGGATTACTTTGAAGGGAATAAATAAAGAATTTTCAAAATAAATACAATGTCACCTTATTTTTTGGACACAGTAGTACATCAAAATATGTAATTTGCGTTTTCGACGCATCTACACTAAAATTAAAAAGACATAATGTTTGTAAGTTTTGATTTCAAAAACTTTTTCATTAATATTTACAATGGACCTTCAAGATAAACATAGGTTATATATTATATCGTTTTTAAGAAAGACGACCAATTATGTAACTAATGTCGATGAACAAGACGGTCGAGCGAATTCACTTTCTATGTTTTAGAACTGGATAAAAAAAATTCGCGATGTCTCTATTTTTTAACGTTAATACGCAAAAACTTAGAATATCACTAAAAAAAAATATTTAAAACTAATTTCAATGTGTCAGCGTAATTTAAGTAGGTAATGTTAAATTCTTATCAAATTAATATGCTGAGGAAATACAATCTCCTGAGGAGATAAAAATTGTCTATTACACAATATTAAATGGGCAAAAAGCAGGCTTCTACATATGTTATCGGAAGGCGAATAGACATTTTGTCTCAAACTTTTCCAAGTACCCGAAATTCACGCGAATGAAGACACATCGGCAAATAGAACACTTATTGTGAAATTTAACTTTTTTATTTTATGCGTGGTAAGGGTTAAGTCGATTGCAAGCAACTGATTTTTTTTCCGGAATTTAAGGAATTTACATACCTCGAAAAGAGCTTCACTCCTCCTAATCAAGCTGCTATAAAAATATGAAATTCTTCAAAACTGATTTAAGAATAATTCTCTTACAAACAAGCGCACGGTTCCACTTGTCGTGTTCGACTACTTGCGCTTATTTTTTATGTTTTGTTTTTTTAAAACCAGCTAGCTTCAACACTTCTACTAAATAGACAATTTGTGTTGTGCTTTCTCACACGATATTCAAAATATTCAAGTTTCAGTAAATTCCTCTCAATAATCATCTCAGCTAACTACCTGTTGACCTCAGACTTAAATATTCTAATTTGAATTGAATTACCCCCTATTGTCGTGAATATCAATCGGCATGGAATGTGATGCTTCTGGATATCAACAAACAATACCGTTATAAGCATGACTTCCAGTTTTGACTGACTAACGCGTTCAGCTTCTATGAGTGAACCTGTTCGCTCGATTGTCGGAGATTAGTGATTAATTTTATGAAATTGCGAGTGTTTCGAAAGCCAATCATGTTGCTGCTGCACCTTCTTTCGGGCAACATCTGGCGTAGCATTGACAGCACCTGTCATATGCAACATCAAAATGTCAGCATCTAGGAACCACATAACTCGTGCTACATCCATTCCGCACGGGAAGACTAATAACTCTAGGAACTGCTGCTGCAACATACCCCCAAGAGACTTCCTCCCGTTGATATGCGTCGTCGCGGTCGTCGTTGTCGTCGTAGTGTAATGGAATAATAAACACTTTCGGGCAACCGGCCCCCGCCATTTCCCAGTAAATGTGGTGAAGTCGCGCGTTTAATTTACTGTGGGTAATAAACCGTCAGCATTGTTGTTAGCTACGTATTCCGACGTCTCGCGTTTCCCATGCTACCGTCGCGCACTCTATGCATCTGCCCCCTCCCACTTAACCTGTCGTGACATTTTATTTATAAGTTTTCCGTTTTCCTTTTTTTTTTCGTTTCTCCTTCCAGTACATTGTAGACGTCCGTCCGTCGTCAGCCTTCGCCGTAGTAGCAGAATAAAAAGTGAAAGTTGCGCCCGTTCAAAATGTAAATGGAATTGTAATTGTAACGTGTGTTGAGCACACCACCGCCCTCTGACGAGCACTTAGTGCATCACAGCGCAAACGCATTTTTTTTTGTAACGAACAATTTTTAAGAACCAGGATCATCGGATCGGATCGGATTGAATGGGATCGGATGCGGAGACTACAGTCAATGAGCTGAGTGTGCCTATGACTACAAGTTGGCATTTTGTATGTTTTCGATTGTTGGGTTGGTGGAGCTTGGAGATTGTTAATCAGATGTTTCGTGTGGGATCGATGACCTTGAGATCGTTATGTGAACATAGCTTCGCTTTGAAATGCCACACAATTGAGACATGCATGAGTGAAGATCGGGCCCCAGAGAGAAGAAAATCAAAATTGATGGGCGAACAGAAAAGAAAGAAAGAAAAAAAAAAACAACACACTCGCAGGAGGAGTAACAACTGGTTATGTCAGATTCAATGAAAACTAATTAACTAGATGAGTGCGATGGGAGCACCACTCCACTATTGGGTCTGGGTGGAGGATGCAAACAATCTTTGCCCTGAGTTTGAGTTTCCAATGAATGTTGAAGTTTAGGATTATGTGTTTTTATTCCTGCGCCGCCTTCATATTGAACGAGCTAAGAAGACATGACTCAGAATTATTAAAATGAAATCGTCTTGGCAAGGAACAATTTGACCGTCGCGCCGAATAACGAGATCACTTGTAGTTTGTGTCAGAGCTGTGCGACATTGATTAAGGCTGTATAGTTTTGTAGCTTGGAAGTTTATCCAAGAAGATGAAGTGACCTGCTATTCATAGTAATTTAAATAGACTGTGCAATGAATTCAAAGGATCCAAGTCGTTAAAAGACCCTGAATATTATATTTACATCGGTCACCCAATTAACGAAACCAGAAAGGGAAAGCGGCTCCTTGAAGCTGAAGGTTTGCGTGATTATGTTAATGATGGAGACATACCCTAGAGTCCTATCTCCAAACGTAAAGGAATGAAGTACTCACTGACTAAAGTACTTACTTATAAACTAGGCCACCGATCTTTGCAGGATCTTAGCTCCTTTCGATTCTTCACGGGCTTTTATGATAGTTGTTTTGACCCAGCTTTTTGGCATCTATGAAGGCTTAATCTTTCAACCGGAGGTATGATTTTACTTTTTCGAAGACACTCTTGTGGAGTCTGAGGTTATATCTTTTCCTGCATTCGTCCTCCAAACACAGCGAGGACCGAAAATCTATTCTGCTGTCCCAGCTTTTGTTCGACGGGTCGATGTACCGAGAACTGGACAGATTTCAAAAAAATGTAGAAACTTTAAGGTTTGCAATACCCATTCAAGAATTGGGTTGAAGACATTAGAGGACATCGCATCTAAGTAAACTTACTTATTTTGTCAGTCCTCTTAAATGGAGCTGAATGCGGGATTAAAAGCACGACTGACTCCACGAATTGAAAAAAGATGTGGATGTCTAATAAAAAAAAAAAAAAAATTTAATTATGGAAAGGAGAAGGAAACTGGAATCTTGTACTGACTCGAAGTACTTTTATGATGATGAGAAATAGAGCAGCTGCTTAGGACATCTCCATAGCTTTTGAACAAGCTCAGAAGGAACCTTAAACGCTCCGCACTAAACGATTGATATGATAAGTAACTTTGCAAATAAAGGGCGATTTTTTAGCTATTATCTTTTTGGCAACACTGGTTTAAACAGCTGATGCACGTTTCGTGTTTTGTTTCACTGTCAAACATCTTCAGTTTGGTCTATTATTTAACCATGAATCGTCTTACAAACGAACAACGCTTTCAAATTATTGAATTTTATTATCAAAATGCGTGCTCTGTTAAGAAAGTTCATCGCTTCTTCCATTTTTTGGTCAGTTAAATCGACCCACTAACGCGGCTATTCGGGCTATTGTGACTTAATTTCACACCAAATTTACATTGTTGGACATTAAACCACCAACACGGTGAATGGGCTCTTGGAAAGTTGGCCGAAGATCCACTTTTTTACCGAAAAATTGTGTTCAGCGACGAAGCTCATTTTTGGCTCAATGGGTACGCAAATAAGCAGAATTGTCGATTTTGGAGTGCATATCAGCCAGAAGCATTGCAAGAGCTACCAATGCATACAGAAAAAGTCACAGTTTGGTGCGGTTTATGGGTTGGTGGCATCATTGGACCGTACTTCTTCAAAGATGATGCGAATCGTAACGTTACTGTGAATGGTGAGCGCTACCGTGAGATGATATCCAACTTTTTTTTTGCCCAAAATGCAAGAGTTTCAACAAGACTATGCCAATTGCCACACAGCACGCGCAACAATGGACTTATTGACAGGCGAGTTCGGTGAACATTTTATTTCACGTTCGGGACCGGTCAATTGGCCGCCTAGATCGTGCGATTTAACGTCTTTAGACTATTTTTTGTGGGGCTATGTTAAAGCTCATGTCTATACAGACAAGCCTGCTTCAATTGACGCATTGGAAGACAACATTGAAGCATTTATTCGTGAGATATCGGCCGAAATGTTGGAAAGAGTATGCCAAAATTGGACTAAGCGGATGGACCATTTGAGGTGCAGTCAGGGTCAACATTTGCATGAAATAATCTTCATACATTAAATTATATGGACCGTACTATCGATTCAAATAAAGATTTCATGCATTTTTCTGAATTTTATGTGTTTTTTTTTAAAAAAAAAAAACTTTCCTATAGCTTTTAAAAAATCACCCTTTATTTTCTATAAATGCTGGATTACCACAGGATTCAATACTTTCAAGTACTTTACTCGATTTCAACTTCATATCAACGACCTTCCCCAGCTGTTGTATAGGAGGATAATTGGAACTTTTGTTGGCAGCAATCAAATTTTGCAATGGGATAAATCAAGCTCAATCAACTTCAATGTGGAACCATCACAAAAGCGTCCCCTCTTTGACTGACCAAATGGACCAAATAAGTCACGTGAAGCGTTTTGTGGCACAAGATGCATTTCAGGAAATTATTTTGAGATCTTTTTTGGTATCAACCTTAACTTAAATAGCACAATTTTCAAAAATGGCGCAAATTGCATTCAAACAATAACCGTAGCATGTTAAAAAAGGGATTTCCCCGAAAAATGAACAATTGAGATTCCTTCAATTGCAAATTCGTTTCGAAAATATCATCGAGCCTATCGAAACCAACCAGTTCAATACTATGCTTAAGCCTCTTTGCTCGAGAGGCAAAACGATCACTAACCTGGCAAATTTTTTGAGTTTCGAAGAAATACCACCAAACAGAAGTCATAAAATCATTTAAGGTATTGAATCTAGGCCCTTCGAAATCACCATATAACCATAGGTACAAGCCTCATCATTTCTGCGAATAATATAACGTGTTTGGCCAATACAAATTGTTTTAACCTTAAACGTTTTACCATCCTTCCGTGTTATCAATCTTGAATTAAATTGAAATGCAGGACATTAAAAACCTAGAGTACTCTCAAGGAACGATGGCCTGAGATGTAAATTCAAGACTGACGACCTACTAAAGTTGTGTTAATAAATGGAACGACTCTCTTATATGCCTCATATCAGTTTTGTATTTATGACATTCGGCAATTAAGTTGTATGGCGACACGGACTTCAGCCTTTTACATTACGATTGTGTAATAAACTGATTGGTGGTAGTTTGTTCTTTGCCAGCTATGATACCTTCTATTAAATTAATCACCTCGTAAAATATTTATGAGAACTACACACCACTACAGGTTAATATGCTTTATACAATTGGCAATACCACTTACTAGAGGTAAGGAATTATATGAAAAAAGGATAGCAAGTAGGCTCTCACAAAAATTTCGAGTACACTCCGTCCACTTGAATCCAAGACCCAGTGTCCAAAGAGTGGCTGAATATTATAGAGAGTTTGCAAATTTTTATGAATAATCAAATCTTCGAAACTACTCGTCCAATTTCAAATATTCTTTCACCAGTATTTAGAATGGACCTTCAATGTGAAGGAAGGCTAAATTTTATCGTTTTTCACAAAGTCAATGAAAGAAACGGTCGGGCGAATACGTTCTACCGCTCTATTCCCCTTCTAGAAACTCTAGAAACTAGGCTTATTAGAGTAACTGGGAACCAAAATGGACTCCAGTGGAGTCAGTAAGTTCAGTAAGCCCAAGTAAGTGACTTAAGGGGGTATTCTAGTCTAGTTTGACCACGAAAATCCTGCCCTGTGTGATGAAGTTTTGAAAATTATAAAGCTAATATACGAGAGTTTATCATCAGAGGAATTATTGACTCGATCTTTAGGTTCAGAGACTCAAAATAATAATGTGTCTGAAAACTTTTTGTTTTGGACTTTCGATCCAAAACATATTCATTCCGTACCTAAGATAATTGAGATAGCGACATTTATTGCTGTTTGTATTCCTATTTTAAAAAATCATTCCTATTTTAAAAATGATGGAGCTTATGGGAATGAAAATTGGCCCGGAAGCTCATTCATTTGCTGTGAAACGAGACAACGCGCGGATTGACCGCTCCGAGATACGAGAATCCAACTCATCAAAGGAGGCCAGAACTGCTCGATATGAAGAGAGAAACACGGAAAATAGTTTTTTCGAAGTCGAGGAAGGTCCGATATATGAAGCAGGAATGGCAGATTGAATAAAACTAAGTCTACAATATCATTTCATGAATTCGACTGCGAAAAACTTTACGCGAAACTTTAAACGCGTTTTTCTCGAAACTGTCTTTTTCAAAACAATACTCACGATTTCTCAGGTTCTACTGGACCGATTTACCTGAAATTTTAAGAGAGTCTTCTTTATAGACTTTTCATGTCTGGAACTATCCCCATCCCCAAATTTGTATTACTTTTTTTTTTTTAAATTCGAAACAGTTAAAAAAGTGGTACAAAAATTGTTTTTTTTTTTCAGGCAGTTGCCATTTTGTGAAAAAAAAAACTGACCAACTTTTCCGTAGTTCCAGACATTGCGACATTATTCTAGATAAATTATCTTTTTTTTTTTGGTTTCAGATTGCTAGGAGGGTTGAAATCATGGGTATGGTTACGCGCCAATTTTTTGAGATCACTGGTAATTTTTGAATTTTTAAACTTTTTTTTAATTTTTTGATTTTTTTCTGTATTCTTGTTATGTTTATAAATAAATAATAAAACAATGGATACTAAAAATATTAATTGCCTTTTTTTATAACACTTCAAAAATTACATGGAATTCATGCCTTTGGACTAGAATGCTCCTTAATTCGTCAGTGTTAACCCGCATGAAGAGATGGAATAACTAAATTTGGCTCGTAGAATCTTCTCACAAAGCTCAAGTACTTAACTAAATTCCTCAATGTTAAATTAAAAGAAAGGATGGAATACTTTAGACAGTGCTCCAAAATAAACCAATACTCAGATAGCTCTAGAAGTTGACTTAATTCGTCAGTGATAGCCTAGTAGTTAATACAAGCACATGCGGAAACCACTTTGACACGCCCGTCAACATTCCATGCTATGGCATTTCAATGCGCTTACACCACAGGGCGTTAAATGAATTTCATCGCAAAAATGCGTTCCATTGATATGGATCATATGCATTCCAAGCCCATGTGACTGGAATAAGGCCTACATTGTTGGCTTGAATAACTATTTCAAACTCCAATGCGACTTAATTTTTTCTGCTCAAGCCCTACACTTGCTGACATCCATATCGAATTAGATTACGAAATCTTAAGTGAAAGCAATATTGACAAATAGTTAAGCACTCGATCATGTTTACTAAAAACTCAATAGACGTGCCCTAAGCTAGATTTCCAGTTCATTTCCTACCATTTTTGGCAAACATACGGCCCCACTGACAATGCGTCCCCATTATTCATCTCAACACTTGCACTCTTCGTCCGCAAAAGTAAGACAAGTGAACACCACCTGACTCAACGATGAACCACTTGGTATTGGATTACCTAACCGAAAGTGTACCTGCCTCCCTCTCCACATTTATCCCAGATTCAGTGCGCAACCCCCATACACAAGAGGCAAGTGGCGCGGCGGTATCATCTCTTTAACGCAAATTTCTCGTCGTTTAACACACCAAAAAGAAGACAAAACAAAAGAAGCAGGCAAAAACGGAGCGCAATAAATTGAATTCAAAGGCGCCACCTGCATAACCAATGAGAAGCTCCCTCCATTGCGAAACCACCTTAAGAGCCTCAAGTCTTGCTCTGGTCATATAGTCATCACTTTGGTTAGATAATTGGTTTGCTATTTCCGTTTTTTTTTTTATTGAATCTTTATATTTCTTCAGCGGAAAAAGGTATGATTTTGAAAATAATAAAAATATGCAAATTATTGGTTTGGATATGGACGTGCAATACTCACATTCTGCCAATCCTCGGGCTCTTCTTTCAAGACCTCTTTGACTTTTTTCACTTCCTCGGCCTTCTTCAGCTGCTGCTGGGCACTCTGATATAAATTGCACGGTTTTATCTGCACAAATTGCATCGGATTGCAGGATGGTTTGGGCGGCGTTGGACGTGTAACACGAGCCCGTGCTACGTACTGTGTGGGATCATGTGACATAGTGGACTGCAATTGGAAAAAAGATAAAAATAAAATAAAGTACAATGAATATCACAGAAGACAATTAAGGAGATAAGGCTAAATTGTTGAGTGTGCTATGACTAAAGACTTGTGGCTACGCCCCGGGTTCTAGTTGTAAATGCGCATTAGAAGTCTCGAAGTATTTGCGAAACGTTTATCAGCGGGTTTAAGTGGTTTTTTGCTTATTTCTCTTTTGGTGACACTATTTAAATGCATGTCGATAGTTCGATAAGGTGACAGCGTAGGTGGATGATGCTGTCATGATCAGTGGTTTGTCTATAAATGTCCATTCAAATAAGGAAGTTCCGAATAGAACTTGCAAAGTAGGCCTTCACTAATACAACACACAAACGAGTACGTCAGCGTTTATTTAGGGTACTCATATTCACCTTCTATCTTTTTTCTTGATCGCAAGGGATTATGATTACCCTTATAATGAGTGAGCACGAGGATTAAAAGAAGAATTTCAATTGCTCTTCAATTGCGCCCCAATGGGGACCCAATATGTGACATCGACTTATTTGCATTCGTATAATTCACAGTATTCTATTCAAAATCAGTTGATGTACAAAAAGACGATTTTCGGAAAATTTATCAATCATCCTGCTGTCATAGTCAATGACATTTTCACAAATCATTATTTTGACGACACTAAAGCACCACACATACAGTTAGCTACAAAAGTATTGATACACCCACTGTATCTGCATAATACAACAAAATGTTAATAATTTTAACACTTACTTAACTTTTTTAATTTTTTTGTTTAATAAAAGAAAAATCAGTAAACCCGATCTCACAAATGTATTGCTACATTTTAAAAATTATAGATTTAGCAATAAAATTTAGTTGGATAAGATTTAATTACAGATTCTAGTCTTCGCTGATTCGATTTCACAAACGTCTTGCAATAATTGGTCAACACATGTAGGTCAACTTTATCCCATTCTTCCCAAAAAAACGTTTTTAAAAGTTTCTTTATTGGAAACTTTGTTTCCCTATTCGTATATTTAAGTGAATCCATACATGTTCAATAGGATTGAAATTCGGTGAATGCGGCGGAGTATTGAGTAACAACAGCCCCATCTTTGTATCCCAAGCAGTGTGTTTGGGATCATTGTCCTCGAGCAACAGGTAATCCGTTCCTATGTTTAATTTTTTGCACTGGAACCAAGATTATTTTTTGTTATGAATATGTATTTAGAGCGGTCCATTTGGCAATTAATAAATCCAAGACTGCCCACTCCGGACGCAGAACAACAACCCTACACAGGAACAAAGTTGGTCAAAGGTATTTTTTACCTTAATCGATTCTTCGGTTTGTCTCCAAACTTTTCCAAAGTGGTTAGAAAAAAATGTTAATTGTACTCTCGACACTGAAAATAAAAATTTTCTAAAATTCCACACAACGACTTTTGATGAATAACACATTTTCTTCTGATTTACCACCGAAATGAAAATTTTTCGTAATGCAGTTTTCCTCAAAGTTTTTTTTTTTAAAATTGTTCGTCTCAATTGTTTGTTATGTAAAGGCTTTCTTCAATTTGAGCCACAAGTTTTCGAGCACTAATCTCTGGCTTTTTCTCCACTTCACATACTAAAAATTGCGTTTGCTTTGAACACTTGATTTTGGTGTTCTGCCAATGCGTCTGTTCTATTTTGTGCATTGATGTGAAAATTCTTTCAACAATTTTTTCCTGTATTTCTGTAAAGTTGTCCTATATGTAATTAATCCTCTTTTTCCTAAGTAGTTTCCTTAATTTTCTGTGCTTCTTCACAACCGTATACGCCAATACCTTCTACTCAAAAAAAGAAGCGAGGCAGACAAAGTATAAATAAGCAGAACACAGAATTTACCAAATATAGGGTGGACCATTTCTTTGCTTTTTATGAATCCTATGTCATTTTGACACTGACACCTCTAATGCGTTAAAAAAATTTACGGTATATCAGTTTAACCGCCGTACGCGAAGTTATGCCGAAATTTCGTTTGATTGGTTTAATGATTGAAAACTATCCTGTTGCCGAGAGTGTGCGCCTTAACCCAGGATTTTTTTAATTAAAAAATTATCACTGTTTTTGAATGAACTTGGGCGACAACCTTCGAATGGATCGGAGGACTCAACATCTCCAATGGCATGCTACAGTTACAGTTCACACTGCTTTTAATTAGGCAGAAGCCAGTCAAGATCTCTGTCTCCGACCAATTAAAGCTGGCGGATTGCGCCCATAAATAAGCAACTTCAGAAACTATAAGCCATGAACTACTGTGAAAAATTCGGGTCAAAAATGTATGTTATGAAAAAACAAGCCATCCCATTGAATCGAATCGTTAGAACGAAAACGACACGTCTCGAAAAAGAAAAACGATGTGCGGAAAAAAATCGAACAACGAGCATACATTTTGACAGCACGCATAAGTCAAGCAGATTCAATTGAAGACGAGAACTTCTTTGTGATCGAATATCCTCGCGGAAATAGATGTGAATCTTCAAGTTGTTCGTAAGGTGACGTGTGTAAAATGGATATTTAGAGGAACAGTTAACATTTAAGACTCAAAAATTTCTCTCATGAATAGAACGCGGACTTCGGCTGCTAAGTGGATTAAGCGCTCAATGGAGACCCGATTCTGGCCGTTGACCAGCTGCTCTGACAGTTCCCTGTCGTTCTGACAGTTTTTGAAGATGGTTGGAAGAATTACATTAGAAATAATAAACAATATACAATTTCAGGAACTTGAATAATTTAACTTTTTTGGGCTGAGGCCAAAGAGACTTTATTTTTTAGAAAGCTCGGACTGTTTTATAAATATTTTTTCATTGTAGAGTTAGGAGTTTTTTAACAAAATTTAGTTTTTCCGGATTTTTTTTTAGATTTTCTGAAAGCCTAGAAGTCTTTAAAAACAGGAGCATTCCTTAAGAGACCCAGTGTACAATCGTGCACTCGAAAATTTGGTGTACACACGCCGTGTTAATGGAAGCTCTCGCCCCAATCATATTAAAGGCTGCTGAATAAAGTTTTTAAGACAGGCCTTCAAGTCCAAGGAACGGCTGTACTTTTTAATAATTTATTTTGTTTTTCTGAAAACATTCAAATAGAGTTGCAAGAAAGTGCGGCATGTGTCACTACGGGAAGTAATAAAGCTGACTTGCTCACGTGATGAGGACTTTTGTAATGCTTAATGTTTCAAACACCAAGTCATTATTTCTGAATAGAGTTCAAAGCGACGTTTCTTTGACAGAAATCTTTAGACTTATTGGTCAACCTCAAAAAGCACAATCAAATTGGTGATCTGTAAATGCATCGTTGATGTCTCTGTGTCTTTTGAATTCCCGCTGCAATCTTATAAAATCATTTCGAAACAATTATCTTATAAGATCATTTTGTAACCACCTACAAGTGTCGGTTTATCTCGAACTGGGCATTTGTATAGACTGACACATGCCGCCTCACTTGCCTTTAAGTGGAACCAACTGTTGGGGTGACGTAATTAATGTCTTTCAACTGACACAGTTGATAAAATCTCATTTCGTTTTCCTTCGACAGTTCGACTTCTTTCAAATTGTGAACCAGTCTTTCTCCGGTTTTCGATTACCTAAGAAAGCGCCAAAATTTAAATAAATTGTTACAAATCAAACATAAAACGCGGGAAAAAAAACACATTTTGTAGTAAACAAGGCACGCAAACCGTGTGAAAAATGTTCATGCTGCCGCAGCATTATGCACTGCGAAAAACGTGACCGTTGTACGCAATGTCACTCAATCTGGGTGTCTCCGGATGGGAAAATTAGGCAATTTAAGTCCGATGGCATCTTCATTACGATGGACGCGCGATTTACGAGTCCTCATAGTAGATGACGGATCACGATTACACTTTTTATTTGCCACTTAAGAAACTGTCTTGCAAAAAAAGGCACCGCCACTGTCGGAATGGTCAGTTTGAAGTGGAGTATTATGCAAACGTCACGATCATGATGTGGTTGTCAAAGAATAACAGTTTAAATTAGAAATTTCATTTTGCAATCGCCGAGAGTCAGACTGATTTTAAACAAATAGCATATGTACACTGCGAATCAACAGGATGAGGTCGATTTAAGCGATTTCACGGATTTTTCCCAAAAGACTGACGTAAAATTTAAGGAAAAGTTCAGAAAATCCATTGTTATTCCTGAACATGAAATAACTAATTGGAAAAGATTATAAAAAATGTTCTGAATTCGATTGAGGCCACATGAAGAAAGTGAAAAAAATAAAAGAAAAGTTTTCAATTGCATGTTTTTAATTTTAATTTTCATAAGTTATAAGTATGCCTGTCATTTTCCGACAAAACTTATATAAATCAATTTTTAATTGAATCATAAAGTTGTTTTTAAAAAGTCAAGTCAAATTTCGTCCCAGACATAAAGAATCCCCTCGATTATAGTGTCCTTGTCTTAAAATTGTCTACCGACTTCATAAACGGTTTCAAATAGACATGTGCAAATGTTTTCGGTGTTCTTTAAGTGCGGTAATAGTAACACGTACTGGAAGTGTTGGTTGGGACGTGGTCTTGATGGATAATTCATGACATCAGTCAAAAAATTTTCTTCATCCTTAGAAATCGACGTTCAAGTTCAAGAAAACATTTGTTTTTATATCCGTTCATTGAACGAATCTGCAATAAACCCAATTTTTAAATATCGTGGTAATAAAAGTTGTGGCCACCGTCAAAATAGACCTTTTTTATCCGAAAAGTCAAAGAGTTTCTATTCACTGCTCCATGTTCTTTAGCGAAATTCTTTTGAAGCCTGTTATGCACTTTCTTTAGAAAAGATTCTTCTTCATTTTTCTACGCTGGTACGTGCTTTTTATTTATTATCCTTCTGACAATTGTTAGGCTAATACCCCGCTTTTGGAGCACATTTAAGTAGCTGGTTGAGTGAAATTTATGGCAAGCCGCAGAATCGACCGATTTTCTCAAGCGTCTTTTCTATTTCTCGACTAAAGGGTTTCAAATAAAGGGTCCGCCATCTGACGTTTTTTTTTTTCAACTAGTGCTTATTTCGTGAATGGTAACACTCATGTCTGATTTGACAGATAATTAGTTTTATCCTTCCGCTAAACGAATATGGTTGTGTGTATGCTTGAACAACGCTGGGAAATATTGCGACATTACTTTGAAAATCATGGTAATGTTGCAGAATGTGTGCGAAAATTGCGTACGGATTTTGGAAGAACAGAAGCGCCGTCGGCTGCGTATGTTTGTTATCTTGTGAAAAAAGTGAAAGAAACTGGCATCCTCATCGATAACCCAAAGCGTGAAAAGCCAAAAACAGTGCGTATACCCGAGAATATTGCTGCTGTGGCAGAAAGTGTGCGTGAAGCGCCATCAACATCAATTCACCGTCGTTCTCAACAAAAAAATCATCTTTTCAGACGAAGCTCATTTTGATCTTGGCGGGTATGTAAACAAGCAAAATTGTCGCATTTGTGGCACAGGATACCCGCACGCATACATTGAAAAGCCGATGCACCCAAAACGAGTAACTGTTTGGTGCAGATTTTGGTCCAGAGGCATAATTGGGCCATTTTTCTTCGAAAATGAGCAAGGAGTGGCCGTTACAGTCAATGGCGATCGTTATCGGGCCATGTTGAACGAATTTTTGTTCACAAAAATTGAAGAGGAGGATACTGGCAACATTTGGTTTCAACAGGAAGGCGCTACGTGCCACACAGCCGAAGCTTCACTCGATGTTTTGTGCCCTGTTTTTGAAGATCGCATTATCAGCCGCAGAGCTGATGTTGTTTGGCCACCTCGGAGCTGCGATTTGACACCGTTGGACTATTATTTGTGGGGTGCCCTCAAAGATAAGTGTTACGCCAACAAGCCAGAGACAATTGACTGATTGAAATTATTTTCCATTATTAACCGGAAGGATAGAACTTTCAAATAAAAAAAAAAATTTGAGAACATATTTAGCAGTTTTTTTGTTTTATAGCATTTTCAAAAAAAAAAAAAAAAGTTATTTGGCGGACCCTTTACTTGAAAGAATACATTTTCATTTTTTCAGCCCCTGTCAACGTTTTACGGAACGAAATTGTGTTTCAAATTAAAAGAAAAGAGTGGTTAACAGTACGTTTTTTAATTGATTTATTTTATTTGAAGAAAATCGTAGATGTGAACTCCTTCCCTTTTTTTACCCTTTTCCAGTAGTTCTTAAATCTTATTTGATCTAACAAAATTTTTAAATACTTTTCTTATAGCCATCAAATCTTATGCCCTACTTTTTTTAACCTACGTAACAACGTGGTTAAATATCGCGCTAAGATCGATAATAAAAATGTGACCTCATCCTAGTGACTCGCAGTGTATATCTTCTTCAGAAGGCTACTCTGTTTATTATTGTTTGTTTAGTTTTCATATTGCTTTTTTTTTAAGACAATGGAGCTGCGCACGCTTTATTTGCAATAATCAAGAGTATTTATTTGGAATTGCCGGCAGCGATAAGAATGGGATGTCTGGAGAATAACCTGCTATAGCTGGTCATTATTTTCAATTAGAAAAAGGGGATTGTGTGTTTTTGACTGCAAGCAAGGAAGCGTAAACAGAAGGGTTATTGTATAATCGAAACGAGAATGATTGAATGAAATGAAAGAGTTTATTTCCCTCTACTTATCTTCAACCCTTGTCAGTTTATTTTAAAGGTTTTATTTTGTTCAGAACATATACATTTGCTTTTACATATTGGTAGGTGTACTCGAACAAATTATCAAATACCATTATACAACCTTTATCATGTTTGAATGAACAAAACGATGGTTAAACTATAAACCCCGAGAAAAAGTCGAACCACTTATAAACAACGCAATTTGAGGAGCTCTGGGCTTGTAAGTCTTCTAAGTGTTTGATGCCAGAAATAAACCTCATCAATGATCTGATGTTGGATGAATTTTATCCCTGACTAGTACCGATTTTAAGTGTGCGTTAGTGCTCTATTAGTTTGGCAAACTATAGCTCGCCAAATCCAAATCCTCAAATTCAGGCCGTTGGTAAAAGATCGGTAGCGCTTTCTATTGACTGACACGTGCCTTCAATAGTCGACTTGGAAGAAAAACGAGCTTATAATTCCATGACACTAAAAACCACATCAAACATTTTTTGGAGCAGAATTGTCGAGTTGCTCTAAAGCCGAAATAAAGCATCGATGGCGAAATCAATTTAAAAATCGTAAACCAAAAATTCTCTGACGATACTTCGATCCTGATATTCAGTTGCTTCTCGAGCACACTTTCTTCGTTGAATGCTCCCTTCTTTCTTCTGATTTTTTTACTATCAGAGCTGTAATTATTACGAGTATGACTAAAATAGAAACCCGACGATTACCCACTCTATTAAAATCAAATCGGATAAGTTGATACAAAGCTCTGCTAGTACTACACAATTGTAGAACATCTTATCGCACTCAATCTTCCGCTGACATTATTTAAAAAAAAAAAACAATCATTTGAATCCAATCTGCATCCAACCGCTTTTTAATTATTAACAATTTTCCCACCGCTAGCCCACTGAATTACCACTTAAATTGTATTCATAGCTTCCTATCCGCACGCATGATTTGATTTAAATGCGGTTAGCAAACTTTCCCAAATCTAGGCATAATAAGCATCGTTAATTCTCTATTCACAAGTACTCTCTTGTGTTACCTACTTAAACTACACCTTTCTTAAATCTCTACTGCACAATAAAACTGTGATGAAAGTTTCCCGCTGCCACGGCTATAAAGTTAATTAAAAGACAATTAAATATGCACTCTAGCTTCACCTTGAAATTCCAACAAGCTGACTCTGCCGCCCAAATCCACGGACTACTCCCTCTTTGTCCACAGACCCACACAATTATCTTAAATCATTTCCCTTACGACAACCCTGTCAAACAGAACCCACACAATTCTTTCTTTTTGCATAAAACCACTAAATTTTCTGCATTCAATAAAAAAAATGCTCACCGGACTGACTTTAAGAACGAACTCGCGCAGGCAACTCGATTGACTACTGAGATATAAAACAAATAAATAAACAAACATTAAAATGGCTTTGAATTTTAATTAGTTTCGCGGTCCCACTGTGTCGAATGACATTAAAAATGGTAACGGTAAAAAAGCGCTACTCTTTCAGATTGACGTTTTGTACAGGAACGCCAATAGTTTTACTAATAAGATAAACAAACGATGAGTGTTCATCGTTAATTATAAAATTAAATGTCCTAACCTTTGAGGCGCGTCTAAATGATGACAAAAGAAATTGCTTGATTGCGAAACTTGTGTAATTTTTACGTTTGGTTTGATCGTGCGAAATTGCTATTTGAACATTTGACGTTAAATCGAAAACGTCAAACGAGGGGTTTGTTCGGATATTAGTCAGAGTCATTTTGACTCATTCGACATAAGATCATTCATAATTTGTATTCAGATTGGAGTTGGAATTGCCAAAGCTGTCAGTTTTATTTGGAGAACGTTTCTTAGCAGCTCTCACTAAGCACAACTTGTTTGTGACTAACTCTCTTCACTACTTAAGGTTAAGGTAGGTCTTTAAAGTAAGGGTAGTGTGGGCTAGGGTTTTCAATCCCCGCAATGGTATTGAAGATTTCAAATAAAGCAAAGTGTTGTCTTCTGTCAACCAGTTGGAAGCCAGACCCAATATATTTCCTTGGGCAATTCAAGTAGACACACAGCAACTGCTTGATGGTGAACTACTGTCTGCAGCGAACCAACCAGAAGGCGATCGTGTGTTGGGTTAACACCCCAAGCAAAGCATCACTTGCTATGAGAGAGCAAATAGCACAGATCCTAAAGGGGGCAGATCTAGTTAAAGTTTTGAGGAAATCGATTTATTTTTCTGCATTTTCTAAAAGAAGAGTATGTCTCTATCACATATAGAAATGAATTACTTTGTATGGAGTAGACTCTAATGCATAAAAGTAAGCAGGTATCGGTTCGGGACTGTAAGCCCTTTTGTTGAACCTTATATTTTATTAAGTATATAAGATTACAAGTTTATATTTTACCATTATAATTGTACTACAACTATTCAAACAGAGGAAGGGACGTTGTATGGTCTTTGAACAAATGATGCAATGTAAGTTTCAAAATGATTTTTTATCTGCATACACGCGTTTTTGCGAAACCATGTTTTCGAAGTCGGTGGACACTGTTAGTCGAGAACGGCTTTAACTTTGAAATTTTTTCCCACTTATTCTATATATGATTGTCCTCGGGATGAACGAAGGTTTTGTTTTTATTTTACGGACGATTTTTTTTAGCCGATAATGTGAATAAAATTATCGAATAAACAGCTGTGAATTTCAACATCCGTTATTTAAAAAAAAAAAATCCATATTAAATCGAAGATCATCGATTTCAAGACGATAAGCGATTGCTGGCTGTGATCCGCATGTTTTCCACAAAGTCAGCATAATAAACAGTGCCGTTCGAAACACGTTGGTCAAACCCTTTATTACCATTTTCGGACGATGTTTTTTGCTTAAAGTATCAAAATTTCATTCAAAAAGTTCATTAAAGTCGATGTTAGTATGAATAAAGGACCATTTAAATCGAGAGTTCAGGTATATCAGCCGGCAGAAACAGCACTCAGCTACGAGAGATTCGAGGACACCATAAATTGCTACGGACATCGTTCTACGATAAAGCAGACTATGTTATTAGTTTTAAAATTTTAACTTTCAAAAATATTCTTCAAAAACAATTTTCAAAATGTTTGGAAAATTTTTGTAAAAAAAAATATTTTTTATATTTATCAAAAGAAATAAGTCGGTCCCTTGTTGCTGAGCCGACAAAACTTTTACTTAGCATTAAGTCTAATTTTAAGTCATAATTCTAAATATTTGAGAGGATAATAAGAAAATTCATCTTAAAATAAGAGTTGCATTTAGCTCATGATGACTGACCGAAACGATCCGAAGAACTTTAGTGACAAAAAAATTTGTCATCGGTCACGCCTCAAATTTGCAACACGTGACACTACTGTGATATGAAATAAAAGAAAATGTCACGAGACCAGGACTACCAACAGAAAGAAAGATTCAGGGACGCCAAAAAAAAGAGGACCTCATGGGCAGATCGTTATTTGGTGCTCCAAAGCCGATCTTAAAAAAATAAGGGTCGTTATAGCTGCATATTGGAGATGGGAGGAAAAACCTATTTGAGTCAATTTCTTGCCGGTGTGCAAACGTAATAAAAGCAAGAGGAGGTCCAACAAAGCACTGATCAAATAAAGAATGTTTCTTTATTCCCTGAAAATGAGCCAGATTCCCAAAAAAAGTATTTTGCAGTCTGAAAACTTTTTGCTCCCGTGAACGCGTGTGAGAAATTTTAACTCTCTTAATGTATAATGAAAATGAGCCATTAAGAGAGTTAAAATTTCTCACACGCGTTCACGGGAGCAAAAAGTTTTCAGACTGCAAAATACTTTTTTTGGGAATCTGGCTCATTTTCAGAAACAAAATCTCAAAACGAATGTAGTTATTGAAACAAATTTATCAAAATTCGAAGAAAAAAATTGACCAACAATTTTCGAACGGCAATGTATGTTGAAGACTATGAAAAAGGAATTCGACAAACTCTGGGACTACGGAGCTCGTCTTCAAGGCTGAAATCGGAAGAGCAAACATCTTTGGTGGAATTGTCGAAGAGCACAGTCTCCATGAAACGAAAACAGCTTATAGCTTTTGATATTGGAAAAAGATTTCCACAAAAAATCCCCCGACTGTCGCAATTCCAACGAAATCAATCGACCAAGTGCTCGTTAAAACAAGCAAGACTGCACTAGGCAACAATAAATGGGTTTCAAAACACCGGCAAGCCCCTACAGTTTCCCCAAGAGCCATTCCTCAAACCAAATCTTCGTAGGTAAGGAGAAGAATGCGTGCAGATCAAGAAGCAACAGTTGAGGCGCATAAAACGATGCTGCAAAGCAAAAACACTTTAAGCTCACGCTTAGAGCTACGAGTGGAATGGGTTAAAATAGAACAAAGAAGAGGTACACAGGCACATTGTTCTTGAAATGTTTTAGCTTTTAACGACTAGTATATTCAGACAGCTTTCCACTGAAGAAAAAAAAAGGATCTCTGCACTTGACAATACCTCCGCAAGTGGGCTACCGATCATAAACGAGCCGGGTATTTTGGTATGGTGTGCGGGAATACTACTGTTTCCAAAAAATAAGGTGACATATGAATTTAAACTGCGCGCGTCGAAGGATTTGGAAATTTTTCTTTCGTTTTAGGTTGGTAGTACTGTCAGTGACATCTATGTGAAATTTCATGTCAAAATATATTCATAGTGTTTGAGATACGCGTCGTTTTGTGAGCTGCTAAAAGTGAGTTTTTCGTTTTTTGCGATGTCGAAATTTATTGAGCAAAGAATTTGCATTAAATTTTGTTTGCGGAATCAATTTTCTGCTGCGGATACGTTGAGGATGGTGCAGAAAGCCTTTGATGATGAGGCTATGTCTAAAAAAAATTTTTACAAGTGGTATAGTGATTTCCAAGCCGGCCGGGAACGTGTCGAAGACGAAGAGCGTTCTGGGCGACCATCAACCTCAACCAATGAAACTCACGTTCAACAAATCAAAGATTTGGTGTTGAAAAACCATCGATTAACGATTAGAGACCTTGCTGATGAAGTTGGCTTATCGAAAGGCTCCGTCAATACCATTTTGAAGGATGCTTTGGGCCTCAAGCGCGTCAAATCTCGACTGGTACCGAAAACATTGAATTTTTTGGGAAAAAGGCGTCGCGTTGAAGTGTGTGAAACAATGCTTTCCGACTACCAGGATGTCATGAAACGCATTATAACTGGCGATGAGACTTGGATCTATGCTTACGACCCCGAAACAACCGATCAATCGAGCGAATATCGTGCCAAAGGAGAGCCGAGACCAAAAAAACCGCGCCAAAGACGCTCAAAAATCAAGGTCATGTTCACTGTTTTCTTCGATTATCGTGGTGTTGTGCTTTATGAATTCCTTCCAACCGGCCAAACAGTCAACAAGGAATATTATTTGAACGTTATGCGTTGTTTGCGTAACGCTATCCGCCTAAAAAGGCCGGAATTGTGGAAAGACAATTCTTGGTTTTTACACCACGATAATGCACCATCCCATACCGCACTCGTAATTCGTGATCATTTCGCCAAAAACTTCACCCATATCGTTCCGCAACCACCGTATTCACCTGATCTGGCGCCGTGCGACTTCTGGATGTTCAACAAGCTGAAAAGACCGCTCCGGGGACACCGTTTTGATACGATAGAGGAGATTCAAGCCGCAGCGAAGACGGAACTGAAGGCCATCCCGGAAAGTGACTACAACCAGTGTTTCAAGGATTGGAAAATCCGTTGGCATAAGTGCATTGCATCGGGAGGGGATTACTTTGAAGGGGATGAAATTGATTTGGAAGAATAAATAAAGAATTTTCAAAATAAATACAATGTCACCTTATTTTTTGGACACAGTAGTACATCTGGTTATTTTGCTGGACAGAAAGTGATATAATAGAGAAAGCCATCTCATGTACTTCGTTTTATAATATGAATAAATAATAATAAAAAAAACTAATAGTTTAATGTTCTAATTTTTGTCACTCGCTTGAAAGTGAATTCACTAATGACTTCAATGAAAAATATGAATTCACTGAGGACTTCAAGTTTTACTTAATGAATTCAATCGATTTCCGAAAATGATTTTGATTGTTTAAAATTTTATGTATCAGTCATAAACAAAAGTCATAAAAACAGCAAAGTTGAAATAACATATTGACATGTTATGCAAAATATTCGGTTCTAATGAATGCATTCAACTGCAGATATGTAAATCTATTAAGAAATTAAACTGTTAAGGATGTCTCCTTTCGAATGTTGACTAGAGTCTTTTTAAGAACCAAGAATTAGATCGCTGCAAACCAACGAAAACGTATTAAAGATGATATCACACAGGAACTTAAGCTTTATGGACTTGTTTATTTTGTGTAGATATTAACTTTCTATCGGTTAAATGACAAACAACAACCTTACTAATTAGTACTCACAGCTTTTAATGCGCAATCCTTTCCATCGCCGTTTTTGGCGGACTCATTATGATTGTTGTTGCTGTTTCCATTTGCGTTTGGTTCCGGTGATGTTGCTGTTGACGACGATGCCGACAACGATGAGGCCGACGATGATGATACCTTCGTGGATGACGATGATGAATTATTCTCCCATTCACTCGGCATTTTGCGTTGATTTCTGTCTCAGCTCATATTAAGATTATCATAACTTTCTTTTACACACGGCTCCTTCCTGAGCCCGTCTCTACTTTTGTTGCTGTTCCTGTGACTTGTCTCCAACAACTACTGTTGTCTGGTTGTCAGATTGCTTTCATCTTTCAATCTCTTTTTAGCACACAAACACAAACCACCTGAAAATAAAAACAACAAATTTAAATATAAACAAACATTGTAATCATTGTTTTTAATATTTTATTCCGAGTATTTTGTTTTTGTGTTGTCATGGCAAATAACACTTTGGCGTCCATTCTGACATTCTTCTGAGAGAGGCTGACACTAGCGCCCTTGTGTGTCATGTCGTGCCGCACTGAAACATAAAACTCAAGAGAGGAGGGAAACAATTAAAGGTTCATTCACACTTTGTCCCGGAGTTGAGTTGCTGCGCGGCGGCAATAGGCGGATTGGGAGACTTTAGTTGGGTGGTTAAATGTTTGCATAGAATTCTTGTTGTCGTTCCTGCTTTTTGTTTTTTTTTTGTTTTGTTCTAAAACAATCGTCTGAAAGGCTATTAGCGGTGAATTGGATTCGATACGTATTTTTTTTTTTTTTGTGTTATAGTGTGCCCGAGGGTTTGAGTGGTTTTTTAAGAAGTAGGAGCGCTGACAGGAAACGTGGGCGGAAGGGAATGTAACTTCAACAGAACGAGACGAAAAAAGCGTAAACAAACAAATGTTCAGTCAACCAACGATTGAGGAGTTTTTTTTTTTGGAGCTGATCGAGCGATATACGATATTAGATTCATGACACTCCACAATTTGTTTTAGGCATTTTTTTAATGTCATTATTTCCTGTTTCGAGCTTTCACTTGTGAATGGTGAGCTAGAGGACAACAATAACAGTGATTCTAGAGGGAAATTCAAAGCTCGAAGCATCAGACGGTAGAACCGGAACTTTAAAAAATTCAAAAAAATACTTATCAGTCCATTGAACCTCGGAGCGTCTGTGCATGAGCTCAAGCTTTCCAGTTGATTTAACCAATTTTCCAGGTGTCAGCGAGTCTTTTAACCGGAGGTTCCGTCTTCACTTTGTTCTTGAACCTTTTGGCTGAAATTCAAAGTCACTGTCAATTGGAGCATTGTTGTCTATTCGCTCAATGTGAAAGAGGCATTGTAGTAGAAACTACCGAACTGGAATTTGTCTTTTGAAGGTCTCTTAAACTTTTTTTTTGATTCAGTGTCATATTTAGGGTATTCCAAAAGGGGCTTCCGAACTTTGATAAAACGTTCCTCAACTTTTTGGTAGCCATAATCGTCCTTCCGAGAGGAATATTCGCTGTATGATGAATGACTTTGAGTACACTGATTCAGTGAAGGTTCAATCAACATACGTACGTCGACGAAACGCAAGTTCTTCTGAATACATCACCGTTGTCCTTGAGAGTGTGCAGGAGAATCCGCTGATAACAACACGGTCTTTTGCAGACCACAACTTGGCAAATTCACCCATGAGCTGAAGGTAAGCGACAAAAGACATCGACGTGTGTTCGTTGAATGGGCTCTGAAGTAGTTTCATCGATTTTCATCGAAAAATCATCATTAGCGATGAGTCCCATTTATGGATGAAAGGATCCGTCAACAAAGAAAATTGTAGAGTTTGGGACGATACCAATCCGTAAAAATTAAGAAGCCCAAATAAAACTATTTTTAAATGTATTTTTTATTTAACTAACAATGCCTAGACGTCGCCAACAATGACATAGAAAAATAGGCTTAGAGGTGAAAAAAGATTGAAGAAAATACAGAAAACATAAATGGGATTAAAAAAAATTAATCACAATATTGCTTGAAACTATTCACGAACAGTTTGCTTCCCAAATCAAAATCCAAAAAGACCCCTTGACACTTTTATACACCAAGTCGTTACTTTTTTTAATATACTCGTACCATTACCACTTCACTCAATGATTTAATTCGAATATCTCTTTGACACCGGATATTCGGATAATCTTCTTTTTGCGCACAGTCTTTGACTTTCAAAAATGAACGTCCAAGTGCTACATCTGTAAATATTTATCTCATTATCTGTCGGGCTAATGAAAACATTTACTTAGAAGGTCATGATCTTGACCGTGTTCAGTGCAAATTTAACAAGTCAGCACATTTAGAAAAGTCGCTTACATGTACACTCCGATCACTGTTGTAGAACGGGCTTTCAAAACAAAACAAAAAGGTCTCAGTGTCATGGCAACTCAAAGAGTCTTGGCTAATTAAACTGAAGCATAATTATCTGTAAAAATTAACATTGCGGATGACAGTGAAACATGTGTCTTAGTTTTATTATGGATTGAATGAACAATGACCCCGAAAAATTCGCAATGTGAGTTAAAGGTCAGAGAAAGGCATATATGCTTAACTTGCATAATTCTTTGATTTATTATTCGATAGAGTACTCATTTTACTTACAATAGTTTATTAAACATTCATAGCCCAATGGAAAACTCTAAAAACAACCTTCCTAAGCGGATAGATTTGCGCATACGTTTAAAGCACATCTGGCACTGTAGCTATAAATTTGAATAAGCTTGGGAAATATACATTATTTAATGTGCCAATTTTGAAAAATGTCTTAATAGATTCTTTCGAAATATACTGGGCTTTTCAAAATTAAAAAAATAAGATATCCAATGGTTCGGCGAATCGTTCAGCTTGAAGAGTCATTCAAAATGGATGGGATTTCCTCAGGGGTGATTCCGTATAAGCCTGATGAAGATCTGTTAAAGGAGTCTTTGACAAAATTTTCAAATTCTGCACAACATATTGTCGAATAATTCTTGAGAAAATGCGAACTGTAGTCGAAGAGATCTTTCTCTGAAGCCCCTGGAGAAAAAATATGCCGGCCCCGAGAAAATCTCAAATTCTTTTATTGATTCTTGAGAAGTCGGCGGATGTCAACTTGACCGTCCTCGTAATAATAAAGGGTCCGCCATCTAAGGTTTTTTTTTTCAACTAGTGCTTATTTCGTGAATGGGGTAACACTTAGCTCATGTCTGATTTGACAGATAATTAGTTTTATCCTTCCGCTAAACGAATATGGTTGTGTATATGCTTGAATAACGCTGCGAAATATTGCGACATTACTTTGAAAGTCATGGTAATGTTGCAGAATGTGTGCGAAAATTGCGTACGGATTTTGGAAGAAGAGAAGCACCGTCAGCTCCGTATGTTCGTTATCTTGTGAAAAAAGTGAAAGAAACTGGCATCCTCATCGATAAACCAAAGTGTGAAAAGCCAAAAACAGTGCGTTTACCCGAGAATATTGCTGCTGTGGCAGAAAGTGTGCGTGAAGCGTCATCAACTACAATTCACCGTCGTTCTCAACAATTGAACATTTCGGAGACATCATTGAGACGAATTTTGCACAAAGACCTTGATATGACGCCATACAAAGTCCAATTGGTTCAGGAGTTGAAGCCAACTGACCATCCAATGCGTGACTTACAGAAGATGCAGATTTTGCCAAAAAAAAAATCATCTTTTCAGATGAAGTTCATTTTGATCTTGGCGGGTATGTAAACAAGCAAAATTGTCGCATTTGGGGCACAGAAAACCCGCACGCATACATTGAAAAGCCGATGCACCCAAAACGAGTCACTGTTTGGTGCGGATTTTGTTCCAGAGGCATAATTGAGCCATTTTTCTTCGAAAATGAGCAAGGAGTGGCCGTTACAGTCAATGGCGATCGTTATCGGGCCATGTTGAACGAATTTTTGTTCACAAAAATCGAAGAGGAGGATACTGGCAACATTTGGTTTCAACAGGAAGGCGCTACGTGCCACACAGCCGAAGCTACACTCGATGTTTTGCGCCCTGTTCTTGAACAGCCGCAGAGCTGATGTCGTTTGACCACCTCGGAGCTGGGATTTGACACCGTTGGACTATAATATGTGGGGTGCCCTCAAAGATAAGTGTTACGCCGACAAGCCAGAGACAATTGACACTTTAAAGGACAATATTCGTGAAGCCATTGGTGAAATACAGCTGCACACAATCGATAATGTGCTTAAAAATTTGACCGATCGTGTAGGCTACTGCATGGCCAACCGAGGCAGCCATTTGAATGAAATTATTTTCCATTATTAACCGGAAGGATTGTATTTTCAAATAAAAGAAGAAATTTGAGAAAATATTCAGCAGTTTTTTTTTATAGCATTTTCAAATAAAAAAAGTTATTTGGCGGACCCTTTACAATGGTCTCAACAGTTCGAATCGAACTGCTGCTTTTTTTTAACATCACAAAAGTTTTTGATACTGCCGATCACAAAATACTTTAAGATAAATTACTCAAATGTGGTTTTAGGGGTTGAAATTAATAATTGCTTCTCGTCGTATTTGTCTGGAAAAAAGCAGAAGGAAAGTTATTTTCATAGGAGTTCCTCAAGATTCTGTGCTTGGTCCAATCCTATTTTTAATATTGATTAGGTCGCTGTTTTTTTAAAACTTAAAAGCGAAAAAGAATAAAATATAAAGAATACTTTTCGTAAGGTTACATAAAAACCTATACAGACCATATCTGCTTTGGAGCGTTAAGTAATCAGGGCATTATGGCATGCTTTCTGGATATCCAGAGGCTAGTACACAAACTTACCTATCTAAAATTTCTTACATCTCTTATAAAAATGATATTTTGATCCCTGTCTTCCAGGACAATTTATGCGCAGATGAACAATAACAAGCGATCAGAATTTGGATCCAAGTTTTCAATATTCAATGTGTTACGAACTAGAGCTAGACTCATTCGATGTAACCGTCAACTCTGAGAGTTTTAGCAGTTGTGGGAAACTCGGACCTATGTGCATCCGGAGAACCATTTCCCCTGGAATTCATAAAATTGTAGGAGTCCTGGTCTCCTAGACCGCACTTTGAAAACTAGCTCCAAGAGTGTGGCAAATATCTTTGAATACATTTTCAGTGAGTGATTTTATTTAATACAGACGATAAAACCTTAGCCGTAGAAACAGACAATGAAGCAATGCCATCCAGCAAGTTCATGCCTCCAGCTTTGCATTATTCTTTAGGCAACCAGCATAACATCGTTATTTTGATGAAATGCCACTATTTAAATATGATCAATATCCTAAGAAGAAAGATCTGCATTCTACGAGGCAAAAGGTCAAACCAACAACCACGATCATTGAGCCCCAACGAGGAAAATAAACTGTGATTGTGGGCATATAACAAATAGAAACAACAATACAAGAAATTTCTTATCGGAAGTGTTATCAAAAAGGAGTCGCATATACGGCCTAAAGTTAATATCCATTCACATTAAATATTTGCACTTTTGAAGGTATTTGTCTTGACTTTAAACTGACGCTGGTTGTTTGGATTCTTTCGTTTCTTTATTTACCACTTATAGTCTGCTCTGGGCTAAGCCGAGTCTTTTGTTTAAACACAGAATAAGAGTCACAATAGCTAACCGTTTTTATTACACTAATTGCACTTTTATGATAAATTATTATGAGTCATAAGACAAACTCATATAAAACTCGTTGACCTTCTTAAGTTCAGGGTTTTAAGATTATATAAATATTTAATTGTGAAGTTTATAGACTAATTTTATCTTGTAGTCGAACCGGAGCATTTCAAATTTGTCAAGAATCCCTGTCATTGTCGCATCATGACTTGATCCTGGCCATTTTACGACCATGCCTTGATCAGGCGCTCAAAGAAAAAAATTCAAATTCTCAAACTCACGTAACGAAGGTCCCGTACTGACTCGTAGGTATGTAAATTTGTTAGCTAATCTATCACAGAAATCGAGTCTCGAGTCTCGAATTTTCCCAATTTTATTTGTCCTGTAAACCTATAATGGTTCCGTTTTTCCTTCTGAAGACCGGAGCCTTTAAAAACATAATTTCGAAAGTCAGTTTTAACTTGGACTGCCTTTAACCCTGCACTGTTAAACTGGTCAGAAAGGTTTGAATTTCGCGACCCATAGCCGCCAATTATTATTGTTCTGTATTTTAAGGGTTCCATACCCAAAACGGTCTCAACGAAATCATATTACTTAGGCTCCGCTGTTTGTCTGTATCTTCTTAACTGTAATAGGAAAACACTTGCGATTTTCACAGAATGGGCACATCCGGAAATGCAAAGTTTTGCAAAGCAAGAGCAACAAAACAAATAAAAACCAAAAGGACACATCTACAAGACAGAACTTTCGACGTTTACGAACAATAATTTTGCATTTAGTTTGTTTTTTTTTCTCTAAAAGAAAGACAACGAATATTTTGAACGAAATATTTAGAAAAAACAAAAAAAAAAACGGTATCATTGTACCCAAAAATTGGGGTCATTTTGAGGTTATAAGCAGTTGTCCGGTTGACATTTTTTAAAGTACTTTTCAGGTAGGGATAACTTGTATATCTTTGGTTTTCATACCCTTATTAAACCATTTCTTCGAGCTTAAGTTGATGTAAGTGCCTTTTCGAAAAATGCAACTCTGAAGGCCCTCTTAAAATTTGTTTTCAGGGACCTACAGAACGTTATGGAAAGTATTTATCGGCTGCTTATACCTCGACTTAGCCGATCGATAAAATGTTGATCAAGCAGCGAGGTTGATTCTATTGTTGCCAAGGTTATATAGCTTACAACCTTTCATGGAAATAGATTCATAAAGTGGTCAAGAACTGAAGTCGAGTTTAACAGTTTGCAAATAAATTTGGGCTTTTGCGTCTTGGAATTGTTAGCTGTATCATTTATGGATTTAGGCAGCAACAAATATTAATATAACATTAATTTCAAAGAAAAAATCGCAACTTAATTTAACGCGAAGATGCAGGTTATAAGGAACTTAAAATAAAAAACAAAATCAACCTTACTAAATGGTTAGTATTCCAAAGCGTGCTACGGAACCCTTCGAGTATGTCCCCGAAATCCATTAATTTTGTTTAAGGTTAATGGATTGAAAGAATCAAAATTCATCGAAATGAATTAGGGTCGCTGATTAATTTTGATTATGCTCTGAAGATTGACATTTCAACAGAGTAACTATGACATGAGTACTCGTATTCTTGAGCCACATCGCTTATTTGTCAGTCAATTTTCTAAGTTGCAGCCGATATTTGCATGCATTTCAGAATGACACTATTTACTCGATATAAACAAATGAGAAACGTATTTGGACAGATTTGTGGCAACCGGATTATACGAACTTGGCAACCAGGTCGTGACAGCCATTCAAAAGAAATACGATTTACTTTTACTGCTTTTTTTTTTTGTATTGCCACAAAAGTGAGGCTCGCAAGGTAGGTCAGGTGGGTTTAATGGACAAAAAGACCAATCTTGGCGTTAGCACTATAATATTAATGACTTTCAACTAAAAATTAACGATTGCATTTTATTATTTATTATTGCAATGTAATGCTGTAGAGGATTGTATACTTGTGAACAACTTGTGACTTTCGAGAAATACGAAATAATTGACCTTGGTTAGCATGACATTGATTAATTTTGTTCAAATTAAAGTTTTTTTTTTAATGAGCAATAGATGGAAAGTGATTACTCAATCATGCCCTTTTGAGTAACAAAGACTGGGTCTGGCCCATTGCAGAAGCCAGAATGGAACTGCCTAAAGCCTAGAGCACTTGCAGATAAAGTTTATCAAAAAGATCGGCAAGATTCGATTACTCACATCGTACAGAGAGGCTCACAAAACGTAATGAATGAACAGCAAGCCTCGGATAAATATGATTTTACTTTAGACAAACGCAAATGAAGAAAGACACGGAAATTCAGATCTGCATATGACATGAAGAATCACTTGACAGATCAATAGTAACCGAAAAGCTTGCACATGAACTACAAGGCCTCCCGGCTTCCAAGAGGTGCGACTGAATGTACCTGCAAAAAGATGAAAAAAGTCACATCATTGCATCCAGAAGCAAAGTTGGCGAACACTTGGATGTGATTACGTCGTTAGCCGACTTGAGCTTAAGGTTTTGATATAAACCCTTTAACACCAGCCTGTGCAAATGTTCTAATCGAACAAAGAGATGACTTCCTGCCATGACGAATTATAATGTGACCATCACACCCGCCAAGATCGGAAGAGAACAAACAACAGCTGACTAAAACCAATAGATCTAGTTGCAGGGCGCATTTAATCAAATTTATTTAAGTCCGGGCTTTTCGGGGAGGTTATATTAAAACGGACGTCCACTTAAATGAAGTCAGTAGTCAAATGAGAATTACTTAGATCCAAAAAAAACACATATATCCTCATGAAAAAATTCTCCAATGAGTTTTTTCGGTCGCGATTAAGAAAGACGGGACGGGATTGCGAGCACAACGAGCAAAGATTAAGGGATGAACGTTAGCTCCCCAAAATAAAGAAGTACCAGAAGCGCAGAATGGCGGTCGAAAATTTTATAAATAAGCGAAAAGACCATCTGAAGTTTTCAAATCCAGCACAATCAATGATAATCGGCGATGACGATTCATTACAAACGTGATGGCCAACAACTGTCGCGCACCTTACTAATAGGACTACCGGTTGAAAATGTCGTTATTGCAGACAACTTTATATCTATTAGTCTGAGGTGAATTTCGACCATGACATTACGATAATCCAAAACGTCGGGCAACGTATGGATACTCCGGACATGCCTCAACATCTACGGCCGTTCAGAATATTCATGGCCTGAAGGTTATGCTGTGCATTTGGTGGGACCAGAAGGATATTGTGTATTATGAGCTGCTTAAACCGAATGAAACAATCACAGGCGAGGTCTACCGACGACAATTGATGCGTTTGAGCCGAGCACTGAAGGAAAAACGGCCGGAGACGGTCGCAAGACACATGACAATGCTCGGCCACATGTTGCAAATGTCGTCAAAACTTACCTTGAAATGCTCAAATGGGATGTCCTACCCCACCCGCCGTATAGTCCAGACCTTGCGCCATCCGATTACTATCTCTTTCGATCGATGCAACATGCCCCGGCCGACCAGCACTTCCGTCATTTCGATGATGTCAAAAAATGGATCGATTCGTGGATTGCGGCCAAACCGGTCGAATTTTTCAGAACGGGTATCCATGAATTGCCAGAAAATGACATTTTCAACCGGTAGTCCTATTATAATAAACTTAAAGCTGTGATAACCAAAATCAACTCCAACAAGGATGCTGGAGAAGACAGAATGCTTGTTGAAGTGCATGCAGCAAATCCTTTCTTGAGCATATACGGATACAAGAAAGGAATTCTTTTATATGTCGACTAAAATATGTTTTCTGCTTTTATATGTGAACCATTAAAACCACTTGTCAATATCCTGATACCTTTTGAGGGAACTCCGAATCATTGCTCCACCATTGCGACCAAACTGATATTGTTTTAGACAGTGATTCTGCTATGCTGGATGATCATGATTTGCTCTTTGCATTGAAGGAATCCGAAGGAGCAGAGGAGAAGCATAATGGTGACAAGGCCATCAACCACTTCGAATCTGCCCCCGAGAGACTGCTCGTCAAAGCAAAACCTTTCCATTGGTGGCACACGAGTGGAAAGGGACCCAGCCTTGTTTTAGGAACGAACTTTGTATACGCAAAGTGGTAGAGATCCCTTGATTATTCTTAACTCATGGCAAAGAGATCACTGTAGTGAGCCGTTTTCGGGTTTGAAATCCGTGAAATAACAACCAGAATTGCTTTTTTCTCATAATCCCTAATTTCGCGCGTGATTTGCAGTCTTCTGAGACAAATGCTGGACCTAGATTTTGGCATTTTGTTTTTCATGTTACTAAATTTCTTTACGAATGGAAATTAATAAATCATGGTATTCGACATCGACTTTCTGTGGCACAAAGATATGACGCATTTTGCGAGGTGCAAGACATCTACTTAAACCTCACGTATCCTCGAACCCAAGGTTTGGTATTCGTTTAAGGTCTTTTATTTTCTACTAACTACATGCGATGAAAGAAATCATAGAAAAAGCTAATAAACAATGCTCGAACGCGATTTCGAATACCTTTGTGTTCAGCCAACCGCATGGAACCACCAATTAGGGAAATTTATTTAGTATTCACGACTCTTAGCCCGGCTACACGTCAGGTTAACAACCTCACCCAACAGACAGTGTTTGTGAAACATTACGCGCTTCCCAAAACAGGAAAGGCGACATAACAAAAACAAAAAACAGTCAAAAAGATTCATCAAGATAAAAAGCCTGCACAAAAAATATCATGTTTATTATAATAATCTATTACAATGTTACTGTAAATTCACACTACCTGACAAGGGGCTCACCACATACGTGAAACTGCTAAAGAACGATTAAGAAACAACCGTTTATGACCTCGACAAGGTATGCATTATATAAAGAGATGTGGAATAAAAAAAAAAATTAAATGAAAAATGAAATGTGCTAGCGAAATGAATATGGCAAATCTACGAGTAGGTGCTCGAGGTACATAATCACAGAGTCATACATAGAGCATTGAGCGGTAACCGTAACAAGTCGGCCACCATATTCCAAGCACGAACCATCACACGCCCGAAGGCCATTCATAGAAATGGCAACTGTGGCGGGGCGACGAGACGCGACGCGACGCGAAGACTGACGGCATTAGAGACAAGTCGCGCGGCACAGCGCAGCAGTTACCCCGATGTCGTGGTTGATCTCTTAAAGGTGATCTCATGAGGCATGTTGTTTGCGTGTGTTTTTGAATGTTGCAAATGCAATTGCAACAATGCGAAACCAAAAATGCAATTTAAGGTGTCTGCTGGCGGAAATTCAACTTTGATTGCATTAATGGGAGCCGCCTTGGTCTATGGGACTAGTGTCTATATTGTTTTGGCTCGCAGTTTTCCCACAAACGGCATTCAAAAATCTCAAAAAGAATTAATTAACCGCACAGAGGGTATTAGTTAACACAGCGAACGTCATTGATTTATGAGATTTATGCAAATGTACGGTTTCAAAGGTTGACAGCTGTCAGTGAGATCGAGAAATGTGTCATTTAAAGGAATTGTCCGGGATCTCATTTAATCTGTAATTTATGAACACAAAGTGTTGAACAGAAAACAAAGGTAAACAAAGAGCCCGAGAGAAATGTAGATTAATTTTATTGATCGAGTTTATTTGTCGAAACGGGAATAGTAATGTGTGAAAGACGACAATATCACTCTATTCAGCAAAACGTCTCAATAATGATCAGATGTGATCAAGTGCGCATCGAACACGCATACGCACACGAAGGGTTCCGTACGACAGTTCAAAATAATAAAAATTTAGGTATAACACGTTTTTTTGTAAATATTATGACGTCCTTTATTCTCTGAAGTCTGTAAATATTGCAATTGTCAAAAGTTGCAATATCGAGGCTAAAGTCAAACAAATATTGTACAGATTGACTGCCTTCGGAACTCTTTAAATCATCAGAATGGTGACATAAGTCTCCCTAACATCGCGTTTTCTGCCATATTGAGTGAATGCCTGAAACTGTTTGTCAGCAACCTGACAGATCCTTATCAGTGTAGTTTCTGGAAAAGACTCAGGAAATTCGATAGAGCCATGTACAGTTTTGACATCACTGCCAAGCTCGTAAGATTGTGCAGGATGCTGATAAAGACTTCTCGTTGCTCCATCAAGGTCGTAAAAAAACTAACCGACACCATGAATGTCAATGTTGTTTAAGGCAAGGTGATGTGCTGTCATGTGACTAATTAACATCGTTTTTGAGAGGATCGTGCAAAATTTACTGGCCAACACTAAAGGCACGATCTTTCAAAAGTCGGTTCAGCTACAAGCTTACGCGAATGAGATTTACGAACTCAGCGAGCCGTCAATGAGGCCTTTGTTAGTATTCAAGCGGAGGCAGCTGAAATGAGTCTTGGCGGTAAATGGGGGCAAAACAAAATAGATACTGTCACCAAAGCAGGACGCATATCACCGACGACTTGGCCAGAGCGTCAGAATAGGCAGGTTTATTTTCGAGTTAGTAAAGGACTTCGTCTAGCTCGGCACCGCGATGAACTCAGCAACTAACATCAGTGATGAGATCAAACACAGAATTACTCTTGCAAACGCATCTTTCTTTGGGCTCAAGAGGCAATTAAGAATTAGAGTCCTTTCTTGAAAGTCCAAGCCGGCTTTGAATAAAACTCTGATCATCCCAATCCTGATGTACGCGAATAAAGTCCCTGGTTGTTATGAGAGAAAAGTACTGCGTGCGATCTTTGGTCGCATTTGCGTTGATGGCGAATTGAGGACAAGGTTCAATAACTAACCTATACCGGCAGTACAGCGACATGAGGCTAGCAGGCGTCTACGGATCCAACGCCTAAGATTGCTGGGCCATAAAGAACGTATGGTCAATTCAACTACGGCCCGAAGAATATTCGACTTTGAGCCTGTGAGACAATGCAACAGAGGACCCCCACCATTACCGTGGCGCAAGCAAGTTGAGGGGGACCACAACCAACTTGTCGTGCGCAACTAGAAGAAGCTAGGAAGAGACTAAGCTAGTTGGACAGGCTTGTTGGTTGAGGCCCAGGTTCACCCCGGACTGTAGCGCCACCTAAGTTGAACGAAAATCTTTTTTTTATTATAAAGGGTGGACCATCTCTTAGCGTCTCTTAAAGACGTCCATATAAATAACACAATATTTAAGGATCGTTGTTTCGACTTAAGCGAGAAAGCAGAGAAGTTGATTTAAAAAATTATCCATTCCATTTCGGACTCCAACCATAAATCAATTGAAAGCAAATACATCTGCGTTTCAAACCACTACAATAATTCATTCTTTTGCTCGCTCTGCGTAACATTTATCATAAAAATAGTTATAACCTCTTGAATGCGAGCAAATTATAAAAAATAAAAACAAAACCCAGCTCTGCTTCCAAGTTTAATCGCCTCAAAACATTTTTCGTGCCAAAAATATCGCACTGGTCAGATTTGCTTTATTATTCTTTTCGCTAACTTCAGTTTTAGTCATAAAATTAACTGTAACTATCCATAAAGAAATAAAAAAAAAAAAAAGAACGAATGATAATGGTTAGTAACGCTTTCAAAAATACCAAAGTGGGCCATAACTGCTATTATCAATTTAACTGCAAAATTACTTTTCTCTCTTTCGAGTGCAGAGCATTAGGCATTAATCCAAAACAACAAAAAAAAATGAAAAGAGGAGTGACAATGTATGATACCCAATTAACGATTTGAATGTTATGTCCTCCCTCCCATTGACGGCGCACTGACAAGTTTAGAAACTTCATTTGACGAAATGAAATCATGAAAGAATGTTTCCGATGGAAAATTATTTTCAAAAAGGCAAAAGAATTAAACACAGAGGCCTGCTCCAGCCAGAGGCAGCCATGCCCAGTACCATACCATTCAGAACACGTAATTGTTACACCCTGATTACGCGCCATTGTTAATGAACAAACTCTTGCTGCTAGTGCTGCTCTGTGTGAACGCAAATGGGACGGCGGCGGTATAGTAAAGTCTTCACACACTACTCGTACAGCTGTAATAACGAACCAACAAAAAAAACTAACTCTTTTTTTCTTACAAAGTTACAATCGAAAATTTCTTTTTCGAGGTTGCACAAAGATAGCCATTACCCACGAATAAAGGAGGGAGGAAGAGAGCGGCCGAGACACAATGCCAAACCTAGAGAAAGTGCATTCGCGAGCGCACAGCGTGTTGACATAATTTTGTAAACATAGTTTTCGCTTTTCAACTTTTTTTTTTTCTTCTCAGAATATTTATGTATTTTTTGTTTTTTCGTATCAGTTTTTGTGGGCTAATTAGCCGTACGCGTTGATGCATAGTATAGTGGGTTGTTATTCAACAAATACATACATTTTGGAAACATTTAACAGCCCTGTTTAAGACCCGTAAACGGTTAACAGACAGCTGCAGCGAACGTACACTGCAGGTCAAAAGTTTTGACAGGGCGAAACAGGGACAAGGAGTGAACTAGCAGTCTGGAACTTATAAAAACAGGATTTACGAATGGCTAATGGTTAAATTTACTTTCAGCAAAACATCCCATGAAAATATGCACCTGTAAGCTTGCTAATGGCACATTCAATCTTGTTGACGTTATGAGATCGTATTTTTATCTTCAATTCATATACTACTGTGTCCAAAAAATAAGGTGACATGAATTTAAACTGCACGCGTCGAAGGATTTGGAAATTTTTCTTTCTTTTTAGGTTGGTAGTACTGTCAGTGACATCTATGTGAAATTTCATTTCAAATTATTTCATAGTGTTTGAGATACGCGTCGTTTTGTGAGCTGCTAAAAGTGAGTTTTTCGTTTTTTGCGATGTCGAAATTTATTGAGCAAAGAATTTGCATTAAATTTTGTTTGCGGAATCAATTTTCTGCTGCGGATACGTTGAGGATGGTGCAGAAAGCCTTTGATGATGAGGCTATGTCTTAAAAAAAATGTTTACAAGTGGTATAGTGATTTCCAAGCCGGCCGTGAACGTGTCGAAGACGAAGAGCGTTCTGGGCGACCATCAACCTCAACCGATGAAGCTCACGTCCAACAAATCAAAGATTTGGTGTTGAAAAACCATCGATAAACGATTAGAGACCTTGCTGATGAAGTTGGCTTATCGAAAGGCTCAGTCAATACCATTTTCAAGGATGCTTTGGGCCTCAAGCGCGTCAAATCTCGACTGGTACCGAAAACATTCAATTTTTTGGAAAAAAAGGCGTCGCGTTGAAGTGTGTGAAACAATGCTTTCCGACTACCAGGATGTCATGAAACGCATTATAACTGGCGATGAGACTTGGATCTATGCTTACGACCCCGAAACAACCGATCAATCGAGCGAATATCGTGCCAAAGGAGAGCCGAGACCAAAAAAACCGCGCAAGAGTTGCTCAAAAATCAAGGTCATGTTGACTGTTTTCTTCGATTATCATGGTGTTGTGCTTTATGAATTCCTTCCAACCGGCCAAACAGTCAACAAGGAATATTATTTGAACGTTATGCGTCGTTTGCGTAACGCTATCCGCCTAAAAAGGCCGGAATTGTGGAAAGACAATTCTTGGTTTTTACACCACGATAATGCACCATCCCATACCGCACTCGTAATTCGTGATCATTTCGCCAAAAACTCAAACCATATCGTTCCGCAACCACCGTATTCACCTGAACTGGCGCCGTGCGACTTCTGGCTGTTCAACAAGCTCAAAAGACCGCTCCGGGGACACCGTTTTGATACTATAGATAGAGATTCAAGCCGCAGCGAAGACGGAACTGAAGGCCATCCCGGAAAGTGACTACAACCAGTGTTTCAAAGATTGGAAAATCCGTTGGCATAAGTGCATTGCATCGGGAGGGAATTACTTTGAAGGGGATGAAATTGATTTGGAAGAATAAATAAAGAATTTTCAAAATAAATACAATGTCACCTTATTTTTTGGACACAGTAGTAAGTGTTGTTAACTGATGTGATGAGAGCAAATATAATGTTTTCGGTCAGACAACGAGGCACTAAAAGAAAAGAACCTCCGGTCAACCGTAAAGCACGGTTGAGGTTCCTTGATGGCGTGGGGTGCTATGTCAGCTGCAGGACCTCAGTGTCCTGACCTAAATGATACTGATCTATTAAGAAGAAAGTTGAAAAAATCATTCCATATCTTACAGAAATCAGTCAAAAGCGTTATGCGTTGAAGAATGGTGTAAAATTGAATCCTTGCCGAAAAATGGATGAGTCTATACCGAGTCAACTATGAGCAGTTAAAAACCAAAAAAGATTACCAACCGATTATTTTTTTGCACGAAACTTTTGTTAAGTGAATTAAAGATTATGTTCCAGTATAACCTTGACACTGTTTTCTTATTTTCTTTCAGTATTTTCTTATATTTTTTAAGACGAAACTGTCGAATTGAATTAAAGTGTTTTTTTTTTTTTGTAGTGTTAAATTAACAAAGCTTCGAAATACATAAGTATTTATTTGAGCCACTGTAGGTGGTGCCGGAGTCGCTATAAATTTGCATTTTCTGTAACATAAGAGGCCGCGTATATTTTGAATTTATTTTTATTTTTAATAAAGTGACAATTAAAATATCTGCTTTTGCATTATGATGAACAATCAAGGGTTTAAAGAAAAATTAAGTATAGAAAGAAAATCAACTTTTTGGCTTGTATTTGAAAACTAGCAAGTCAAGTGCCTGCCGGAATTCCTCAGACTTCACGTCGGTACTTAAGGGTTTAAAAAATTCATATTTGCATATACGAGTAATCCAGAAAATATATAACAAAAATGCTTCTAAGCGCCGATTTTAGATTTAAAAAACTAACTAACATAAATATGTTGATTTCATTTCAATATTAATGTCAATGAAATTAAAATAATAACTTCGCTTGTGTCGGCCTCTGTTGGTTCTTCTCTTTGTGTCCCTATCGAAAGGCTCGCAATGCGATCGACGATTGTTGGTGGTGTTCAGCTTAAACTCTGGCATGGACCTGGGCCTCAAGTTTCTTTCCACTTGAGTCATTCAAGCTGATGTTTTCTTTTAGACCGCTGTCCACCTAGATTAATATCAAAGTTTCTTCGGGCCGGATCATTGATGGTTTTCTGTCCTACCCATCTAATTTCTTGTACCCAGAACCTATGACGAGATTCATGTCTTCATATTTCGTTCATATTTTCATACTATATTTTGATGAACTATCGGTCTATGCTCTGTCAGCGCTAAGGTAACCAAAAACTTGACGAATTTTTCTTCCAAAGCGACAAAGGTCATTTTGGTTCTGTATAGGACAGCCAGGCTTGTTTGTTGCCTTAACCCGAAAATACCAACGCGCCAAAGATCAAAGCATCTAGTCACATTTGACAGACGAGACTTTTGCACAAATCTCGGCTTATTAGCGAATAATCCAACACAAAGTTCAACTGACTCAAGAATCGAAACAGAATGACCAACCACTTCCTTATCGATTCTCTTTGAGCCTAAGAGCAGCTCCGGAATTGACGACAACTTAGTTTTATCTCGTCCTATCTCGGCTGAATAAACGATAATTGTCGTATTTAGGGTTCGCGAAAATTCGCAAGTGGTCGTAGAGAAGCCAATGCGTCCTGAACGTGTGACGATATGGGGGTGGCTGTTGTTACAGTTAATAGACATGTGGTACCGAGGAATAATGACCTATTTTTTATGGACAGATGAACCACCCTTCTGCTTTTAGCAAAAAATAAAAATACGGATGGCAATTCTGTCTAAATGCCCGTTAAGGTCGAAAACTAGAGCTGATTGATTGAGAACGTCAGTCCCGTATTAACTCCAAAGGCTGGTTGAATTGTTCATAGACTTCAAAGCCAGATATGACAATATTCCTCGCACCGAACTATACAAAGTAATGTCATCGCTTAAACAGAATGAATCGGCTTCGAGGCTTAAACTGCAATTCAAAAAAGGCCGGTAAAGTTGCTATTCAAATTACTAAGGATAGCCTAATGCATGCAGTCGATAATCGATCCGTCGTACACAAGATAGAGCTTACCCATGTTGGGACAAATATTTTAAGGACCTAAGAAGGAAAAGCTCTAAGTTGATATACGATCCTGCCTGCGAGTGGAAACAGAAGGTACAGCAGCGAACTCTTCCAACTGCACAATAAAGAAGATTGTGATGGACCAGCCAAATAAGCACTTCGAATACACCAAGTTCACGAAATAAATGAGAACTGAGCAACCAGGAAGCTTTGCCTAGCCATGAAAGGTAGCTTTTGCTTTAAGCTAAGGCTCAGGTCCTTCACGTTAGTTAATTACATTTTCAGTAATTTTTAAAAACAAATGGAAACCAAGACTAAACTTCTTTGCTGGCAGTGTAGGCATGTGAAGACTTAAAAACGACGCACTAATAGCTACTTTTGTTGGCGCCATCATTATAAATTTCAAAATTCGTTCAATTCTTCTATAAATAAATAAAAAACATTCCTTTGCCCAAAAGATAAAGAGAATAATTGAAAATTACAAAAAAAAAATAATAATAAAAAGGAGAAAAATTGCGCACAAAAAAAATAGGTATACCCTTGAAAGCGCCGGCATTCTTCGGAAAGCGTAAATTTACACGGCCGGCCAGTGAAAATATTTCTTCTCCACCATTCAGGGGGGACAAGCGCCGCAGCGGGGTGCGCTTTTATCTAAGAAATGCATTCGACGTTGTTCGTCTTTGGATTTAATTTAATTTTTTTTATTATTTATTTTTATTGCGCTTTTTGCAATTTTTGACGGTCAGTGCGAAACGTACACAAGCATGGAAAACTGAGAATCCGTGACGTAAAGCTTAATTTTCCAGAAATAGCTGCGTGCACAAAGGAAAGGCATAAATAGAAATGTTTTATTTGGGGAAAACAAAATCTACGGAGTAAAATATTTCTGATTTTATATTTTATTACCAATTTTATTGGTTTCGCTTTGTCATCGGTTTTATTACTTCATTTCCGTTCTTTATCCCTTAACACTGACAGTTTAATGAATTTAAAATTCAATATACGACCGACGTCTGGTGGCTTATGACAATTGTTTGGCAGATGTTTCAAAATATCTTTTAGCATAAATTACTCCAAGAACTCTGCATTAATATCGAATTTTTATTCAAACCAAGTTGTAAGTGGTTCTTTGTGGGCGAGACAACTTCTGTGGTTGTTCATCCTCGTCTTGCCTTTGTTTTTTTCCGCAATAATGACACTTAATTAAACTAGATGCTATCATTGAGACTATCGCGATTCATCATCATTGACTCACTTTTTTCCAGCGAAATGTTTCAGCCTGACTTCATCGTCACCATCAGTTTGGATTCCTCACAGCGTCATCATCATACGTGTACCGCACAGAAAGTGTTGTCGTTGCCCATGAGTGTTACGTGATGACAGCGCTTAAGAATCTCTTAGTTGTGTTGCTCTTTAAGGTTCCGTACCTCAGAAGTAAAAACGGGACCCTAATATGATGACTTGGTTGTCCGTCTGTCCGACTGTCACGACCATTTTACCATAGGAGATGGACACTCAACTCTACAACTGGGTTTTCTCCATGGCTTTAAGATCGGGTTAGTTAATTTCTAAGGCCCCCAATGGATGCATGTGTCGCCTTGCTATATAAATTCTGAAGCCTTGTTATATGCGTTTATAACAAGGGCCACACAATAACTATAAAGATTGCGGTTGGGTACCTATTAAAGGTAAATAAAACTAAAACAAGCCTGAGCTTAAGACGATTTTTTGATGGTTCTCGCAAAAAAAGAAACAAGTCCAGCGATATTTCAGCTATCTGCACTCTGAAAATTAAAACGGCCTTGAATCTTTGAGCCACTTTAGAAGGGCCATCACCGCTATTCAAGGAACGAGTTGAAATCTTCTCAAACTTATCAGATCAGCGACCCCTTCAGGATCTGAGCCTGAGCTAATGCTGATTTCAAGCCTTCACTGTTCCGAAATTCCGCGATTTCTTGAGATTTGAACCGAAGTTTTGATCATAACTTTTTTTGGGTCGCTAAGATTCAAAAAACTAGAAGTTGGAGCAGAATATTTGCCTTCCGAGCTAAATTCACAGCATGGTAAAGCTCCGGATTGTTCATTATCCTCTATTGTCTCTTCTCGCAGACAGACTAGTTGGAAAAAGCGAAGCATTATCAACCTTGATCGGATCTCTACCAAGGCGTCGTTGGCGGAGCTGAGATATGTCCGGAAATTAATCCTTTTTTGCAGCTCCCGAATGTGATGTTTCGTTGAACTTATACTTAATCAACGGGCTCCCGATCCGTGAAAAGTTCGTGTCTGGGACATGACATCCTTTCACTCGTGTAAATCCCGGGCACGTTGCTTCCAGGTATCTAGGGGTACCGAACTCGGATGTCGCCTTTAAGACTTCAAGACGATGAATGCTTTCATATGCGACTCTAACGTCGATGAAGAGATGGTGATTCGATGAGGATGTTTCGTTGAAGCTGGTGTCAATATTGTCTGCGTGTCCGCACAGCTTGTCAGGCTTTAAACAATTCAAGTTTACACTTTGCTGTCATTATCTAATCTTCTTTTCAATAAAAACTTTACTTAAAGTCATCACATGGCAGCTCGTTTCTTTGTCGGAATCAGATTCAAATCTAAGAAGTGAATCGGAGATTCTTGGAACACCGATCACTTTTCGCAGTTCTGCGAAATGGATGCTGTCATATGCAACTTTGAAGTTGACGAAAAAGTTGTGAGTTCCGAATTCAAATTCGTAAGACTTTCCAGGATTTATTGTGTCTGAACATAATCCAAAAACTGTTGACGATTGAAAACGAATATTCGTCAAATTATGACCGCCAAACCCGCCTCAATTCAAGCCTCGTTCAGTGTCTGTGTCCAGATTTGGAGTTCTTACTCTCCAAGTCGATGGCTGGGTCTAGATCTTCACAGTGGTAAAAAGAAATCACATTTCGTGGCAATGGAAATCAACTTAAAAACTGTGCTATTTAATTAGTTATTGCCAATTAGTGCGTCTGAGACTGAAAACGATATTCTCACAATCACTTTCGCTGTATTTTAAGAAATCGTCTAAAAGACTGTCAACTAACGTTTTACAAAATAATTACTTGGGTTAACCAAATCATCATAAATGCATTCATTAACTTTTGAATAATATTTATGTCTACGCTTAGCTAATCAAATGTTGAATATTTCATAACATTATTTTTTCGTACAGATTTGTTTGTCAAATATATTTATTTAATTTGTAAAATTATCAACTCAAATAGTGCGAAATAATGTTCCGCCAAATAGATTGTTGAATTCCTGAGGCAAATGAGTAACCGAGGAGCGTGTCTGCAGATAAGGCGACAAGGACATTGACCTTGACTTTGACGATGACATGTTGAATGATAAGCCAAATAGATTTTCGAATGTTTTACAAGTCAATCAATTCGTATTCAATTTACGATGTAGAGAAACCTTGTTTTTTTTATCGCTTTGACCACAAATTTTTCTGTGTTCCTTTTTTTGTATAAATTGATGCTATACAAGATGGCTCAAAAACGCTCAGCCAATATTGTGAAACGACATCATTTCATAATTATTATTTTTAAATTTTCATTAGAACCTCTGAGTTTATTGCCATCTCTGTTAATTCGCCCAACTTTTATCGCATTTTCAATTTTGGCGTGAACTTTGGGACTAAGTTCTTGAGCTCTTGTCGTATATTATATCAGGTCTGACCGTCAAACTCGCTTCGAAAGTCGATCCTTTGACTTGCAATCGACCATTAAAAGAGTGGCTACCTAAATATAATCAACAATATACCAGATTTTTAACATCCGCGCAAAGAACTCATCACAAATTCATCGACTTCACCGCAGCATTTATCGAACTGAGCCTTACAAAGCAATGGCCAAATCCATTTTCTCGAGAAAACTGATCCGGTTATGTCATAAAATGATCAAAAACAATCAATGTTCTATTATGCAGTTTAGAACTCAACTCCGAGTTTGTCCAGACTTATACCGGGTGCCAGCAACGAGATGCCTTGTCATGTGATTTTTTCAACTTTATACTTGAAGAGATACTCCGCAGCAATGTAATATTGACATCATCGCTAGCACCCAACGTTCCGTCATTAAAACTTTCAGAGCGATTGAATAAGAGGCCTGAAAAGTAAGTTAATTAGGATAAAACACTCTGCCGACATGAAATCGATCCGCCGAACACCAAATGGGACAAAACATTCAATCTATCTCGGGACAAAGACAAGACTATCCTACTACTTTGGATTGTGCAAACATGTGGGATCGTAACACCTTAAGCTGCGGTGTCGTAGAGAGTAGAATATGCGTCTGACTGTTGCATGCAGTAAGAGTATTGTACCCAGAGCTGACCCCTAAGGTACTCCATATCCGGATTGTGAAAATTTACTACCAAACTTTGCTCTTTGTTTTCTAACCTTTAAGTAGTTTTGAAACCAATGAAGTTCGATGCATTCCACATTTTCTGATGCCTGTTTCTAATGTAGCTGCTAGATTCAGCATCATAACGTCAGAGAATATTAGAAATGTCAGAACAGTATGAGATTCGTGACATTTTTCGATGAAAGAAAATATAAAATCTAGTAACATGGTCAGAAAACAATTACGCCTGACGCCGATTGCCATTTCCTACCGCTATTTTTGAATGGCTCCAAACTTCAAAATTCTGCCGCCAACATTTTTCTGACGCAGATCCTGCTCTTAACGACTCAGACAGAAGTCTACAAGAATTGTCGTTGGCCACAAAAAAACTGAAAAGCGAGGGTAAAAAAGATTCGGCTTCAATTGTAAGAGAATTATTTGAAGCTTCTTCTAAGAGAGTTATAATTTTAAAAAGAGCTTACAATTCGTTTCGCCAGAAGCTTATGCTTATCTCTAGACGCATCGCTCAAAAAGCCCAGGCTCAACAACTTGAATTCTTTTATTCTTACAATAAAATTCGAGGGGTTAAGCACTATGCTATCCCTCTGAGATAATTGTAACAGAATTTTCAGCCGGAATAGTGCTTCAATCATTTTATAAACCATACTTTAATGCGGCTTTATGAAAGTTCAACAGTAAATTATTCGATTAAGAGTAGAATAATGATTTTCAGATACTAAAAGTGGGCATGTGATGGATCGGAATAGTCAAGGTTTTGACAAAGTTTGCGGAAGAGCAATACACGGGCTAAAGCCTATTTAGCATTTCCATGGTGTTAAACATTTTATGGAAAAAACTCATGTCCCATGAAAAAATATTTTTGTTTTAAAGATATTTGTTCACCTCTTTCAAAGCATTGACTATAGCACATGAAAATTTTTTGGAAAAAAACATAGATTTTTGTTAATAGGACTACCGGTTGAAAATGTCGTTATTGCAGACAACTTCATATCTATTACTCTGAGGTGAATTTTGACCATGACAGCTGTCACATCAGAAACTTCATGTCATTGTCTAATTATTTCAGTCTAGATTATTGGTCATTAGTGAAAACACACAAGTTTTTGTAAAGCCGTAAAATGTCTACATTCGTGCCATCAAAACAACATTTGCGGGAAGTTTTAATATGCTTCTTTCATTTAAAGAAAAAAACAACCGAAGCGCCTCAATTGCTTACCGAAGCTTGCCCGGGCTATACTTTAGACGTAAGAATGTGTCAGCGGTGGTTTAAGCGGTTCAAAGATGGTCATTTCGACACCGAAGACAAAGAATGCCCCGGCCAGGTGAAAAAGTTTGAAGACCATGAATTGGAGGCATTGCTCGATTAACATCCGTTACAAACGCAAGAAGAACTCGTTTTAAAGCAATGGGAATGATCCGAAAGGTAGGACATTGGGTGCCGTATGAATTGAAGCCACGAGACGTCGAACGCCGATTTTGCATGTCCGAAATGCTGCTTGAACGCCACAAAAATAAGTCTTTTTTGCATCGAATCGTTACTGGTGATGAAAAATGGGTACATTACGATAATCCAAAACGTCGGGCAACGTATGGATACCCCGGACATGCCTCAACATCGACGGCCGTTCAGAATATTCATGGCCTGAAGGTGATACTGTGCATTTGGTGGGACCAGAAGGGTGTTGTGTATTATGAGCTGCTAAAACCGAATGAAACAATCACAGGCGAGGTCTACCGACGACAATTGATGCGTTTGAGCCGAGCACTGAAGGAAAAACGGCCGGAAACTGTCGCAAGCCACGTTAAGTTATTTTGCAACATGACAATGCTCGGCCACATGTTGCAAATGTCGTCAAAATTTACCTTGAAATGTTCAAATGGGATGTCCTACACCACCCGCCGTAAAGTCCGATTCTATCTCTTCCGATCGATGCAACATGGATTGGCTGAACTTCCGTCATTTCGATGATGTCAAAAAATGGATCGATTCGTGGATTGCGGCCAAACCGGTCGAATTTTTCAGAACGGGTATCCATGAATTGCCAGAAAAATGGGAAAAATGTGTGGCTAGCGATGGGCAATACTTTGAATTTATATCTTTTTTTCCTCAATACAGCATTGATTTTTGAAAAAAAACGGCATTTTTAACCGGCAGTCCTATTAATTTTTTATGGTAAGGATATAATAGCTTCACCTTTTGTTCCTGCTGACCAAATATCCGAAGAAGCGTAAGAGACACAAAACAAACACAACAGGATATATAGAGAACAATTTATAAGATAAACATCACGAATTGACACAAACACTGATTTACTCCATAGGCTTTTATTCACATTGGATCAACTCCTAACAAGCCTAGGAGTACTGGAGCTATAAGAAGATAAAACAGCATAACATACTAAATACAGAAATTCAGGAAGACATTTCATCGGATTTGTGTGGTTCAGGAGACTCTGATAGTTGCTTTTACTATATTTACCCTAAGTCATAACCAAGAAAAAATTTAATGCAAATGTGCGCCGCTTCGAAGATCATGAAATCGGGGATGCCTGGAAGCTTGGCCGAAGCAAATGGAAGCAGCATGCTAAAGAGCTCAAAGGCCTGATGAAAAAATACGTACTCGAAATGAAAGCAAAAAAAAATTAACTAACCAAATCCCTTGATATTCAACTACAGACTGATTTTAACTGCCATTTTGATTTACGAAATTAAAGGTCATGCTTTATGGCAAAAGTTGTGGTAAAGTCGATACAGAATCTAAAACTCGCCTCCACACTTTCTTCAAATAGCAATTTTGGCTATAAACCTTCGCTAAAAGAGCATGTATCCAATCGGAGGCGTGGGCAAGAGAAAAAATCATTTTATTTCATATTTGAAATATACCATACTATCTCTATGCCCTTTCCATGATAGATGCCAAATTTAATGTTCGAGTTCGACAGATTAAAAATGGCATGAAAAACTAATTTGTAAGCCTCCATCGGATCACTTTTGGTCAGCTTCTAAATCAGTTTTCCCCACAACACCAGCCCTTTGCATCCATAGTAATAGTCACTAAACAACTCGCATAGCTAATCGAACAGCGAACCATCAATCTTAAGCTGAGTTATAAAATTATGTCCGGTAAATCTATTACCTTCTCGGATTTTTCTTTTGCATTAACCTCTGTGACCCCGGTAACAAAACGGAACTTTAACGGATCTCCCAGCCTAGACGTTCATTAAACTAAGATTATGCGTCGAACTAAATACATCCAGGTTTCTAACTTACACACAAAAAAAACACCGACTTTTTCTCTCTCTTTCCGTCTACCTATTCAAATGTGTGGTTTGTTTATTTTTATTCAAATTTTTTACTTAAAAAAAAATTAATAACTTTAAAGTCACGCGCTCAGTCCAACTTTGTATTTTTACAATCAAGTCGCGCAGAGACTCTGCAGTGGAATAATTATTTATGTTAATCAAAATGAATCACACACAGCAGCGGCAGCTACATCATAATCGATTGAATCGAATTAAATTCCTTTGAATATTAATAGAACAAATATTTTTATTTTTCTATCCAACGTTGGGTCGTCGTTTTTTTTTTTTAGCTTTTTGAATCTGCGCCTTTGCTTCTGGGCCTGCTCTCTTTCGACAAACTTCTTGACATGACACAATAATTAAGTATCTGAATGTTGATGATGCCTTTGAAGGGAATTAGTTCAATTTAAGTCTAATTGATACAGATACATGGATATGATATCGGATGCATGTGCGTGTGTAGTGGAGAAATTGTATCTATTGTTAGAGGGAAGTATCGTGGCTGGGTTTTCATCGACGGAATGGAATGGTTGAATAGGGCATTTGCCGAGCTGCGTTTTGTGGTGAAAAAATTTACGAAACATTTATATCTAATTATCTACACTTTGGATGTGTATAGACGAATGCTGAATTCGATTTGACACGATGGTGTTAAAAAAAATCTGGGTGAAAATGTTCTAGAATGCAGACAGTGAAGACCTGTATGAATAAAAGGGTGGATCATCGGTTGATCTCTTTTTGAATCTTACGCTAAAAACGAGTTAAAAAATTGCTTTCAAAGTGGACGATGCGTTGTTGTAACGGTGCAAATTTTGATAAGAATTTTCGACTGCCTTTCAATTGAGTCAATTTATAGGTTCCATGTTCGCATCCTACAATTAATCATGCAATTTAATCTTGATTTCGAGTGTGGTCCAGTCACCTATTGCCGTTACGGTGCTATCGTTTGAGTAGTCGAAATGTTGGCAATGTTTTGTACAGATAATATCATAAAATACTGCGAATTGAGTGAATGCAAATTCTCCGTCCCTTTTCGGATCAAAAATGCATCTCATTTTCAAACCAGTACACAATGCACTGTCCTTCTCCTTCTGCTCGCTATGTTCAAAATGCATTATAAGGGTAGTCATAATCCCTTGAGAGCCAGCAAATTATTCTGTGTTGCGTAAACAAAGCTTCTTTTGGAAAGAAATTTCGGTTGAAACAATGAACCATTTGCAACCACACGCAAGTATGATTGCCGTTTATGATCCCGTAACCGTTCTGCGTAAGAAAATAAGAAATCATCAAAATTCAAAAACAAAAAAAAAAAAAAAAAAGCCGCTCTGCAGAAAACAAGGCAAACTTTATTAAAAGTGTCCAAATTAACCGATTTCACGGCGAGCAGAGAACTTGGGCTTTTGCATAGGCACATGGCGAATTTTCCATAAGCATTTGCACACTTAGTCAGCTGACCATGAAATCCGCAGATCGTACTGTTGAACATCAACGTTTAGATGACCAATTTTAAAACATTTTTTTCAACGATAGTGCTCATTTTTCACTTGATCGATACGAAAACAAGCAAAATTGTGGCATATGCGAAAGAGAAAATGCGCATTTAAGTGTCGGAGGACCATAGAACCCAAAAAAGTGACCGTATGGCGTGCATGGGTGGTGTCGTTGGTCTATACTTCTTCGGAAACAAGAAAGGTTTTAATCGTCACCATCGATCCCTAAAATTACAGTCGATTTTGTTTTGGCCTCAAATTGAGGATACAAATGTTGTCTTCCGCAGATCGATGCCACATTTTGGAAAATTCGACCCATTTTGACGTGGTATTATACTATATTTATTTTTCTAACGTTAGGCTTCGAACATTCTTCGTGTTGATGGCAAACATATAAAATTATTAATTAAACTCAACAGAAGCAAAATTATGTTAACTCTCGTAAAATTAACAATTTTAAATGGCAACTTAATAACGTTTGCCAGTAACAAACACATGTTGCAAGGCCGGGAATGTAACAAACTACAAACACATTTCACTGTCTCGGGTAAAGTGCAGTTGACATTAATTTAATGGAAAGCCAGTCTTGTTCTTAACGAGATGCTTGCCTTTCTAAAGAATCGAATAATTATTGTTTTATTACACTTGTTCGTAAAAGTTTACGAAGAAAAAAAACATTTAAATAATTACTCCGAATGACTCAATTGCTTTTGAAAAGATATAGCCAAACGTGAAAGTGTGAGTAAAAGCTGAACTTGGATGACACATTGCATATTCTAGTATTCATTTACTTTTCCTTAACTTTAACGATATTAAACGATACTATCTACTGGAAGCTTTACGCTTTCTTAAAGTTCGTTATAGAAGGGTTAAATGGAGGAAGTACGAGTCGTCTGACTGTTCTTAACATATTTAAGGATTGATACTATTTGCTGGGGTATTTTTTTCAATCTAATAACTCGAGAACTGTGATTCGAAAAGTACTAGAACATAAAAAATGCTTTATTCCTCTACAAAGTCTCATTTAAGCCAAATACAAGAGCCTAGCTTCAGGCTATAAGTCATCGATTCAATGAGACCTGTAAATGTACGATATTGAACAAGATAGACAAATCAGTCAATTGTTCGAATGCGAACAGGAAAACATCATTTTCGACATTAAAGGAGTTTATATTTTTCATTGTGGAAATCGATGCTACTACATTTGATCCATAAAACGAAGGACCAAACTCATTGTCTACAAATTACGCATCATGCAATCGTGGAAGTTAAGAAGATGAAACTTGTAGCTTGACTTTCATAACATTCGGCGTTATATGGTGATTGGAACTCGAAAATCAAATATTTGTAACTACATAGTCCGACAGCATCTTTGAATATAAAAAAGAATTGGCAGAAAATATTATAGTGAACGCCTTCGTCCAATACTGTCAAACTAAGGCTAGCCTTCGGGGGCAAAGTTGACTTCTTTTTATTAAAGGATTGACCAGATTGTATTGATTTAGTCTTCACAACTTTAGAAAAAATGTCCTGGAAAGATGAGAATAACCTACAGCTCACGTTCGTGTTCTCCATCGATCGATTGACTCATTAAGTTAAAATTTTTATTTAGTCTGAGTTTATTTGAGCAGTAAACGAATTTGATTTTCGGTCAGACGTAAGTTGATTTACATAAATTTACTTATCCTTAATGTTGATTATAACATGGAGAATGACACAATTTAAAACAGATTGAAAATTTAATCAACTACGCTCAAGACTAATGCTTTCTGTTTGGACACGAAGTGTTTATATAAATTTTTTTTGACAACTTTTTCTGACTGTTACATATACAGTCATATGAAGACAATTGAAAAACACTTACCATTTTTTAAACGTTAAAAATATTATTTTTTCAAATATCAATGAATCGATCTTACCTGGAATGAAAAGAAAAGAATGTTGTTTTGAGTAAATTAAATTCAGTTGATTTATTTTTGGATATTAAGACTTTATACGTTTAATGGAGAAGACAGTGTTTAATAAATATAAAAAAACGCTTGTATTTGCAGAAAGTAGTTGAATAAAATATATCATATAGGAATGAAGCACAGGCACTTGTTCTTTGATATAAAATGACATTCAAGCAACGAGAGCTCGAATAATACACAAAAATAGTTTGACTTAAAAAATCGAAACACACGTTAAAATGAAAAATTTTAGTATCTGATATACATAAGTTTATTAATAAGTTCATCTACATAGTCCGCAATATAATTACACCTATAAGTTTTTAAATTTATCAATTTAGAGCTATAGTGCTTTCCTCATCTATGGAAGAGGTCGACGAACAAATATTGTCAAGAGCTTTATTAGTTTGTCTGATCCATTTTTCATATTAATTTCCATTTTAAGTTGATATTCTTTAACAATATTAAAAAAAATCTGTCATCTTCTGTGTTGCGTGTGGAGAGCTGACGAAAGCCAGCTTTCATGAAGCGACTTTCTGTAGTTTGACTTCTGACATCAATATCCCAAGTTTTTCCAACCTTACCGATTGCAAAACCGCGTTTATTTCCCACATTTAAGTGCCAGAACGATTCCTTAAGGAGTCGGCGGCAAAATGCAATTTCGATGGACTTCTTTTTTGAATATCTTGAAATTTTTCTACCCAGATTTCGATCCACTTTTTTCTGACAATTTGGTAGTTTCTATTTGAAGTTCCAATAAATAATACAATTCATTTGAAAAATGACATTGACATATTCCCGTTTTCGTCCTATGCCTTGAAGTATGAAAATAAACCCGAGGATTTCAGCAACATCCGGGAAGCAACATTTGGCATCCACATCCACATCCCTACATCTCTTGAGTGATTGACAATCCTCCGATGAGGAGGACCGGCTCCAGTCAAGATAAAGCTTCTGGAGCCGATAGAAGTGGGAAACAAATTGTAAGGCCCAACCCTTCGCCATTTGTGCACAAAATATTAATTAATAATATAAGAAGTCGCTGTTTATAATGCGTGATAGGAATATACTTCCATAGCCATAGAGCCATAGAGAAACCAATGCGTTCATCAGAGCGTTACCAAGACATGATAAACGATTTTAAGAATTTGAGGAGTTTTACTTGGACATGCTTTGTTTCCTGCAAATCCGTCCAAACATCGATGTAAGTATTTGGCACACACTAGTTTAAAAATTGTATAATCAGTCAATTTTGGTGATATTGCTTGGCCGCCACGGACTTATTGTGTGTTACCGTGGGATTTTTTTTTTAGGGATTCTGTTGGTCAAACTATTCGTAAAGAAGTGCCTGTGTCAAATTCAAAGTCCTTGTCAAGTTTTCATGTAACATTAACTCCAGAGCGACGACAATTGCACACTGAGATCCTGTGATTTAGAACCCTTGCACCTCTATCTTTTGGATTACCTTAAAAGAGTGAGATATGCCAAAAAGCCAGCAACAATTCAAGAAACAAAGAACAAGACTATGAGGCAAAATGTTGGAATAGAGAAGAAATGATTCCAGGTCATTTATCGTGAGAGAAATCAAAGTCATTTCAATGCCCACACTTTAGTTAAGCGGAGGTCTCTGCATCGACAATTCAATCATTTAATTATGTGAGCAAATACTCATTAGCAATGATTAATGTCGACAGCCATAAACACCGTACAAAAGTTATCTAAGTTCTTCTCAATTAGAAGAGCAAGCATTAAATTTTAAACTTCTTGACCTTCTCAGCCTTAAATAGTCAAGAAACATTAAAGGCAAAAAATGTTTTAATTCTTCATAGCTTGAGGTAGGCGGAGACAAACAGTCATACTTCGAAAAGTGCCAAACAAACCATAAGTCAATTCGTCACCGCTAATTTACTCTCTCCATACATCTGGAGTGGCTTGACGATCTTGTTTATCCGCCGCCACATCGTCGCCTCTGAACTTGTAAAAAGAAAACAAATAACAAATAAACTTTACACGAAGCTATCTAGTACCAAGGTCACTAAAATTAGTACCAGCCTAATTTAGTTCAAAAACAAACAAATGTTTGGTATTTAGGCAGAGGTACCTTCAAAACACTTTGCCTATAAATTTCTACTTTTTGAGCACACAAATAAATAATTATGTGTAAATACAAAGTTGTTTAGAAGGCAGAAAGACGCAAGCCCACCATGACTATCTGGCGAACGCCTCCCCATAGAATTACCACATTTTTGTACCCGTCCAAGTATGAACACAGTAGTGAGCTGTTCATATGGCGTACGAGAATACCGCACATTTGTTTGGTCACATACCCAAGAGCATTCACTGAACTGTGCTATTCCCTGTTCTATTCTATGCTGTTCGTAACAACGCCGCGCCGACGGAGGTAATAATTAACCGGAAGTACGATGATTTTTGAAGCATATCGATTAGAGCTTGGCACAGCACATACTCGGGGCACAGCACTCACGGGGCTCATTCTAATGCATTTTTATATAATATGAAGAAGGAAACCGCAGATTTCTTATACCTACGTATGTAGGTACCAACGACGACGAAGAAACAGAATCTCATCAGTGACAGGGTCGGTTGTGGGAGACGACACAGCAGTGCGGTTCATTAACACCATCATCTATGTTCATCATTATCCGGCATGTACATTTATTCTAGGTCTATTAGCTTTAACTTCAAACTTTCAAAACCCATCCATCCGGTGTTGGAGAGGAATGAACATGGGTGCAAATCTAGTCACTCGTTAAGGAATTGATATCAAATTTCAAACGACAGCACCGTGAAAAGTATCTGAACGAGCACATACCACGACGCCGGCTTTCATTCCTGCCACCACCACCATCATCATCATCATCATCAGCAGCAGCAGCAGCAGCACAGCATCGTCGTCATGAGCACATCCTCATTCACTTATCCTCCATGAACCTAGAGATTGATGGATTTGATTTTCTCGCCCGGCTAGAGTTACCACCAAGCATGCATCTCTCATATCGAATGATGGGTTAACCATTTCTTTGGTATTGATTTTCAGAAGGAAAAACCCCAAAGGAAAGCAAAGGAAATGCAATGGATTAGCGAGCGATACTCTAGGCCAGGCTCAGGAGAAATATAATGTCAGTCTAACGGTGTAGAGTTTGTTTGCACATGGGCGATTTTAAGTTCAACTTATGGTTTCGACATCGCAACATACTATACCTGTGCTAATTGAGACGGCTGGCTGATGTGCCATGTGATATGGGAGAAATCGCTGTGAATAGAGCTGTCAGTTGGATGGAAATGAACTGCAAGATATTTGGCCTGCTCTGGAAATTGTTTCCGGTCAGTAGATGTTAAACTAGAGAAAACATATATTTTATTTAAGCCAGAGAAAGCATCTAAGGAATCATATTTTTATTTATATCATTTTGCTTACTCACAACGCAAAGATAAATGAAGTAGATTATTCTGCGGAAGACGTTGACAGCTCGGTTTTTGCATTAAATACGAACGCTATTTTGACCGCATTGGATTACCGGATCGTTTTGTATAAGCGTCCTTCTATCAAATCATTTTGATTGACGTCGTGTTGGAATGACTCAATTTGAACGGTTGTCAGTCGATTATTAAAAGCGTGAGTTTAACAAAAAAATATATATATACTTTATATAAAAATTCTTCCAATTGGGACTTCCGAACTTTGACAGTTGATAGCGGCCATATTGTTGAAGCTTCATCTGTCAAATTCGCTGTGATTTATTCAGCCTGTTTTACCAAATCACCATACAATAAAATCGCAAATTATAAAATCATTTTATCAAAATGGCTGTTCTGTTTGGGCAACGTTCCACGCGCTTCCCCGATTTTGCGGTCGTCCGTTCAGTGAACGGTCAAGCAACACAGTATCTGCCGAAAACATCGCCGCTCTCCGTGAGAGTGTGTATAAGAATCCAAGAGGCAGGCACAAGAATTCGGCCTTTCGCAGACCACAAATTGGCGAATTTTGCGTCGTGAACTGACCCAGGAGCTGAAGGTAAACGACCATAGCCAACCACGTGTGTTCGCTGAATGGGTTTTGGAGCAGTTGTTGAATTTCGGACGATACCAATCCACATGAGATTCTAAAGCATGCAATGCATCTCGAAAAAATCACTGTTCGGTGTGGATTTTGGGCTGGCGGCGTCATTGGTCCTTATTTCTTTGAGAACGACGTTGGGGGGGCATCACCGTCAACGAGCGAGCGTTATAGGTTGATGATTACCAACTTTCTTTGGCCTGAGTTGGATCATAAGGACACCAACGACCTGCGGTTTTAACAGGATGGCGCTTCTTTTCACGTTCGAAATTCTGCTCGAGCGATTCGAGGGCATGGTTATTTTTCCTGGAGGTGATGTGAACTGGCTACCGAGATCGTGCGACTTTTTCTTGTGGGGTTTTCTGAAGTCGCTGTTCAATGCGAAAACGTCACAAACGAGAGCGACCCTCAAAGCCATTGGTCAAATTCATCCTGATATATGCGCAAGAGTAATGGCAAATTAGACAATTCGGATGCGCGTCACCCAGAGAAGCCGCGGCGGACATTTGAATGATGTTATATTCCATTCATAATGGCATCGATAGGCCTTTCAAACGAATAAAAAATGCCGATAATATATCACACTCATGTTTTATATAAATTTGAAGATGGGAAGCACTTAATGAAAGACCCTTTATTAACAAAATTTCAGTTAAAAATATCGAAAAACTTCGGTAAGGCCTCTTTAAATTTTATAACAAATTAAAGGATAACTTCAGCTTTCTGTACAACACCCGTCTAACCCTTGTTGTTGTGCGTGAACCCACAGATTCAAATCCGCGACTTTAAATTTGTGCAACCCTTCGAGATTTTGGGCACATTTGAGCTCGGAAATTAATTGTGGTTTAAGCGTCCTCTACTTATGTAAGAAACGTAACACATACAAATACAAATGGAGAAGCTGGGCATTGGCTCTTTTAAGTGCTGCCACGCCAAGAATTCATATTTTAGTATATAATATATACTGTAGCAGTCAGATAGTCAGTTTTCTTTTTAAGGATTTCTTTAAGGAAACGTTAGAAGATTCAACTCACCAATAGGAAGAGTTCAAGCAGAAGAACGTCATGATTCCTGTCGTATACAATTCAAGTTCACATTAAAGCTCCACGCGGCGACCCTACCATTTAAGTAGGTTAATGGTGAACTTACATATGTATACAACGAATCACACCGATCAGATGACGGTTGTGCTTTGGGATTCAACTTCAATCAAATAAAACATCCATAGTTATGACAGAACAAGGTGTCTGTAATCCTAAGTCGAAGCCGACACGTGGCGAAATAGGACAGCGGTAAAATGTAAGAAATATACATCCCGGAGCTTCTCAAGAACTGGAAAATATATTTACACAGTTTAATGCAGATATACAAGCGGTCCAAGAAGTACGCTGGATATGATCGAGGAAATTGAAGAAGATAGAAATACAAGGTTACACTTATTCGGATGCGAATTCGTGGTCGGATTTAAAGCCGATAACAATCGTGACCAATCGAAGTGGTACGAAAGAACAGCCACAGGGCTTGTAACTTTTTTAAATAGGGTCTTAAAGCATCAAAAAGTGTTAAAATTTGATAGACAGGAAGGACCATGGTAGTCATTGAATTGATATAATATTCCATTGATTGGGAGTTCAACTCTTTTTTTAATGAACAGAAAAGAACCCATCCATTTATACGTGTTTGCATTAAACCCCAATCTGCTAACCACCGAAAGACGTACAGAAAAATGGTTGTCTTGTGCAACCTCGATTCTGATTCGTAAATGAAGAAACTTCATATTCAAAATAGAATCGTCTATTTCAAACGTTTATAAAAATTATGAAAAGATACGTCAACGCACCTTCAAACAAGCAGCAAAATTTGAAATCTTATGTGTTTTCCAAAAACCTAGATGCTCAATTAATTATGAAATTATGCGGCATGCCCGTAAGTTGAGTGTCATAAGAAGATGCCAAGCCATAGCTGATGAAAACGCAGACTTTTACAATGAATACAAGCATAAAAAGAGCAAAAAATTATAAAATTCGTAATGTTTTTATCTTTATTTTTTAACATTTAATATTTTTTTAAGTTTTTTTTTAAACACCCTGCACATTCTTATAATTGAATAGATATGTTCTGATTTTTTTTGTTAGTTTACTTCGTTATCCTTGAACACTCTCGATGAGTGAATTTTTTTAATAAATTGTACTTCGTTATATCTGGTATCTGCTCTTGATGGCACAAATCAAATTTTGTATCCATCAGTGTGCCAACACAAATGAGGTAATCACATCTAGTTTACTTTCATGTCACCGCGCCATCTAAGAGAAACCAAGTCAATTGTAAGATGCAATCTTGTACTCAAAGAAGTACATACATATCCCTATTTTATAGCTCAAACACAACTAATCCATTAGGAAATCAAAAAGCAAATAAATAAACTTTGCATAACAATAAACGTCAATTACGCTCGCTTAGACAAACATCAAACTATGACACGCGCGTCTCAAGTGATTTATATCGCCAATAAAGTAGTTGTGCGCTATCGCGCTAAGGTCGCAAGTTCATTGTTTTAGTTTGGCAATAGTATAAACAAACTATCGTGCTTTGAAATTCGTATAAATACGGTGGAGAAAACTGAATAAAAACTGAATAAAGCACCAGAGTCGAAATTTCGTAATGTAAACAAACAAATTGTGATGGTAAAATCCGGTACAGACTGTGGTTTGCGTATCCTACGATTGAAGAAGTTAACTAAATAATTGCATTGACAAAGTAGCAAAAAAAAGGAAACAAAAATATTTGGATTAACGAGTCGAATGTTGTGTCAAGTGTTCCAATACTTTATTGGAATATATTTTTTTTTTGTTAATAAAGTTGTATAAGTTTGTCATTGCCAAATGCAGGCAGTAGTGGTGTGAAATGTTTATCACGTACTGAAAAATATTGCCAAAACAGGAGTACCAAATTCAGAGATAAAAAAGTATAAGTTGCGCAAAAAAGTTCTCGCTGTCAAAAGCTGGCTCCAGCAGGAAGCGCTGGTCGATTTTGACATATCATAAACGTCATGCAACGAGCTTAGACATATGGTAAAAAAAAATGTTTTGACACATTGGTGATTATGTTTTTGAGTCATACTTTTGGTTGTGTGAAAATGTCTGATTCATTGCCAAATAATCGTCATTTCGGGACGTATTGACTTTCTTCTTGCATCAAGAGCTCCAAAAAGTGTACGGAGATACTGCTCTGTGATTGATTCTAGCAAGAACAGCTTGCTTCAACAAAAGAAGTTATCCGCCAAGACATTTCTAAGCAATTGCACGCGTTGGGAATGATTCAAAACCAAAGAACTTAGGTTCCTTATGATTTGAAGCCAAGAATCGTTGAGCGCCGATTTTCGTCTGTGAACAACTGCTCCAGCGGCAAAAAAGGAAGGGGTTTTCTTCATTTTATCGTGACGCGTGATGAAAATTGTTTCGTTACAGCAACCCAAGGAAAAAAGAAAGTCGTGGGCACTGCCGGGTCATGCTTAAACGTCGTCGACTTGGCCGAATATTCACGCTGCTATGATTATGCTGGGTATTAGGTTGGAGCCAAAGATCACTGGGCAACGATATCAACTTCAATTGATGTAATTGTACCGAGCACTCGCCACAATGCGAGTAGAGGTGATTCTACATCATGACAACGTTTGCCCTCACGTTGCCACACCTGTTTAAACCTGCATGGAAACGCTCAAATGGGAAGTCCCACCCCATCCGCCTTATTCCTCAGATATTGCCCCAACCGATTATTACTTGTTTCATTCGATGGCAGATGGTCTGGCTGATCAGCAGTTCTGCTCATATGAAGATATAAAAACACTTGAACATGAACACTTTTACTATAACCGTATACGAGTTCTGCCAGAGAGATGGGAAAAAAATGGAGCAAGCGATGGATTGTTGACATTTTCTTTCAATAAAAAAACAACGAGGACTTAGCTGCGCACCTTATATATACGAAACGTGAATTTCGTCGTGAGGTCGGTCGTCATTATGGCTTCATAGTGCAGGCCATTCGTCACACCGGGGAAAAGTTTGAGCCTGAGTAAACTATTTTGAACCTTCAGGCACCAACGAGACTGAATTTGTTGCGAAAAGATGGAAACACAGCCGCCGTTGAGGACATTTTCGAAGAAAACCCAGAAATGTCGATTCGGCGCCGATTAGCTGAATTCAGCATGGTCAGAGAATCAACCCGGCTTATTTTGCGGTTGAATGTAGGCCTACACCCTTATACGATTGTACTGATGAGAGAATTGAAGAAGGTCGGCTATAGACAACGATGTGAGAAAGCTTACTGAGCTTTGGAAATGTTGGCCGGAGATACGAATTTCGGCCAAAGAACCATCATCTCGTAAGAGGCACATTTTCGGCTCAGTGGCCAAATGTCAACAGTAATAATAGTAATTGTCGCTATTGCCTACGCTTACAAGCCAGCCACTTTGGACGAGCTCGAGCCAAAAATTCGAGATGCAATTGCCGGAATAATGCCCTACAAATTATACTAAGTCGTCAAAAATTTGACCTATCGCTTAAAGCAATGCCAGCGAAGCCGATGCATCCACTTAGCTGATGCGCTGTTCAATGCCATGATTGTTGCTTCCAAATAAAGTCAGGCTCATTTTTGTATCTCACACTTAAACTAATGCGTTTTTAAAATTTTTTAATCACTGTTCCCCTTGTTCCAGTGAGTCTCTGTTTATTGCAAAAGCACAAATCAACGGTGTCTACTTCGTTTCATAATACGCACGATTCATCACATAAAGACGGTAAAACGTGCTTAGTCACAACATTCGGGTTATAAAGGCCTCTTCATGTGCTTACCTCAACATTTTCCCACTTACGCAAAAATATTCTGGCACAATTCTTAATAAAAAAAAAATGCGTTTCTTTCCTGTTTATGAATGCAAGCACAAAACAAATTATTACAATGGAAAGCCGCTATGATTAACTGGAAAAAAAATGACACCTTTTGTGACACATATCAAGGTAGAGAAAAAAAAACAGGTAGCAATGGAACATAATTTTCACGGGTGGTCTCAAACGAACACCACCGACAACAAAGGTCAAGAGCAGTTTACAGCACGTTTTGTACAGATATATGCGCTAGAATCCCAAAAAGATACAAGAAATGTTAGGTAGCCAAAAGAGACATCAACGACCTAACATTTATAGCCGCAAAGGGTGGGAAAGTTGGAATGGTAGATATACGTACTTGGACAATGGTTGTCTCTGGTTTAAGGGTTGTTCCATGTTCTACATCTGGGTCACATCTTACAGTGGGAAAGTTCAGATAGTTTTTCTTGAAGATTGTTTTTTTACAGAAATTTTTCTTAATTCCAATCATGGCGGAATATATGTCGGGATCTTACGCAGATTCTATATTCAAGAAAGTAGTTTTGAAGACAATCAAAGTAGGAAACTTAGAAACCTGACGTAATTTAAAAACAAGAGTTAATAAACAAAACTTTTATCGTAAATAATCAACATCATTTTCAAAACATTGGAACATTTTTGAGTGTATGAATAAGAAAAAACTGTTGATTTGACAATTTATTAGGCACAGAATGCAAACTGCTAACTGCAGTTACAACTTTTACAATTAGTTTCTAAATAAATGTTCTGCGGTAATTAAGAATGCTCATGAGCCAGTTTGGTTACTGGTCATAGTTTGTTTGTAAATTAGTAAGGAAATTTTTTCTGTGATCAGGTTTATGTTGGACATTGTTTATAAAAACAAAAACAAGCTACAAAAGTCCGTTTAACACATTTAAATAAGTGGTTAATGGCCATGATATTTATAATTATGGAAAGTTGAATTGCAAACAAGTGCAGCGGGAAAAACAGCTGAGTTTGCAAATTAGCCTCAATAAATGCAATCATATTAAGTATTCTAATGACCGTTTCAGATCAAAATTATAAAAAACATGTTCTTGCAATCTTGACAAAGCAAGTACTTGAGCCACAAAGAATCAGGTATTTCAGTAAAGGTGACTACTTTTTTTTTTACTATTTTAATGCATTTTAAGTTGATACTACATTATTGTGCAATTTTATTGCAGCGGGATGATTTATGTTTTAGAGTTGCCAGGCCATTCCAAAACTTTGTTATTATTCTCCGTGAAAAATTGTTTCATTTTGTTTTTAAAGAAATGAATATGAAGGTCAAGACGTCTGCAAATTATATATTATATGTATTTAACTTTTAATGTGTGATAAGGGATTTGAACACTAAGACCAAATCGAAGATTTTAATTTTCACTTCTTCTCGCGATACTTAGACTAGATCCCTGCTTACTTCTTTAGTGGTCTTCTTGCCCTACGACCCATCTGTGTACCAGCCGATGCCAGCTCCCCATGAAGATCACCAATTGTCAATCCAGGATTTCGGTTCAAAAACACAATGAGCCACGGGTTTGCGGTTTCAGCCTCAACCTATTTACTTGTGCAACTTAATAATCCTGGAAACACTAGACTTTACAACTCCGGCATCAACCGTCGTGCTAATGAAGAGTTATTATTTTTGCCCTCTTCTCCACAGAGATATCAATGCCCATGTTTCAACAATGCGATTTTGACAAATCTAATATCAAATTATAAATGTTCCTCGATAACACCAAACCTTTTAAAAATCTACAAAAAATACGACCAAACTTCTGAACAGCAAGAAAATTTAAGTAACAATTGATTTATGAAAATTATGTTTTTATTTTTCAAAAAAATATAAATATACAATAAAGAAGAAGAGTTTTCGGTTCTAAAAAATAATGTTAATTCTTAACATTGTGTTAAAAAAGTATTCGTCACAATTTAATTGCACAACACAGTATTATAATCATGCATATTTTGCTTTATAACTACACATTTCTTTTGTATTATATTTTCGCGGTTTTGTTTTGTTTTGGCTAAAACAACACGGGAAATATTACAAACCTATTTCCAATACTATTGTTGCGAATACAATGAAAATTTTGAAGTAAAATTTCGGTCGAAATATTTCAGTGCACTAAAAAATGTATGACAATTTCTCACAAAAATAATCGAATTTTCATATACAGCGCATTTCCTTCTTGGCAACCACATAAACAAGCAAATTTTCTCTTTTCGGGGCTCGAAAAAACTACCCAAAGTTGATGAGAAGCTAATGCATCTGCAACGAGGTCCATTTTTCTTCCATGACGTCAATGGAAGCAGCGAGATTGGACTTCGTAACACACAAGCCTTTCAAAATTCCTTTTAATGCAAACTAAGCTCAATAATAGTTTATACAATCGTTTTGTGAATGTTGCTTGGATGTTGATGATATCATGGAGCTTCGATTTGACGCCGTTGGACTGTTTTTTGTGAAATGCCATTAAAGATCGATCTTGTGGTAACAATTCAGAAACAATATTAGTCGAGTGAAGTAGAGCTAGAAACTATCGTTAATTTATTAAAAAATTGCAGCAATAAAGAAACATTACTGGAAAAACTCAATGAACAGATGGCCCAACGATTAGGTTATAATAATATGCAACCTGATCTTCTTCATAGTCCTTGACCCTGTTTTAGACCGCACCAACAACGCCGTATCCAAAGGAATCCAATGGTCCCCGACTCCACGACCTCGACTATGTCGACGTCATCTGCCTGCTTTCTAACATCATAGGAGGCGTTGGACCTCATCGCCAGAAGAGCTTTTCGTTCAGAATCTATTCCAAATTCGCCTATGGACTTTTGGCCCGCTCTCTATAAATCTCCAAAGATCACTTTGCAAAAGTCAACCCGTGGAACTCATATTTTTGATATCGAATTATTTACATTCGTCCAATTCGCAGTATTCGTTATTAGTTGATAGCTACAGGTTGACAGGTTGTGTTTTTTTTTTTTTTTTGAAGATTTCGTCATTACCTACCCTTCTGCCGGTGTTTTAACCTTCACAGCAGAGCCAACGACGAATCATCTACACAAGTACCTCATCTTCAGTTACCAATTTAGCTCTGGTAACAATTTTAATCTATTATAAGCTATTTTTGCTTTCGCTTACTTCAAAAGTAATTCGCACGTCATGTGATCCATCTAAAGAACCGAAAACATTACAAAAAAAAAAAAAAAATTGCAAAACTTTCCAACACACAAAACACGACTTCAATTCTATGTCGCCGGCAGCAGCAACAACAACAGCTAGAGAGAGAGTCAAAACGTCTCTAAAGATACTGGGTATCTATGTATCTCTTGACTAAGCACAATGCTCGTTTCACTCCAAATTAAATAATTGCCCAAAAGAAAATCCCAAACAAAACAAAATATGATGACACAAAAACCTACTGGGTGCACAACGATACGTAAATTGTACGCAAGCGTCTACATGTAGACGCTTGCAACGTTTTAGATTAAATAGATTTCTAGCCACAGCGTAGAAAAATCTAATGCGTTTATTTTTAGCTCATTAAACATGCTAAATTGGTGAAGAATTTGCAGAAACGCACACACAGTCCAACACACTACGAAACGGAAAGCCAAAACGCGAGAGGTTTCCAGTATTTCCCCACCGAAAAAGAAAAATAGAAGCCGTGTCGTAAGATAATATTACAGAACAAAAAAAAAGTCAACTAAAATACAAAAGTTTAGTTCCTTTGATTTATGGCGCAGGAAACATTAAAAGCGACTCTCAACGAAAATAGACACCTATGACATTTCCAACGACGACCACATACAGCATTTTGAAGTGGGTATCGACGGGGAGCTGCACTCGGAATTTTCCGCCTTTTTTTAAAGGAGATCTGTTTTTGGAGAGAGTTCTGGCTTGCTCTGCTTTTTTTTTGGTTTTTATTTTTATAATTTATGTGATCAGCTATAAAAACAAAATTTCTTAGATGCTGGCACTGAGCTTCTGTTATTGATTGGTCCGTGAGTGGGGTCTTTTGGTGTTTATGGCGAAATAAGGGTGAACGCGCCTCAGCTCGAAGGAATGCCTTTAAATCATGCTTTGTGGATAAATTATTGTATGATAGATTGATATTGTTGCCACAACAACGACCGATGGGGCTTAAGGGTTTCGCCCTAATTTTTTTTCATTCTAATGCAAGCGGTTTACATAAAAAAAAAATGTATTTATTTCAAAGGGGGTATTTCTTTTAGGGCGAAACCAATAGCAATACCTGGTCACTATAATCTTGAAGCTCATTTTTCACCCCATCGCAAGATGCTACAACTTTTGCAAATGGCAGCAAATTTCAGATTTAATTTGATGAACATACGTCAGGATACACGTTAAAAAGTCATGAAAGTATTTCGGTGTGGATTACCCCACACTAAAGAGTGCGATCGCCTATAAGAGATTGGAACAACACGTGATAGGACACCGGAAGACCGAGTAGTGCTCGTTCGGATGAGAATGTAGCCGCTGTGGCTGAAGATGTCAAAGATGAGCCATCAATTGGGCAGTATATGTGCAATGATCTGCACCACATTTAAGTGAAAGAGTTAACGATTGTCCCCCTACAAAGTGCAGAAAATCTTTCAGATACTGCCAGCAGACCATTTGTCATCAGTCGCGAAAAGACTAGTAGTCATGATGTGCCATATACCCATGTACGTCTGAGCGGATAAGTAGACAAACAAGAAATAATGCTTTTTTTGGGACTTGTATTGCCCCAAATTGATAGTTTGGGGTGGAGGACATGTGGTTCATACAGGATATCGCAACCACACACATAGCTCGAACGACAATGGGCTTTTTGAAAGATGTGTTTCCAAGACACATTATGTTTGGTTTTTGTGGTGCACTTGCCCGGACTTTTTTTTTGGGCGGTTTTTAATGTCAAGGGTCTATGAGAAAAGGCCACAGACTCTGGAAGCCCTTAGAGAAAAGTTTTCAAAAACTTGTCGTTCGGACTTCGTTCGACGTTCCAAAACGTTTGAAAAATTAGTTAAAAAGAAAAAATGGTCATCAATGAAGGCGGCGGCTATGGACTGATATTAACATATAAAAAAATAAAATGATATTATATTCAAATTATATAATATTAATAAAATTATAAAAAAAAATAATTCTTGAAATTTCGATATCACTTCATTTTCTTGTTTTGTACCACTTTTTAAAAGTTGTAAACACTAAAATTAAAAAAAGCACTCAGCATGTGTCGATTCAAGGATTAAGTTTGCACCTATCTTTCTCTGAGTCACTGAAAATTTGTTTGCAAGAGTGTAAAACTTTTCCTAGATATCGCCTTTAAATCAAGCTGGTGGTTCTTGAAGATTCTCTTAAAAAATTCGGACCAGAGATAAATAAGTAGGCACTTATAACGCAGCAGATTGGATATCTGGCCAAAAGGGAGTATGACATAGAGTTCTTGCTCCGGCGGACGATATTGCTTTAGGTCTCTACTTTTTCGATTAGCAAGTCTTCATCATTTTTACCCTCCGAATAAGCGTTGCGTCAACTGTATTTTAACCGTGACAATAGCAAGTTTTTGGATCTTAACCCAATCAATAAATTCATTTGAAAGCGGGATACCCAATGATTCTGTGCTATTTGAAAGTCTTCAAATAAAAGGTTTTATTGTATTAAAGAAGGTTATACCAAAATGTACTCGAAAAACATACCACTGTTTTTCCATTTGATTTATTGAGTATACTTCTATCACAAAAGCATAAACGCAGCTTCAAATTCGAGAAGTTACATTGTGAATTTTTATCGAACTTCGAGGAATAATTGTTTTGTTAACTTTTTGGCACACTTTGCACTCTGAAGCAGATTGATCAGATGATTTCAAGGTGTAATTACCTCGGGTCAACTTATTACCATGGCTCGGATGTAATAATCGTCCTTAAAAAGTAGCAACCTAACATGCCTCTCGCTAACATATGTACTTCTAAAGAACTAAATCAACCATCATAAGATCGGCAGAAGGCAATGTTTCACTCTATATTCTAGAGATTTGGTCTAAAGCAAAACGAAGTCGTTCAACATGGCCAGTTTAACTGAAATTTTGTACACGCAAATAAATGTGTTATCACAGGAGGTCTTATGTGCAACGACCCAGCGACTCTATTTACTGTGAAAGTCACTTTAAACATATCCAAGAAGGCTGCCGTGCCTCAGACAGTGACTTTTCACGGGTCGGGAGCCCGTTAAGTAAAATGAGTAAATAAACATAATTTAAAATTTATCAAAACGATGTTCTAAAGTTTTGACGATTGACTTAAACTTCAAAAAGTCAACGACTTCCTAGTCCTTCCGGTAATGCTATGCGGCGTAAAAGAATGGATCAAAGTTATGATGCACAAAAAGCGCTAGATCGCTAGCCCTCATTGAATTCATAGAGCGTGGAAGACACATATATCAAGCCAGATGTGTTCCGATATTTTATATTTCTTGAAATTCTATTTACTTAATGTTCCAAAAACATATTCAGCTAATACCACTTATTTGTCCACTTAAACAATACAACCTTTTCCTTGAATACGATATTCGTTTTTTCAGAAGTACGGAATGTCTCCAGTTGCTCCTTGCGAAGCTGGAAAAAATAATGGAGAATGTTGAAATATTTTCAGGTAAATCAAATGTTACATTCGCACATAATGTAAACAAAATTCTTGTTTTTTTTAATATAAAGATGCCCCTCTGTTGTCTTCCAATACAGTAAGATCAGTTTTCTCCATTTACATTGGAATAGAATTCCAAGTTTCTTTGACCACCTACCACAACTGATTTCGATTTTTTGCTTTAGTTTTCAAAACTTCATTTTTCAAGACTCCCCAAAGGTGTTCAATGGGTTTAAGATCTGTGGACTGCGACGGTAACGATTCGAGTTTTTACAAGCTTCAAACAGCGCTTCGGGTTGTTATCTTGCTGGTATTCTTTCTAAAATGGCATGTATTCCTCCGCATACTGTAGCATAGTGTTCTGCATTATATCTTTGTAGACCACGGCGTTAATTGTCTTTGATCCATAACAGAGGACCAACGCCATATCACTCAAAACAGCCCAGGAAGTTGTCATCACCAAGCTTCATTGTATTTCTGGTGTAGGAAGGATTGAACTCCTTGTTCTAAGGAACCACGACATTCATTTTGGAATCAGACCCAAAAAATTTTATCTTGGTTTCGTCTGATCATAAAACATTCTTCCAATTGTGGCATTACAGACTCCATTCTGCAAAGTCCTTCCTTTTCTATGTTGGCTTTGATGAGGCGAGCATTCTTTCTTCTGTTTCTACTGTTCCGGTGGTCCACATTCTATGTATGATCGTGGAGGATTTATCTTAACTGTTAATCCTTGGAAATAGGTTTCCCTTAGCAACTGTCGATCTTAAACGGTTTCATGACTTGTTTTGTTTTAATAGTGTAGCATTCCAAAATGTTCGCTATTTTTCGCATAAGGGGGGTGACTTCTGTACAACTCTTTAATTTCAAAACGGTCTTCAACGGAGTAATGTCTTCTTCTCCCCATAACAGTAAGCAGAACCTTAAGCCAGCAGAAAGCAACCAGACCTTTAGAGATGAAACGCAAGGGCAGATGTAGCAGAAAGAGGCAGACAACCAAAAACGATGATTAACTTTTGGCAAGAAAGTGTAAAATTGATCCAATGAAAACTGCAGTCGACTTAAATAGCAGGATGAGGCTAAAATTGATGCGCACATAACCACAGTCCGACGAAGGCTCTTCAAAGTAGATAGAAAAGATAGAAGTTAAGTTTTCCGACGAAACGAGGAGAAGCTGATTTTATTTAATTTCTAAATCAAAGGGTTAAAAACCCTGTAAGAACAGATGTTTTGGGGATGTTTTTTATTTACAGGTACTGGACCAGTTGAGAGGATGCTGAAGTCTGACCAATTCATTGATATCTTGAACAGGTGAATGGTTCCTGAACTTAAAAAGGTATAATTTTCAAATGATGGCACTTTCCTTCATGTTAAAAAAAAAAACATAACAGTTTTGGAATGGCATGGGAACTCGCCTGACTTGAATTCATCGAAAACTTATGAGTAATATGAAAAAAAAAAAACATTTCAAAGATGGATTATAGCACCAACATCGAAATAGTAATTGCTGTAGTTTCATGAGCTAAAAAAAACCTGTGAAAGCCTTATCAATTCGTTGCCAAATAGGGTCGAAGACGACATTAAAGCTTAAGGAGGCTATATTCCATATTATTAATATCAATATTGAAGTTTATTTTTTGTAAAATTGCCAAATTTAAACGAATAAAAGAAGAAAAATTGAAAATCTTGTTCCATTGAATTGAAAATCTGTTTTCACAAACAAAAACTGAAAACCCCTTCGAGACTCGATTTCTACGATGGACTATAGTCCGGTTAGTTATACAGGGTTAATTTTTCAAAAGTTTAAGATTACTGGAGAGAATTGTTGGTTGAAGCCCAGGTTCCTTAGTCAAAGTAAATAAGCAAGATGTTTCAATCTGAGAAAAATTGTGTTCTGCGTTGTGAAAACTTTTACAAATTTGGTGAGGCATGCAACTAATTTTGGTTAACGAATTGCCAACCTGTTGAGTTCTTTGTTTTCAAGTATTACTATAAAAACTACTCTGGCTTGTTCAGGAAATACCTAAAATCACTTCCAAACTAGAATCTTTGCAATTTTAAACTCATCATCTACCTGCATACACTCGCATACTTGAGTTCTAAGATGATCAGTAATATTTTACAAGTAAGTATTCACCACCACGCTCTGTTTAAGTAGACTGGTTTTCGTTGGAATAACCGAAACCAAAATAAAAAAAAAAAAAAACCAAACCCCTGCTACACCTACGAAACAGCCTTCAAACAAAAATTTTAAAAGACAATCAACTGCATACGAATCCGTCAAAATAACATCATCTTTATAGCAATACTAACTTGGTGATGACTCTATTTACCTTGGCGTCACAGTTTAAATAAAACTTTTAAAAATAAACAGAAAATGAGTCGGAAAACCACGACGCACACGTGTTATTTTCGTCCCAAGTCGCGAGGGTGTTGAAACGGAAAACAAACCACCCGCACCAAGCTCACTGAACCTCTCCTGCTCTTCATCGTTTCTTGTCAAGACTTTATCATTCTATTTCAGTGTTTAAAGATACAATGCGCTTAGAGCTGCGCAGCGCGTCCTTCACGAGTGGAAAAGTGATTTGCTTAGATTATTTTCGGGAATGACCACCGAGCATGACTCAAGGATGAGCAATACAAATTGCCGTTTGAGTATCAGGTGGAAATCGAGTTTCTGAAAACATACGCGGTACACGCGTACTGAGGGCTTTCGCCTTGTTGTCAGATGTTTTCTTCATTTTCCATGACGAATTTTTGGAACCGTGCTGCTGCTCCACTTTGATTGTTCGGCTTGTGTTCCGCGATAATCAACGTGTGCCACAGTGAGACAATTTATCTCATTTTTTTTTTTTGTGAATATGACTATTATTCTTCGGCCGACAATTCTCCGCCCACAGGCCCACCCTCCAATTAGAGTTATGTAGGAACTCTTTACGAGCATAGCGGTACAAATAACTCGTGTGCCGAAGTCGAGATACTTTTTCTCCAACTTCGTTTGTTGTAGTTTTTTGTTTTTTTTTTTAGTTCGGGGACAAAGAAAAAGAAAACGAAGAAATTCAATTGGAAGAGAAGCGAAGAAAATGGAAAACGATCTACGGCGCTAAATTTAAAACGGAAAAATAATCAAAAGATACATACATATATACATGAGACCATTATGCACAAACGAAAGCATACAGAAAAGCTATAAATCAGTGGATTTCGGGTGTCATTGCGGAGGTGTCACTTGTGAATTCGCCCCCCGGGGGGAATATTGCTCTGGGTCAGCATATTAATTAACGATATGCACAGAATTTGAGCAAGCATTTCAGTGTACAAAAGGCAAAAGGGACCAAGGTGACTTTTTGATTGCAGCACCTTATTGGTTAATTCTCATAACGATTTTTTTATAATAGACTTTGAAGACCGTGGGTGACCATGGCTCAGTGGCAAGCGTACGAACATTTGGCGTTCTTTCACGGCGCCATATCTCGTGTGTCAAGAAGAAGCTTTTAGGTCCGTTCGGAGTCGGCAGCCCTCGCCATTTGCGAAAAATGAAAGACGCACACGACGGTAAAGCCAGTAACTGGCCTTCAAAAGAGCTGTTAAGCCACCAATTTATTTATTTATTAGATTTTAAAGAACATTATCTTGTCTCGGCTAGAATGCTTCTACAGCGACCATCACTTCACTTTTGTCTTTAATTTTCTTATCTCTTACCTCTTTAAGTCGGGCAAAGAGATTGAAATCATTGGAGGAGGTATATTCGAATACATCGAAACTTCAGCATAATAAGAACCTACAATAGTTGCATCCATTTCCCGCTATCTGCCATTAGAATTCCCTCTGCATCACGTAATACTTCCTAACTTATTCGACCAACGATACAAAAAGGATCAGAACCAGAGGGTTTGACCAACCCAGTTCTAGCTGGAACGTTATTGTCCATTTTCTCGATGGGGCCGAACCAGTGTAGTTGTCGGGTTTTTGCCTTCCGGACCAAATATCCGACGAAGGATTCCAATATTTGCTCAGCTACTTTGCTGAATGTAAAGCATTCGGCTCTATAAAGCAGAACTGACAAAATCAGTAGTTGTTTTGACAAACCGCAGCTGCAGCGGTTGCATACGATTTCCACTGTGATGTCGCTTGTGGAGGATATATAAGTTTCGAGGAAGAACACCTTAGCTACCTCGAAATTGTTGCTGTTCTGTTCTGGCCGAGATGATTTTTACAGCATATATTTTGTTTTGTCCTCATTGCTTCTAGGACCAAACTGGTTTCCATATTCTTCAAACGTATCACAGAAGCTGGGTTAGCTTGAAAAAGATAATATCTTTCGTGTCGACATCTACTCCTTGTGCTATCTGTTCCAAGACCAGATTGAAGAAGTCACGTGGGAGAGGATCTCCTTGGCGAAATCCGGTGCATGCTTGAAATAGTTTCGAGGTTTTGGGTCGATGCTGCACGGTGCATCGATTATTTTCGACAGTTATACGACACAGCCGGATTAGTTTTTCCGGGATCCCTATTTCAGCCACCGCGTTGTAGAGCTCGGAGCGATCTAAACGATGTAATGGGTATCGACTTGAAACTCGTTGGTCTTTTTCAGGATTTCGCCTAGTCTGAAAAATTTGGTCTATAGCTGATTCGCCGGGTCGTAAGCCAGTCCGATTTGTGTACAGCAAAAAGAATTTGGTCGTTCACACAGTCCACTGAATAAGATTTTTTTAGGCGATATTGAGTAGGCATATGCCTCGGTAGTTGTTGCAAGACATAGGATCGCCTTTTTCGTAGATGGGGCAGATAGAGCTGATATTATAGTCGGCGGGCATTTTTTCATCCTCCCTTATTCTTAGTCATAATACCTTTTTCCACTGTTTATCAAACGAAAATGATCTTGACTCATTGCGAGAGGCTTATTTGTCTAGTTTATGTATGAAGTTTCACGGCATTTCGTCCATTCGTTAGTAAGCTGATGTCCTGAAGCCTGAGTGAAAATAATGAAAAAGCAAGAGTATCGGAACTTGATCAAAAATTGTTTTTTGATGGGAGAAACTTCCGAACAATCATTTCAACTGTTGCATAAATGTTATCCCACATCTGCTCCTTCGAGAAAACCTGTTTATTGGTAGTTTAGGTAATTTAAAATGGTTCGTACAAGCACCAAAGACACATCTCGCTCTGGCAGGCCTAGCAGGTCAAAATAGGCTTCGAAATAGGAAATCGTCTAGCAAATGTATGAAATGAAATTTCGAGTGATCGAAAAGTGTAGACGGCGTGGGTATCTCATTCTGTAATATGTCTCGAAGATGAAAGAGTTATGCTCATCGTCGACCAAAAACTGCAGCGCGTTGTTGCAGTGTTATCGAGTGGACTTTTTTCGACGTTTTGTGACAATAGATGAAACGTGGGTCCATTAGCCATTAGCCCTCGGCTTTTGGCCTCCGTTTTTGGGGATGCATATGACATAATCTTCACCGATCATCTGCTGAAAAGAAGAACAGTCACAGGAGTATAGGTATTATGCAGCGCTATTTGACACAGTGAACGACAAAATAAATAAAAAACGGTCTTATCATAATAACGCACCGGAACACAAGTCTCTGAAAGCAATGGCCAAATTGGACAATTCAAATTGGTTTCTCACCAACCGTATTCTCCATACTCTGTTCGCAAACCTCAAGCGACAGCTCCAGGGAAAGAGATTCAAATCGAATTAGAGATTCATCGCGGACACCGAGGTTGACGCTTCGTACTACTCGTTGGAAACTCGGTATACCAAGTGTATTGCTCTCGAAGGCAACTATGTTGTGGAGTAAATATAATTTAACCTGAAAAAACGCTTGTTTTTATTTAATGCCCCGAGACTTTTCCATGTAGTATGATAAATATTTGTTTCCGAAAACATAGAAACGAATAAGACGACTGGGCGACTTAAAGCCTTAAGAAAGTAAATAACATTCGTACCCTTCACACATTCATTAACGAAAACTCTAAGATAAAACCGAACTATGACTTGAATTAAAATCTAAATCCAATGATAATTTCACTTCTTTGCTGTGGTATGCCCCAATCTATTTAACACACGTTTTTTCGCCATCTGGCTTGATTAAAAAAGTGGCTAATCCATGTCGGAGCCCCAATGTACAGAGTGTTAAAATCAGAGTAGTTTACCACCAAAAGAAGCTATGTCGAGTTGGCTCTTAAAAAAAACAAAAACTCACATAGAACGGATGTGAAGTGATTTAGTTTGAATTTAATGAACCATTTCATTTATGTAAGTATGTATGCAGGTAATAACCAGGTTATGGGCTCTCATAACACTTCCTGTCTTATTTGTTTTCACTTCTTAGCCCATTCGCTTTTTCATCTTAACTCCTCTACTATGACATTTCCACAACCATAATAATTGCTCTGGACAATCAACCCGACCAGTATGCTTTCCTGTGAACAGTTGTGATACGATAGACGTAATAGTGAGCTATTCCAGCTATGAATGCCTACGAAAAAGAAAAAAACTGGGAAAATTCACACATAAAAGGAAACTCACCTTATTCCGTAATGAAAGAAAACTAGACAAGAAAACGCACCACAAATGTATTTCAAATGCGAGCGAACGACTGATAGATAACTATTGCTCCAAACTGTTCTCCGGCTCTTGGCTGGCTGGCTAGCTGGCTAGCTGACTGGCTCTAGTAAGGCTCAGCCGTGGCTGTTACTAGTAGATGGATGATGATGAAAGCAAATGAATTTGTCGTATATTGAACTGAAGCCTGAACTCTTCGGTGGCGCGACACAACAGGCACACAACACAGTTGATCAGGAATGAAAAAAAAAACGCGTATATTATGTCGAAAAAAAAGCGAATTGATTTTCCTTCTTTGGAAAAAACACATTCGCCAATAGAACACAATTAGAGATGAACTTTTGCGTAAAACGTAATTTTTCTTTTCTTTTTTTTTGTTAACTATTTAAGGACAAACAATTTTGGACGCGTTATGGAACTTTTAGCAAAATAATAATAATAAAAAAAAAAGAAAACAATATCCCGTTTTCCGAGGAAAATTTCTCCAACACACTTTTCTCAGCGCTTCCAATTGAATTCTTTATTTTTTTTTCCTTTTTGTGTGTGTTTGGCTTTTCCTGAAATATAATTTGCACGGTGCGCTGCTGGTATAGAATGCAGAGAATTTTCCTATTTTTGTTGGATTTTTCTACTTTGCTTCGTCACAGTAGTGGGTATTTTTGTAGCTGCCCAATTGTTCACAGAAATCAAAGTGCATAACAATAAACAAAAAATAACGAACTAAAAGATTCATCCGACGACGAAAAGAAAATATAAACGGCGACGACGATGACGACGACGACGACGGTAGCGCTCGCGAATCAACAACCACACGCTCTTTTCTAGCAATAACTTCTGAAATAGAAAAAATGCATTTCGTGCTCCACGGACCGAGTTGGGTATTTCTTTTCTTGGTAACACTTGATCGAAGAGGAGGTAGGGGAAGGAAAAAAAATGAATGTGCTAAACGAGGAGCTGCATGCGCTGCGAATAGCTGTCATTGCGATGTAGACTCGGCTTCGAAGTGGAACAGTGGAAATGGTACGGTTCAGAATTCTAGCCTGCGACTGACGTGCGGCATGCGACATCGCTATTTGACGTTAGTTAGTTAGTTAGGCATTTAACAATTCGCAGTTGTTTTCCAAACAAACATGAAGGATTGTTAGAAACAGAATTTTTTCATTAAATAAACATTTGATAAAGTATGTGATTAAGCGTTTCAGGAGTGTGGAATCTTTTCGAGAGAACGCTCGACGTTTCCCACATCGGATGAAAATTTGGAATTCCCATCTACTCTAACAGTTTGAAGTCGACTTCTTGGAAACAGAATTTGTTTCCGCCCTAGCAAAAAAAAAATAAAAAATCAAAGATTGAAGACATGTTGGCAGATGCCAAGGAGGAGATCAATCAAGCCATTGCTCTAGCAAGAGAAGCTTTTGCTGGGCCCTCAGCACCACCACCGAAGAGCGCAGCCCAACACTTATTTGACAGAAGAACTTAACTTTTCGGCTACAGATCTTAATAACCTGCAAATGCAAATGCTCTTAACATATAATAAAGTGTTGATGTTTTCAAAGCAAGGATTTGAATTTATGAGTATGAGTATGAATTTACTTATGCCCATTAGTGTGTCTTTTTTTTAAATTCGTCAGTGCCATTACTTTTGATGAACAAAAAAAAGTTTATTAAGAAAGCTAAGCCAACAAATCAAGTTAACGAATTTGCCTAATTTATACTTGTCACTCTCAAAATTAACAACAGTTTGATTTAAATTTGGCGGAAGATAACTAAATAAAAGTTAGCTATCAAAATAACGCGTCAATTTGATGCATTAAAAAATGTTTGCGTGATGACGAGCGCAACACGCAGTCAGTCACTCAGTCTAACTGACAGATGCAATCTTAAACGGACGCGCACAGATTTCGTTCAAACGAGAGTTATATAATCTGCTTCGCGAAAAATGTACTGATTATAGTTCTTAGCATAGTGAAAGATAGTGAAGGGTGGCGAATCACTACGAGCAAACTTCCTCTCTCGTAGTCAATTTTTTTCGGTACCAACATTTTCCTTGAGTTGACTTATTGCGTTCCTGAATAAATCAACGGTTTGGGTCTCAGCTGTGAATGTTCTGGGTCGGGGCTAAGCGTTCCTGAACTAATCATCTGTTTGAGTCTTAGATGTGTATGTCTGGAACGGGCCAAAGCTTCTCGTAAGTCGGTAGAATGTCCATTAAAATCACGACCGCGTGAGCGTCACATTGGATTTTGCACTTTTTCTGTTGCCCTAGTATTTGTTACTCAAAAAGTGGCGGTGCTAACTAAGCTATGGGTGTGGTGTTCTGAGTATTTGCTTTCCACAGAAAGCATGGTGTATGTCATCTATCGCTTGTCAGTTTGGAAGTTTCCATGCAATTTTTCAATAACAGAAGAAAAAATTTAATCGGATTTCAAGCTTTTATTATGGCTAAGGGAAGCGTCCAAAATGGAAGTGACATTCTGTACCTAGGCCTAGTACGCTGCTGATGCGAATTGAAAAATCTCATATAAAAAGTGACACAACGAGAATGTCCGTTCTACTTTTCGATTTGTAGTAAGTTGTTCCATAGCCTGATTACTTCCAAGAAGTCTCGCCTTTTTTCGGACACAATATGTTGTCCGGGACATTAATTGCTTGCGAAATTTTGACAGTTTGGGCTTTCGGTGTGTCACTTTTTGTGAGCGATATTTCGTTTTGTTTTAGCAGTCGAGAAAAGCTTAAATTTATTTATTTGTTATTTGGCAGATGACGATGTTTTCAAAGGTAAACCACCAGCTTCAGTAACAGTCCCAGTTGATAAAACATTTCTATATAAAACCTTTCATGCTATTGCCAATCCTAATACAAGGCTTCAGTTAAGCCAAGTGCAAGTGAAAATGGAATTGTAACAGCCCCTGCAATTATCTGTCACTTTTGACGTTTCGACTTCGTTCTTCGTATTTGTATTTCGCATTCCTGAGTTTTGTTCCAACAAAAGTGATTTGGATTTGTTCATTCAGTTGTTTCTTTATCAAGCAATCTATTGGGCACACGTCATTTGAAAGAAATTAATATGTTTGGGAAACCACCGGTTACTGCTCTTCAAGAGTACTGCGCCAAGCATAGACATTCACTTCCAAAATATGACTGCATTGATTCAGCTGACGGCACTAAATCATTTGTATGTGCTGTTGAGGCACTAGAACTGACGTGCTACGGAAACGGCCGTTCCAAGAAAGAAGCCAAACATGATGCAGCCGCCAATCTTATCAAAGCTATTGCACACTCCCACCCAGACATTGAACAAATACCACAAGCGCCACATGAACCAACACCACCTACCGATGCAGTGATGACTCTTCGTGATATCTGCGTCCAGAGAAAACATCCTTTACCTATTTTCGACATAATCCAACAAGCCGGCCCGGCTGAAGCTCCCGAATTTACTGTCCTCTGTCAATTGGCAACTATCAAGCGGTATGGAATTGCGAATACTAAAAAAGCTGCTCGGCAAAAAGCAGCTCTAGAAATTTTACAAATACTTCTCACAGTAAGTAGAAAAAAAACAAAACAGTTCAAGAACACTTTAAATGCATTCAAGTATCTATATTTTTAGGCACCCGTCAATATTAGTTGTGTGGACATGAAAAAAGTCGATAGCAACATTGAAGAAGCCGAGGAGGATCGTTATAAAAAGTTGAAAACTTATCGTGAGCTCACAGATGCTGGACCAGATGAGAAGCCTGGCGAACTAATATGTGATCGCCATTTCTTCTTTGAGAAATTCTATGATTCATACAAGTTAAAGGCAAGACAAATTCTTGATGTGAACACGCACTTTCATACCGAAAAAGAGCGTGTGGGGGAACTATTTCTTGCGCTTAAGATAAAACCAAGCATAAAGGAAATACCTTCCAATTATGTTAAGAAACAACTATTTATTGAGCTTAATTTAGACTATGATGTGACCTTTGCCGGCGAAGAGGAAACTATTTATGGTGAGATTTCACAGTATTTCAGACATATGATGTAAATATAATTATTATAATGAACCGAATGTGGGTCTTGTGAATAAGAGTAATTCTCATTGCAGATAAATAAAGAAATAATATATAACTAAAAATTCATATTATTTTAACAGCGCCTTATTGAAACAAAAACAATTATTATGTATATTGTAAAGGGAGTTTGGACGAATAAATTTTTTTATTGATGCTTAGTTCAGACGAGCCTTTGAAATAGTGTGCCAAAAGTGGCTATGGACCGATTTCCTTCTATTGGAACAATGTTGACTCAGGTTTCCAATAAGGGAAATTCGCAATAAATGTTATTGTACTTAAAATGAATTTTTCTAAACTGTGCAAGAACTGTGGAGAGGATATTCAGATATTTTTTAAGTTTTCTGGTTTTGACTAGTAAAATGCATTGTTTCATTTATGTGAAAATGTATTATGTAAAATGGTCCTCTGAACACGAAAATAAAAGTCACTTGGTGAAGAAACTATTTTTAACAATTTAACATACCCTGAGCGGAGCGACAAAGTATGGACTGACTACGGAAAGAGAGTTGATAATTCTTTATTCAGTGCAGCAGACCACTCAGGTACTGTTTCTTCCAATTGAAATGCACAATAAAGTCGAGTGCATGCTATAAGCACGTACTTTTAGGCTTTGATGCGTTTTGGTATTAGAATTTTTATCTCATACTTTATCTTATGCACCCAAAATCCTTATTAACTATCGCATAAAAATCATCCAAACATTCAATGGAACACCCTGTATTTAATAGTTGTAATGCATTTTGTTCTCTAAACAAGATAAATGGCCCTTGCAATTTGTGCAATTCTTTAGCTGACAGTAAAGCTTGCATTTTGCATTTTGATACAAACCAGGGCCGAGGAAACTTCTTTGTCATCTCAGCCCAGCACAATACTTTCGTTGAGGAATGAAGCGCAAAGCGGCGGTTTTATTCTAAAGAAGTTAAAAACCAGTGGAATATAACTCGTTTAATCCGGAAATTCTGTAATTTGTGTACATATGGTCTATTTTTCTAAGTAAATCATTAGAGGAAAAATGATTCTAGGTGATAAAGAAAGTGCTCTTCAATCTATTGAAAACCGTCGACTTTTACAGAGGCTGCAAGTGCCCGATGAAAATTTATTTAAGAATCAACTATTTCTGTGAATTTAGGTGCACGAAATCATCATGTTCAAATAAAAAGTATACCGTACGTGTGGAACTTGGTTCGACAGTGTCACGTTGTCTTTGGATCGAACGTCTGTCTCGAACAACTATTTCCAATTGGTATAAATACTGCCGTGAGACAAATGTGATAGTTCCGATTGATGAAAGCAAATTTGGACGAAGAAAGTTCAACAAAGGCAGACGGGCTTTGGGGTATGATTGAGAATGGAGAATGGAAAATTATTGGAAAAAACAGTATTTTTATTGTTTTTAGTTGAATAAAAACACTCGATGTATTGTTAGTTCGCTCTGTTAACACTATTAAGAGAAACATGATTTATAATTTCGAAGAAACAAAATCTTCACACTTCAAAAAACTAAATTGCAGTTTTAGAAAAATTTTCCATAATGGAAACCCACCCCAATTTTTTTGAAAATTTAATAACCAGAAGAATAGTATGATACCTAAAGAAAATAAACTTCATTAGCCTAGCCCTAAGCAATTCGGGTTCAGAGAGGGACATCCTCCGAAGATGCTCTTCTGCAGTTTTGCTCTTATATGAAGGTTAAGATGAAAAAGAATATTGTGCCGGCCTTTTTGTGGACATTACCCACGCTGCATCTTAAGGACATAATCCAAAGTCTTGAGGTTGGGCACAGTTCTAGCGAGCGAGGGTCTATGCTTAGTCCAATCCTAATTTTGATATATACGAGTATAAACGAAACGAAACAGTTAACTTTTGGTAAAAATAATGCCAAGATTTTTTTAAAGTTTCGACATAACTTATTTGATCACCATAAATTTCAATTTTGTAAAACAGTTTGACCACTGAACAACTAGCGATAGATCAGAATTTATTCGATATTGTCCCATCATCAGCTATATCAACAGGATAGCTGAGAAATATTTGAACATCATCTGCGTTCACTTATATTTTGCTATGCTTTAGGACACGAAGAAGATCGTTATTAAACAAAGTAAAAAGCAAAGACCCGAGACCCTTGAGGGACGCCTTTATTTGTTATTAGAAAATCTGACCAGCCCCCGCCTGCACAAACAGCTTGACTTCTACGGCTCAAGTAACTCGCAATTAACTTTCGTGCTGTTGGATCACACTTGAAATAATCGTTTAACTTTAACTGGGTCAAATGAGGGACACAGTTTGTTAAAAATATTTCCCAAGTTTTTTTCAACGAGAATCCCATCGGTTTCAATGTGTTTAAGTTCTTCAAACTGAGTCTTGAAATTTTTCACTTATATTATTTTTTAATCAAGTCTGTGTTGCTGGTTTTGTAATTGCAGAGGTTGTTGCTTTATATTATCAAGTTCGATTTGCAAACATTTTTGGGCATTGTCCGAGCGATCTTCCAGCGCTAGAATGCAATTATTTAACCCATTTGATCGCATTTCTCGATCGCGCTTATTCCAGTGGATAAGTCAGTTAGACTGTTTAAAATAAGCGTGCCTTGATCTTCGATATTCTTAGTAAGAATTAAAGTGTTTATCTGACGCCACTAATCCAGGGGAAACCGATTGTGGAGTTTTTAAGGGATTTGTTTAGCTATGTGTTGTGCTTTTGCGACATTGTTAAATGTTGTTTTTTGGAGTGATATATACATAAGTACTGTTTTTGATTTTCTTAATGTGCAGCTATGCTGATTTTTTTGTAATGTTTTCTGTTTTAACACTTTTAATTTATGTAAATAAGTTTAAAAAAAAAGAAAAAAGAAAAAATTTAACACAGTTGGTCAAATAACCTGTGGCATTGAAAAATTGAATTAATTTTATTCTTAAGTATGATATTATTGATTAATCTGTAAAGTTTTTCAATTGATAACTTTTTTTTTAGTTAAGGAGCCATACTTGTTTGAATTTGTAAATAAAGGGTGGGTCAAATAAGCTGTGATTCACTGTAAGTCTTAGCAAGCCCACAAAAAAAAAGAGTCTCGATTAACATGAAATAAAACTACAATAGTTTTTGTTTTTGTTTTAATAGATGTCACAACATTTTACTTATCAAGTTTTTTTTTTTCCTATCTCATTCGGTCAATCGTTAGTGCTTCAAATAGCAAAACTTAGGACCACGTAAGGTAACACAATGATTTTGGCTTGAAGAAAACGAAACATACATAAATTCGCTTTCTTCAAATTTGCCCCCTTCCTTCGCATTTGTTATTATTTAAATAATAATAAATAATTAATATTTATTCATGTTAATTTTGTTTTCAAAATCGTCCTATTCTTGGCGTTTATTTCAATAATGCCTAGCACAATGTTTTCTAGTTATTATATTTAACTTTAAAAGTTATATTTTTTTTTTTATCAAACTTATGAATATGTATGAATAAAGGAATTACAAAGGTACATACATACATACATACATACATGTTGTGTAAAATGGAACCGCTTGCGTCTTGTCCTACTCTTGTCAATTCTAAATGTTTTTTTTTTTATCTAAAGTAAAGTATTGATAAAGAATTTCATATACGGGCGTACAATGAATTTGAAGCGATTTTGTTTATGTTTAAAAAGTGATATCGAAAGTATTGTATTTGTGTATGATGTAAATCATCAAACCAGGAGCAGAGAAATGTTAAAAAAATTAAAAAAAAAAAAAAATTAAACAAAACATGACTTCATCAAGCAATAAATTTCTCTTTGACGGTATACATTAAATATATATAGTATATGCATATAATTCAATCAAAGTCGTACTCTACGTTTCCATCCTCGAAGGCCAAGGGGTTATTGGTCTGACTAGGCCGTGCCGCTGCTGTTGATGGGGCCCGAGTTGTCGGTAATTGTGGGATTGGTGGTGGTGGTGCTGAAGCTGATGAAGTGTCCATTGGCTGCTGAGACGACGTATCACCAGAAGTTCCCGGCTGTGAGGTGGTAACTGTAACAGATACGGTGCCGGTAGGCATAGAAAGATCCGAGTGTCCAGATGTCGATGCGGCTCCATTGTGTATGGAGCAACTAGTGCTGGGCTCGAGTTGGAGCGATTTACGGCATATCGGACAAGTTCCATGCAAGTCTAACCACGGAACTATGCAATTTTCATGATACACATGCAGGCAAGGTAGTTTCCTCACTGCCTCCTGGAGCTTAAAATCCTCCCAGCATACGGAGCACTTAAGCTTTTGATCCACTTCGGTATCAGTGATCTCGACCGTGGGTATTTCAGCGATTTTTTCTTTTGGCAAGGGCGGCGGACCAGATGTGTCCATATGATTGAGTAATTGGGTAACAACTGTGTCGATGCCTTCGCGACCCCAAGCGTAATCGCCCGGATTGCCCATGAAAAACATTTGTGAATTGCCGAAAACACCATCATCGGCACTCGATAGTGAACTAAGGAATTCCAAGAACACATTATCCAGTCTATGAAAATTCGCTTGCCTCTGACGTCCAGCGCCGGTGCCGCCACCTCCACCGGTTCCATTGCCGCCGATCAGATTCCGTCTGTTCATGCTGCTCCCACGACTGCCAGTACTGCTGCCACTGCTCCTTTCACCGCCACTACCACCGCCAGCATCAAATGATATTTCAAGTTCTGGCGAATCACCAAGATTTCCACCCAACCGACCATTTCGCGACATTAATAGCGACGCAACGAAATCATTGATTGTTAGACTGGGTGAGTCTGATGATGGGTCAGCTGATTGGCTGCCAATCGTACTATTGCTGCTGCTACTGGTACCGGCCGTACTGGAATTATCACCACCGGGAGTCAACGGCGGCAGTTCCTCAATGAAGCCACAGGAGCACAATGGACATGTGTAATCGTTGTTGAATATGTTGATCTCAAGATTACACATATGACAGAAGAATCTGCTGGGGGGTGATGTTCGTTCTCCGACAACTGCTTCGGCCATTCTTCTTACCGTACACAGGCCCGGTTATCTTTACTATTTCGGATTTATTCTCAACTTATTTGAATTACTTTTGTCTTTATTAAGTTTTACCTTAGTATATAAATTGATACCGTGTAATTTAATTGTAAATTTTAAGGCAATCGTCGGAATTGTGACGAAAAAAGAAAATTTTTTGACAAAGTCAGTAGCACGATGAAAGGGTGTTTATTAATTGCAAATTGTGGTGAAAAGCAATCAAATGACATTTCCATTAAGGCTCGATGACACTTTGTGGTAGATACAATGAATTAAGAAATAATCCATAAGATGGGTGATAATCATATTCATACCAGTAAATAGATCTGAAAATAGCCGTGTATTAGGGAATCCATCGGGCTATCAAGAGTAAGCAATTTTTCATTGCATATTGGCTAATACTTCGAGGAGCAGACTAATTCAAAGTTTGGAGAATTTTCATGACCAAGGTATTTGTTTTTATAATAATATTGTATTCCAAAGAAAGCGGTCCTGGCTATACTTCTAGTTTGATTAAGTCGTCCAAGAAAACACTCTCCATAGCCTTATTTCATTGATTTTAGTAAAGCGTTTGACATAATCAACCACAAACCAAATACTTTGAGACAAATTCTACAAGACTGGGCCAAGAGGCGTTTTTTGTAATTGGTTTGCTTCGTACCTTAGAGGACGAGGTCCAAAAGTCAAACTTGATGGTATTTTCAGTGAAGATTTCGAGTTTCTCTAAGGCATGCCCTAAGGTTTGGGTTTAGGTCCTATTCCTATGATTAAATACCTGAATTCACTGATGATAAAGGTCACTATACGAATCGATAATTGACCTACAAAAAGATTCGAAGCTTCTTAGGCAATGGTTCGCTAAACACAAACTTGCTGAAGATGCTCCTTGTTATGATAATTATTTTCAAATTGAATTCGTTACAAGCCTTAACGCATTTGTTGGCCATTCAATGAACTGGAAGAACGTCTTGGCTCTTGATATGAAGAACAAATATTTTATGCAAATTTGTGTTTCGCTATGAATGCCCATCATTATTGAACACACCTTCAGCCCAGAAACAATTTTCTGAACATCTTCTATTTTTTGACATTGACAGTTCTAAAGATTTAAACTTTTATAAGTTTTGTTTTGAAAGAGTTTCGCGTCTACAAACATGAATTTCAACCCAAAAAAAACTTCTCGGCAGAACTCCACCTCATCCCTCGGCGGTGTTAGTCACACTGATAATTCTCAACAACAATTTAGCAACGACGACCCACCAGTGAGTCTCATTTCTGAAATTTCGGACATCATGCGAAGCTTTGGCGACTGTGATATGCCCCGATATGAAAGTGTTAAACTGGTCGAGCAAATCCTTCAACAGCAATTGCGTGGGATATTTCATGAGGCCACAATGATCTCAATGCGACGCAAAAATGCCGCTTGTCCATCGCAAGCTGACTTTGAATTCCTTATGCGAAACCACCCGGTTAAGATTGCACGAATGCGAAAGCATTTAAAGGATATGCGAATCCTGAAGAAGTTCCTTAGTATTCGTACCCGGCGACCGCAGGACTTCATGGATGAATTCGAAAGCCAGGAATCCGAGGACGAATTGTGCATTGACATCCCCGAGAAATTTGATGAGGAACGCACAAGACGACTGTTCCGTGCTGATCGCATTTCTCAAATTCTTACTGGTCAGCAATATCAGGAGTTCAATGAGGCTCGCAAAACGTCTTTCTACTGTCGTCACGGCGAAAAAATCAAAAATAAATTTCACAAATTCTTGGATTTGCCAGCCGACTTGACGATTTCCAACACCTGCATGAATATTTTGGCATATTTCTCCCACGAAACAATCGCGGTTATAGTTGACTATGCGATTTTGACGCGCTTAAACTCAAATAATCGTGTCACGGAACCATACAGTAGGGTAACATCAACTGGAGCTTCATCTGCTATGTTGCATATTTGTCCTGAAGTTACCCAGGGTCGTGGACAGGAAGCTGTAAAGCCAATCACGGTTCAGGAAATAAACGAGGGCATTCGACGGCATCGTCAAATGACTGCGAAGAAAATTGGTTTTTACAGGAGTACAATTGACTGCGACTTCAAAAGATCATTTCTTGCCATATAATTCATCATCATAAATAATAAAAAAAAAATAAACAAAGAATTTTGTGTTTTATTTAAACAAGAAAATTTGATTCGCCAGGCAATGACGCATTCTTCCGTTGCGTCGTTAGTGTTTCGCTTGCTATTTCAACAAAGGCCAATTAATGCTGGTGTTGCTCCATTTTTCTTCTCGTTTGGCTTCCTTTCACGCAATTGCATTAGAACGCTGATTGTCATTGTCTTTTTGTCGGTGTTTGTATGATCTGCCTCTTGATCATGAAAGCTTACAGCTTACTCAAACTGGAGATTTGTTATTTGCGTGAAGGCTCCTTCTTCAAATGCCTTTATTTCTGATTCGAACAAGCTTCATTACTCTTGCTGTCATGCAACGTATATCCATTTGCTCTTACCTTTAGTTTTTGCCACTGTTTCTTTCACTTATGTCATCATCACAAATTGATCATAGATCCCAGAAACTCAAACTAACGGGCTCCCGACCCGTGAAGAGTCTCTGCCTTACACTCAGGGTTCATGTGTCGAGATATTATATTCCCAAGTTAGGACTTAGTACAGTCACCGAGTGGCGACTCTCCTTGGAAGACGACAAAACGGCTGCACACATTCCTTAAGAATGTCCAGTTCTAATTTGTTTAAGAAGGCGTATCTTCCTCAAAGTGATTTGTACCCCATTTAACATAAGACAGTTCAAAACCAAAGATATTTTGAACTTCATCAATGGGATGGAATGCCTGTAAGCCTAATCTACTACGTTTATTGTGCTAGTGAATCGAATTCTAATTTTAAATTTTAACATATAACAAAAAGACGTTGAAAGTGTATTCAAATGCATGAAAAATTAAAAGTAGCCACTTGAGAGTACTCTTACACGAAGGGTTCCGCGCCTTTCAAGAGTAGGCAACAATATTTTTCTTTAATTTAAGATTTCTCATAACATCGCCCACAAATATACAAGATTAAGCCAGACAACGGAAAAGCTCGACAACGGATTACTTGTAATTTCAAAAAGTCCAACCCCAGATGTAAAATTAAATGATGTAAAATTATTGTAGAAATCTGTGAATCCATGATTCTGACGTCATAATGAAGTGTTGTTTGTACGAACTCCAATTTCGTGTAAGTGTTTTGTTTTTGCAACCAAAGATATTGCTTAGTATGGTACTCTCTTGAAAATAAGGTCTATCATTCTGGAGTGTGTTTAAGTTTAAGGCTAGAAACATTTTGATATTCGTTTCATAAGTTCCCAACGAATGATCTTTTATAATTTTTTTGTTTTTCATTTTTCCTGGACAAATTGATTTCATCCTTTTAAAAGTTTTTAAGCTGCTCCTTGAATCTAATTGTATACTGATGGGTGTTAAGTTGAGTTGCGATTTTATGAAACCTTTTATTTTGTATAGTGACCCCCATTTTTTTTTAACTTTATAGCATTTTTTGTATTTGGTGTTGTAGCAGCTATACCAGTTCACCTTCTGTGAAAACGGTTTAGAAGACACAGCTCTTTGCCAGAGTTCCCTTGGACCCTCTGGAAACGAAATCCTAAAAATGGCTTTGAATATATGTGTACAAAAATATATTTGGAAAATTTAGATTGTGTTAAAAATCCTAACCAAATCACTCGAAACGACCGTATTTCCAAAAACATGGAAGGAAACCATCATTTCACTACTTCAAAATGTTGCAAATTCAGAAGAAAAAAAAAATTCAAGAGTCTCGTCCTGTTAATTCGTCACCTTTGTGTGAAAAAGTACTCAGACAATTAAATGAATATTTTGAAAGTAACAATTTATTATCAAATAATCAGTCGGGGTCAGTAAAAAGCACTCCTGTAAAAGTGCGATTAACCTCGCTATAACCGAATGGACAGAACGAATAGCTTATAAGAAGCGTGTTGATTGTGTGTTCCTTGACTTAAAACGAGCCATTGAAACGATAGACATATCAATGCTCTTGAATTAATAAGAAAAATGTTGTGCAAAACATTGGAATTGAGATGGTACAGGTCACAAACGGTCAAAATGAACGAAAGTTCTATTCGGCGTGCCACAAGGATTGATTTTGAGAAGGTTACTATTCCTGATTTTCATTAATGATATGCAGTGTTTTGAAATATTATTGAGTTGCATTGTTTGCGGATGATGTGGTGCTGTACACTGCTGAGGAAACAGTAGTTGAATGCCACACCAAAATGCAAAAAAAATTGTTTGAAATTAAATAGACTCAACCTAAATTAAACTTTAGCAAACGTATGATCATTAATGAAAGACAAGGAGATGATGTAGGACTGATAGTAAATGGTGAATTTGTAGAGGAAATAGACGAAATAAAATACTTAATAGTTATAATTAAAAAATTGCAAATTGAAAGAGATTAGCTTCTATGAAGCTATACAAAATAAATCTTAATCTTTTATGGTCAGCTGCACTCGATCAAAACTCACGCCAATTTGGTGATTCAACATGTCTCATTGTTTAATTTGGCTCAAATACTCATTTCGTAGAAGAGAACCCAGCAAGTGCGCTCACTTCGTTTCTGGGCAAATGAATAGAGTACAGTTACACTCTTTTATTGATGAACTGATTTAAAGAGTACACTTGTTGGTATGAATGAAGTGAATAGTGTCCACTCCATTGGTGGAATCGTTTGCCAATGAAGTGAATGTATTCATGCAGATCTTTATTGAATTCCATGAATGGTTAAAACCCTAACTAAAGTAATTTTCGATTCTGACTCGGTGGTCAGTGCGTCAGACTGATAAGCGTAAATTCACTGGTTCACACCCATTAAGTGACATCATACATTTTATTTATCTACCTTTTTACTTCTGGAAATATATTTGCGAAGTTGAACGATATTCAGTTTTGGTGGGTAGTGCATTTCTACATGTGATCGTGAAAGGATTTTATATACAAGCCTATTTCTTGGATGTAAGTAAGTGATAAAGACTCACTCTTTATCCCGTGGTGAAATTTAATTCGCATTGGTTATCAATATTTCCATTATCCTTGCTTGCAAATACATTCCAACGAACTAAACTTGGACAAATAGTTTGTTCAGAACTTTTGATTAAACATAAACAATTAATCGTAAAGAGAAAAAATTATAATGTAAAACTAAAAAAAGATTATATCAAGGATATTCATGCCTCTCCGGACTTCAGCTCTGCGCTTTCTATTTTCATATGCTCTTCCAGAGCACTTTTATGTATTTGTGTTTCTTCGTGCTGTTTCAAGTGGTGTTGCAATCGAAACTCCTTATCGCAGTAATCACATCGGTATAGCTTTTTATTTTCATGAATGAGCATATGCTTATGTAGGGAACACGAATAAGCGAAGGCCTTACCACATATCTTGCAAACGAAGGGCTTTGCCCCGTTGTGTATTCTGCAACAATTTTTTTTTTGTTTAGATGTTTATTTTTTTGGAATGAAAAACAACTTACGCTTCGTGTGCTTTTCTTGCGCTTTGAGTATAAAAAGTGCGTGCACAGTATCTACATTTATGTGGTCTGTGGGCACCATGGGTTAGAATATGCCTGCGGAGTCCTTCGGTTACTGCAAAACGCTTGTTACAAATTCTAAGGATTGCAAATACGTTTAAGGCATTGCATGCAGTGTATAGGAATGTGCGCATACTCACTCGCATTCATAGCGTTTCTCACTACTGTGCCGTTTCATGTGATCCATAAGCCTATGACGTTGATGATAAATATTGCCACAAACATCGCAGATGAAACAGTTTGTTTCGGGCTTGTCCAACATTTTTCGTCGTAGTCTAAAAACCGGTACTGATTGTTCGTCATCTTCTTGCCTCCACGAAATTACTTCATATTTATCGGATGCCTCCAGCTGCTTTGCTATTTCAGCACCATTGTATGTTTGCACTGTCTTAAGCTGCTGTTGGTTCTTACAATCTTCATCGCACTTTTCCTCAGTTAAAGAAATGGAGTTTGAGTCATCCGCGTCTTGTTTGTTATCTTCGTCACTTGAACTTAAATGATCTTCATCAATTAAGTCTTGCGTGCCATCATCCTGATAGTCTTCTTCATACTGAGGTTCATCTTTATCTATTTCATTGATATTAATATCTGCGTTCTCTCTTTCTTCAATAGGTGGCTCAATTTTCCTCATTTGCAAAACATCCTTCGTCGTTTTGGAAGCCACAGGGTCTTCTGAACCATTTTTCCGAACAACTTTAAGCGTGAGTTCTTTGGACAATTTAAATTTACGCCCTGTGTTCAGCTCAACGATGATATTGTCTTTTATGAGATTGTTGCAATAAATGTGGATAACTTGGTCGGATTTTCGTGCAGTATTGCGCAAGCAAAACGCCATGTTCAATGAGATTTCACAACTCTTGCATATTAGCTGAGGCAAGCCGGGGAAATCCTTGTCATTTTCAATCTAAAAACCGTGATAATTTTTTATTAGTGGATCAATTCCGAGAAAAATCAACACCATGTGAAGCATTGTTGCATACCACACTAACTCCGGCCACTAACCGCAGCTTCTCGAAAGGTGCCATATCTTCTCCATGATATGGCTTGAATATGGAACGACAAGATCGACTTTTCTTTAAACATACGCGGCATGCCTCTGGTATTACTTCATATTTCATACTGAGTTTTTTGCTTTAAAAAAAAAAACAAATCTTCACACACTTTTGGCTGATTTGTTTACAAAAACAGATTACTCTGTCGTTTGTCGTTTGTCGTTTGAGAAATTTGACATTTCAATTGACAGTAACATAAGTATCCATTTACATGTGAAGGAAACAGTTTGCCTTATTTACCAACTGTTTTGGGCTTGGAAGTTTATTTCTTGTATTGAGGTGAAAATAAGTATAAGCTGTTAAAATAGGACACTCAACATCAACGCAGAGGACCCAAAGTCACATATAGCTTCGAAGCTCTCAAGTACTAAGTCTAACCAGAATCTGCAGTCAATTCCAGCGACGAAATCTACGCAGAAATCAAACACTCCGCTCTTGAGCTAAGAAGGCAATTGAGTAATAAAGCCCGAATGAACATATTATCCAGTCTTATCCTCTAATGAAACTCATGAATTCACGAAAAATATTCTTATCGGTTTCAGGTCCAGATGGAAAAACCCGATATTTGAAATTTCAGCCATTTGCCAATCACCCCCAGAATGTGGGGACGTGACAAATGCCACATTTTTATCCTTGATTGCATTGTTAGTAGCTCACCCTCAGTATCCCGACGCCGTTTTGTTGTAAGCGGTACAGGCTATGGAGGCTTCTTCGTTGTAGGTAAGGAGGACGGTGGAACGCTTGTGGATGCTCGGCTGGGCTCTTCGGACGGGAGAGTCATTGTCCTCCTTTCCCCTATCCCGCTAGCTCAACATAAAAAAAGAAGAAGAGAAAGGAAGAAAGACTATGTTAACCGGAAAATAAAGTGCAAATAGACGCCTTCTGATTCGAGGAATGACTAAACAAGCAAGGAAAGAGAAAATTGCCATCCTGTCCGTGCTAATACTACATCTCAGCTAGCCCTTAACTGAAATCTAAGACTATCCTATGCCTAACCAATCTAACATACAACTTCATACATAAGATATCCTAATCTATAAACCCGAATAGCTTTTAGAGCTTTCCGTAGATACAGGGTCGCGCCATTTCGAGAGCCATCCAAGCGACATTGTTACAGGCTTAGGCATCCCACCTTTGCATGATACCCATGAATCCGAAGGTATCTCCCTGGCTTAAGATTTCGCGACAGCGAAACTCGTGACTACTGAGTTTAATGTTCAAGTCTACATGTCACTTCCTATTGTATGAAAAGCGTTGATGTCATTTAAGCAATTCAGTAAAAATGTTCATCCCCAAAGTTAAGTTCATTCAGAGTCCCCTGGCCACATAGACATGGGGCTGAAAGGCATGCCAATGGACGAAGTGGCTACATACAAAAATGGCGTCATTGTAATGAATGTCATTGGACAGAAATACTATAGGCGGGAAGAGGTCATTCGGCCCATGCAGGGAGGCATCTTTGAAGATGACGTTCGGTGGAGTTTCGGTGCAAAAGCCACCTGTTTCGCCCGAAGTGCCTTTCAGTCCCATGGATGTGTGGCCAGACTTAAATACAATACCAAGGCGTTACTTACAACTAACTTTTGGAATGCGTCCATTCTTTATTTAACATCAGTCAAAAGCAAAGTGTGTTCACCTCGGTTGAATAGTCCCAGCTTTCACTTAATACAGAATCCTTCTGCACAAGAGAAGAAGTAAGTGCTCCATTTCACTCATTCCACTCATTCCACTCATTCCACCCCTATTCTTTTTCAAAGTAGTGCAGCAGTGACCACTACAGTGTGTAGACACTACATGACTGCTCACTTCGCACTCAAAAGTTATCGTGTAAACAGGGCTCAAGGCAAGTTTCATGAGTCGTTGATATGTATTCATATATGGAAGTATGCCGTCTCATTGATTCTGACAGTTCTAACGAACAACGTTCCGTGAAGTCCCTTTTGATAACTGAACAGTGCTAATTTTATAATCTGTTGTTGGTTTCCATTCCACCCAACGCGTGCTTTTACGTTGCGTATTTGTATTTATCGAATCCAGTTGAATTGTTTACAAATTAGTTTTAAAGGGAAACTTGTGATAACATTCTACCTCAGCGACATGTAAGTTGGATAAGTTAGAAAAATCAGCTTTGCAACATTTAAGAAAAATGTTTCACAAAAGGCGCGTATTCTTCAAAGAACCCGGCGACGGCGATGATTCCGATGATAGTTTGGACTTGAACGAGGACGACCCTATTGTTTTCGACGCATATGCGAGCGATTCAGACGTTTCAATCGATGCAACTGATGACAACGATGGCTCGGATTTTATTCCAAGCGACGATTCAGATGATTCTAATATTGAAGACAAACCTCAGCCATCGTCAACAACTGGACAGGTAACATTAAATAATGACGATAAGCCCAGCGGTTCTACGTCAGTGAATGACTTAAACGAAAGCGATGAGGAAGATGAAACTGTTCGAGCTATTATTGCGGCCATAAAAAAACCTCGTACCTCGCCCCCAGAAATAAAATTGGACGACTTTATTGCTGATATTTGCTTTCATCCAGAAGAGAATATCATTGCCTTAGGCACAATCATGGGAGATGTATACCTGTACAAATACGCAAATGAGGAGAACACGCACTTGAAAACGATAGAAGTGCATACGAAAGCTTGTCGAGATGTTGAATTTAGTGAGGATGGTAAATGTTTGATAACTTGTTCCAAGGATAAGTCGATAATGTTAACCGATATGAACACGGAAAAACTGAAGCAATTCTACGACAGCTCGCATGAAGATGCCGTCAATAAATTACACATTATCGACGAGAATACCTTTGCAAGTGGTAAACAGAAAAACAATTATTTGGGAATCCAAAGTATGTAACGAAAGAATTTGGTTTTTCTAGGTGATGACAGTGGGACAGTTAAACTTTGGGATTGCCGATTAAAGGATGCAGTATTTTCTCTTAAGGAAGTTGAGGATAGTATCTTGGCGATGCTGACAAACGACGCCAAGAAATTACTTCTGGTGACGAGTGGTGATGGCTACCTAACAACGCTTAATTTGGGCGCAAGGTAAATCTACACATTCTGCAAGAATGCTAAACTGATGATTTTGTGTTGTTACAGGAAGCTTTATGTTCAATCAGAGCCATACGAGGAGGAATTAAGCTGCATGGGCATGTACCGTGGCGACTCGAAGCTCATTGTTGGCACATCAAAAGGCCGCCTCTACACATTTAACTGGGGTCAATTTGGCTATCACTCGGATATGTTTCCCGGGGTAAAGGCACCAATGAGTGTCATGATTCCTGTCACAGACAGAATCGCCTGTGTTGCTGGAGAAGAGGGAATAATTCGCGCTGTACATATTGCACCTTTTAAAAATCTAGGCATTGTTGGGCAACATAGTCTTCCAGTTGAATCAATAGATATAAGTAACACCGGTGAATTGCTGGCTTCAAGTTCCCATAATAATGATGTTCGTTTTTGGAACGTGAAGTACTTCGAAGATTTCGCCGATATAAAGTACAATGAGAAGCATAATGCTCACCGCGAAAATCGCCACAATTTACCATCATCGAAATTCACGAACGCCTCTGATTTTTTCGCTGACATGGCGGGTGGAGATTAACAAGTTTATATTTCTTCTATTAAGACGTGTGTTGTAATTAAATGCTTGTTTGGACATTGCTTTAAGTCGTTAAAAATATAAAAGTTAATTTTTTTTTTAGAATTCTTAAGTGTTCAAAGACAAGGACTTCTCAGTTCACTTTCGTTTGTTTTGCAGTTCAGACATGCCTCGTATCGTTGCCTCTATTTTTTTTTGACCAAATCATAAGCAATTATCCTGTATCAGCAGTTTTTCCTCCATCGCGATCTTCTTGGTTTTTTGCGTCATATTTTAGTTTAAATTGGCACCAGACTTATGCCTTCGGAGCCATTTTCTGGCTACTCACATCCTGTTGCGCCGATATGATACCTTGCTATTGCATATGCGGCAATAACTTCCAGTCCATTTGCATTGGGCTAAGCAGGAATGTTTAAGTCTCCAAATCGAACAAATTAGAAGCATCTTCTCTATTCGATTTCTTAATAGAAAATTGTGTGATTACGAATAATGTGCTTGAATATAATTTCACTCTCAGACTTTACCCCAAAAAATGCTAATAACTCTCATGATGTCCTTGAGCTGCTTTATCAAGCAATGGCTCTATTCGATGGTATTGAGAACCATAAATCCGTTCCTGATCACCCGAAGTTATTTTCGGACCTCTTTTCGATGCCATCCAAACTACCTTACCCAACATTACCAAAGCTCTCTAAGGTCTCTCCTTATCTCTGGTCTTAAAAGTCTTAGACCATGCTGAGCGAGTAAGTGATTTACTGATTCGACTTTTCTGGGTTAAATTGAGTGTACTATCCTGTAGCTATGTAGATCGCAATCGACTTTGCCGCTGCAATCGCATCGAACCAACAACTCACTTGTGAAAGAGCTTCTCACAGTTCACAAAGACATCGACGCCCTTGACCTCACGATCCCCACTACCCCAACTGAATCAACTTATTCTACAATGCTGCTCTAGTCTGATTACACGAACGAGATTTCAAAACCCTAGTCAAGTAAATTGGAGTCCCTCGAAGTGCTGATGCCGCAAGCTCACGCACTTTCTCACGTCAGCGCTTCGCCATGAATTTCGATGTCGCAAAATGAGAAAAGGAGTCTATAAAATGATCGTCAGAAATACGAGTGATCAAACCAATCCAACAATGCGGTTATAATTGGCAATTTGAAGATAACGAAATGGACGCAAAAATCCAATTACAAATAATGCTGCACTCCGCTAATAGTGCCCTTGATTTCCATTTCACAAAAACTTCATTTACATTACGATCAGCTGTCCGCGCTTCTCCTAATACCCTTTTAGCTTAAGCTCTCTTTTTTGTAAGTTTTAAGTAAATTGTTGCTTGCTTTAACTTAAATAAACAGTCCGGGGCGCATCCCGGGTCTTAATTTTAAATCTTCTTCATATTATCAATTTGATTGAAGTTCCTTTTTTATCGAAATTGATTTGGTGAAACTTGTGTAGCATAACATTTTGTTTGATTTATTTCGAGATATCATAGATCACTTGAACGCGAAATTTTATCACAATCGACAGACACAAACAACCATTATAGTGGAGGCAGAGCTGTCGTACATTCGGTTTAAGAACGGATATGAAACTTTGCTAACGACCATACATCAAGGAACAGTGAGCGTTTATTGGGGAAAGCTTACCTATTCACAATTCAGAAAATCTTAAAACTTTACTCATGCGAGAAAATATTCGTTATTCGTTTTTAGTCTGGCAGTATTTACAGCAATCGAACTATCTAATGTTATCTCAAAACACATCGATAGATCTCCAATTTATGTCGGCTTTCGACACGCAGTCATTTTTGAAGCGAACTCGCTTTGCTGAGTTAATGGATTATTTGCCTTATAATCCGTCGGGAGGTCTTGAAGAGTGTTACGACTCCTAAGGGTCTCGTTAACAATGATGCCAAACATCAAGCCATTTGCTTTCTGAGCGATTTGTGAGCAATCAAAATTCACAATAGCGATTAATTCCCAATAGTCAGCTCGCTCAAAATAAACTACTCCACTCCAAACTACCACAAACTGACTAGACTTAATTGTGAAAGGGCTTACTGGCCAAGATTTAAAATCGAAATTTTAAAACTGACCATTCAAACAAACGTAAGAACCAAAAAACCAAACAAAACAGCTTTCAAAATAAAAAAAAAAGTTCAGCTCCTAGCTTCTCAATTCCTGTAAACACCGCAAAAGCGAAAAGAATGTTCAATGATGGACTTAAGAATTTTTCATTCTAAGGGAATAAAAGCAAATGGCCTAGAAAATTTATCGCAGACCAAGCACAACAGTCATCACAAACCTGAATCCCAATGCATCCACCGCAATTATATGGCAAGGAACAAAAACAATTCCTGGCTCGAACAATCACCATATCATTAAATGCATAAACTAAGCCGACCTGAAACTGAACCCACCGAAACAGCTACCAAATTTCAAATTAAGAGAGCGAAAAGAGCTGCCCCAACCTGGCAGCAATTTATCCAAATCTTTTGAAATACCATTCAGCTTAGACGAAATGGAAACACTCTAAAAAGCTACTCCAACCCGGCTTTGACGAAATACTTAAAAATAGTCCCTGTAGCTGTATAATTCTATCCACGAAACAGGCATTATCCCTCAAAGCTTAAAAACTTTGACCGTCATACCGATCCAGAAACCGAAAAAAAACCTAGACGACAGTTCAAGCTATCGCACTGTTTAACTGCTCAATGATCTCAACAAGGCTTCTCCGGTACCCTCAATAAATCAAAACTCAAGTACAACCGATGCACTTCTATACATGGATCTCCTAGTAAGAAGTTGGTCCTTACTTAGTTTTGAAAAAGCTAATGGAGTGAAAAATCAGAGGAAAAATGTTTACCAATATCTCCGGATGAATGCAAATAGCCGTGGCAGCTAGTATTTTTTCAACCTTAATTTTATTCTGCGGGAATATACACGACGAAAAAAGATGATCAAAGGGGTGGAAAATTGGCATCGCATCTGGTTCAGATTACAGCTGCTGGACGAGTCCTATTAACTTAACTCGGTCAAAGACTAAGCAGTTATAAAATCTCAACAAGCATTATTTTTTCAAACTTAATATTATTTTCTTGTTTATTATTTTATTAACAAAGTTTAAATGAATATTCTAATCATCATCAACCAAGGGCAAAATAAAGAATTGTATGTACACTTGGGCTTCATTGTCTGAGTAAATCATGAAATGCATTTCCATTAGTCCGCTTGAATCTGTCTTAATGGCAACTTTCGATGACGAGGATAATGCTTTGGATGATAGACGCATGTGTGCACACTTATACCTTCCTATTGTTGTTTCTCGACAATTGAACAAAAGCATCATATCACTGGACTTGGCCACTTCAGTGTTCCACTCGGACTGCATAACACCCATTGTGGCTACACGAAAATACGGTTCTTTTGCTGACAGGGTTATTTCCAAGTCTTCTGCCGTTCTGTCGATTTCGGAGAATATTTGTGACAAGTCTGGTCCTCGGATAAAGATCACATTGTAACTGGGACTATCCTCATTCAATGAGAATTCATTTGATTCCTCATATCGAGCCGTTTTAATTTTACACTCTGTGAAGACGTTCGGTTCCTCAATATATTCCATAAGAAATATAAGAGGTGCTCCTTCACCTTTGTAGTATATTTTGACAGAGCAATCGGCACCGCCAAATAGATTGACAATTTCAAGAAAGATTTTCATATTGATGTTGAAATAAATGTCCTCCTTCAGTTCGAACTCGTAAAATACTTCTTTTGTTATGAAGAGGCTGGCTTGAATGGAGCCAGCGTTTTCCACCACAATTCGAAAACCATTCTCGTTGATCTGGAATCTGGCAGTCTGCAGGCGTAAACGAAAATAGATTAAACGAAGTACAATGAATGTTTTTTTTAAATCAAGGAGCAATAAGTCTACAAGCTATGTACTGCGACTAAATCCACGAAGGTTTCGGGTACTTTGAAAAGTTGTAGGACTCAAATATTTTTACTCGACGCCCTATTATACCAAAGCGTAATGATTGTCCAAAAAGTGCTACAAAATTTCCATTCGCGGTGTGAGTTGTTGGTCAGTTTAAATGATTTAAAATAAAGTATTTAAACTTCTTAACCAAAAAACGTTACAAAATGCGTCAAAATGGATTTTGAAAGGCAAATTATTTAGAGGATCCTGAAAGCTAAGGGAAAAGATACGTGCCTGAGCGAAAATAAAGCTTGACATCAGCAGATTGGCGGTACCAACTAATAAAAGCGTCCAATTCTACAGCAACACCAAGGGAAATCGCGGTTTCAGTTGGGATTTCGAATGTGGACAGAAAATTAAGGAATTACCAGCATGTGTTAGCTGAAGCGAAACATCTTCAAAGAAAGTGTTTGAACAGCCGTGATACTGCAGCGCCAGCGAGATGCCGATTGGAATTTTTCCAGAAATCATTTAAAATAGAAGAAGCGTTGGAGAACCGTCACCTTGAGAAATTGATCAAGAAACGCCGAAATCAAGGGTGTGTCTCAAACAGCTGCTGCGGAGTGTATCGGACTAAGGAGCTAGAGAGTATTTTTCTTCGATTCAAGTTGAAATCCAAAAGAACGTTTGGGTTTATATGAGCCACAATCTTTGGATGAGCGAAAAACAATGATAACACTTCAATACCGGGAATAAGTCAATTGCATTTAACACAGACAACATTTTAAGCCAAACACTCGATTCGCCTGTAATGCACTTCAGTTTACACTACGACGCATTTTCAGGCGTATATTGAATTGAAGGGCTGGTATGCCACCAGAGAAAAGCTTCTTTTGCTCCTGGAACATAGGAAAAAAAAGTGTGTAAGTTCTTGTGCATTTGTTTTTCGAAATTGATCCAGATTTTCGATCAAGGGCAAGAGATGCCTTGTTTTGATGGCACTTAGTGTTTTAGACAAGGTGATGCGATGTCATGCGATTTCTTCAACATCGTACTTGAAAGAAAAGAAAAGAAAAGAACTGCCATTGGACACAGTTTGATGTCAACAGTGCATTTGTGGGTATTGAGACAGAAGCGGCAAAATGACGTCGAACCGAAACCGAATGAAGAATATCACTTACAATAGAGCGATAAAGAACTCTCTCAAAAAACTAATTATCGCTCTAGAAGACCTTTATCATCCCGATCCTGCTATATGGTGCAGAAGTATGGACACTTTTTTAAAGCGGATGAGAGAGCCTTCTAAAGAACAATTTGACGTGTGATCTATGGTGCACAGACGGTTATGGAGGAGACACCAATGCTGCGGGCCTGAGTCTTCGCATCCAAGCACGAGAATCGTCGAAGTAGAGGAAAACCGCGACTCAGGTGGCGCATAAAAGTTGATTGGAATCTCAAACAACTTGGCGTTCAAAACAGGAGACAATTTGACTGGGACCGAGGCGGCTGAAGAAGCATTATAGTTGAGGTTTCAATTAATAAAAGGATTACGCCGAATACACCGAAAAAAAGAGCGATCTAAGATATATAAGAGCACTCAAACATAAAGAGGGAGATTTAATTAAATGGAACAAATACTAATGATATTAATCCACGCAATTTAACTGTGCGCCTTCTAAAAATATTTAATTTGTTGGGCAATCCACAACCTACAAACATATTTTCCCGAAGCGTCATTGATTGCATTTCAGACTTAAAACAATATACTTAGTATGAGACTATAGTTCAAAACATACCTCACCAAAACTGATGGCTCTCATTCCCGCATGAAGAGCTTTGATGTTTTCTAACCGTCCGACGAATCGGCAATCCGTATACTGTGATTCATTGATAATATTTTGCTCCATCAATTCTTAGTCACTTGCTTGAGGATGTAATTGAATTTATCCTTTGACAGAATTACCACCTTAAGTTTACCCACGATTCTGGCTAACCGAGCGGCTAGAACGTGTTCGCAAGTGTAAAACGACTTCTCAGCTGGGCGTAGAATTTTCTCGATAAAGAATTTGCAATGACAAAAATTGATATTTGGAAATAACTTATACGCGACTGGCGATGACCACAATTCGGTGATCTCAATGAGCTCACTAATATCGCTCTCGGGGCGGTAGGATACGATTTGGTAATCATCAATTATGTGTAATGCTTTAGTAAGGACTTCTTCTGTGAATAGACTATTTAACTCAATAAATTCTTTATTTAATACTGAAATCAAAAGCACAAATCAATGTAAGCGAAAATCTTTGGGTTATTTTGTTTAATTGATCATACGTTGTTTGTCGTTCAAAGAGGACAGCCTTTTCTCGATTCGATCGAGAACCTGCTCGATTAATTCAGAAAGGAATGCAGGTTGCAATTTATGCATTTGTTTGTTAATAAATCATTTTTCACTTTTACGTTTTAAAAAAATTCAAAACTTTGCCGGCCTTACGAAGTTTAAATAATTTGTTTTGATGGAGAATAGAGTTGGCCTTGACGTTTACAGGTCTTTGTAGACTTTTCGGCTATACAGTGATGAGCAAATGTCTAGATACACTTTCAAGATTGCGGGCTCAACTGTAGTAATATTGTTATAGCGAATTTGAAGATTCATATTGCACGGTATTGAGTTGCCCTCATTTTTATTGAGCCCCTGAAGTCAGCAGAATTAGGGAATCCGTATCAGCTTTAAGGTAATGGGCTTACCCGAGACCAAGATCGGCTAGAAAATGCCGCAACACTACAATTGGACTTCTAGAGGGTACATTATCAGCGCATCAACAAAATTAAAATACCTTTGACTTTGCTATTATGAGAAGCCGAAATTCAAACCGTATGTTGATGCTATTTTTTGCAAGACTTGGTTCATAATCCACTGTTTATACACTTATGCGTAAGCAAAACGGATTTAGGACGAAGGCGCATTTACATCCCTCAGGCCAGTCATCATGTACGGATACTGAATGTGCATCTCGCTGTTGACTATATACATTAAGAAAAAGGTAACCAATGAGGGGAAAACTCTTCATGGCAATACACCAACACTGAATCAGGAATCACCCCTATAAGCTAGTTGATGCTTGGATTATTCAAGAAATTTTTTAAAACCGCCAACGGTCCAAATAAATCACAGGAGCACACTTTTAAAGTATTTTATTCAAAAGTTACTTAAAATAGAACCTTTTACATCTCGACTCAGATGAAAAACCAGTCTTCTACGAATTGACTGCACAAAGGCATCACCGAGCAAAAGAAGTGATAGAACTAAAGTTGTCGAGCCGAAAATTAAAGTCAAATATTGTTGATAGATTTAAGAAACAATTCCTTTTAGCATAAGTGCAATAATGATTGTTTGTATATTAGTAGTACGACCGAAACGCAAAGTAGTCTTGTGAAAATTTCTCATTACGGAATGCGAGTAAAAGATTATCACTAAAAATTGAACGGAGTAACTCAAAATTTGAACCTGATCTTTGGAGCTTACTACCTTTATTATATAGAAAGTATAACGAGTAACTTCGCTCTAACGGTGATAAAGTCCGTGACAAGGAAGTTGTGATAAGGCAGCACTAGGAATTTTGGTGGTTATTTGATAGAGTGGATCGCCGAGTGGTCATCGTCGTCTACTTATTTATTCCGGGGTATGCCCATAAGGCCAAAACGTCTACTCTCTTGTTTTCTTCAGCCGCCCTACATACATAGTTTAAAAACAAAAAACATATTTAGTTATGCATATAGTTATCTAGTTTTCTAAGATTTTTTCTTTTCTAAGCGTTTAAACGTGTCATAATCTAAGTCTAGTTAAATTTCGTCGAAAAATATAGCAAGAAGTATAAGACTAAGCTCAGAACACCCGATTAGGGCCAGTAAGTCACATACAGATTGTTAAATCATTTAAGCTGGTCTTAGCGTTTTTTTGTCCTGCTTATACGTTTTTATGACTTTCAATAAAAAAAAATTAGGCATTATCTGGCCCAGTCAGACTATTTTGCAGCGAAAAACTAGTGGACAAAGTATTTTCCAATGAACATAAGTTCTTTCGCATTGAAAATTTGTGTCAAAAAACAAAAACTATTTTCACTTATCATTTAAATCAATAAAAAAATCAACACTTATGACGAATAATATAGTACTTGGCCAATAATTTTGCGTTTCGGCTCGTGTATTGTTTTAAAAGATCAATTCTCTTATAATATATAAATTTAAAAGAATTTTAATTGATTTTCATTAACCAAAGTGGTGTACACTGAATTCTGTCATTATAATGTGTATGATCGATAAATCTCTCCGATTGTCATATGTCTCCAGTCTCCACTTCGCTTTTCCACCATCTCGAACTCAGCCAACTTCACCAAGACGTCCGTTCGTTTTTTTTTGTGTCTGCCGCTGAGAAGAACTTCCAATAAAAGTAGAGAAAAGAAAAACCACGAAAAACGCTGTTCGGTCTACATTTGCTCAACACAAAAAAAAAAAAAATTAATCTAAGTCTCAAAATCCTACGTCTACATTTTGAGTTCTTAACGCAAAATTCATTGAATCCACTCAAAATCGATTCTGAAGTAGCCTCCGTACACAGTATACAACTACAAAAAATAAATGTCTGAAATGCAGTCGTCGCTTTTGCTGAAAAAGCAACTAGCTGGTAAGTTCTATTAACCAAATTGTGTTCCGTAGGGAATTCCACAATGAACATCTGGTCCTGCTAAATCCTTCTCAGACAATTATTCCGTGAAAACACCCCAGAAATATACAAAAAAAAAAACCCAAAATGCCGTACAAGAAAGCATTCATATTAGAGGTTAATTCACCTCGAAACTCGATTGGCATCCATTCATTTTCTCTCATAAAAAAAACGTGCAATTATCTATTATTTTCGTGTAAAATTTTGTAAAAATCAATTTCAAAGTGAAAATCATCTCCATTGTCCAAGAGAATGAACAAGAAAAAACCGAAAAGAACGAAAACTCCTTTGTGTGAAGCTTTTGTCTTGCCTTCTCGAAAGAACAAAAAAAAAGGAAAGAAAAAAACAATTTAAGCCGGGCCAGCGGGGGCGACATTGTCTCTGGAAATTATACACGTACAAGTTTAATGCAGTTTTTGTTTTTTGGACACATTTATTTCTCTGGTCAAAATGCAATGAGAAATATGTTTAAACATTTATTATAACTTTCTTGTAATGATTTTGCGGTGTTTCACAACGCCTTTCATTTCTTATGAATTCGTATGCGACGGATGGTCGCGCAGTGTGGTGGCGGCGGCGGACAATGAATGTCGTTGACTTCTGCTAGAGACGAGGAGGAGAGAATAAGAGTTTATTTGTGCGCTGCTGCTGCAGCACCGGTGTATTCGTTTATTATTTATTTTTCTTTTTTCGATATAATTTGGTTACCTCAGTTGTTTTATTTTTTTTTGCTTCTTTTTCTCATCGAGGTGTGTTTCTTATTTTTGTATCTTTGTAGAACTGAACAAGAATCCTGTGGAAGGATTCTCAGCTGGACTAATCGATGAGAGCGATATATTCCGATGGGAAGTGCTTATAATTGGTCCACCGGACACTCTTTAGTAAGTATATTACCAAACAATTTGGTTTTAAATAATTTCCAATCGACAAATTCTATTCTTTCCAATATTTCGAGTTACTCGCAAAGGGTTGGGTGTAGTTTTTTGTGAAATAAAACTCGATTGTTGCTACCATCTGCATTTGCCTTCGTCATTAGCAGTTGATTTTTTTTAAACAATTGGTTTTGCTTTTTTGATTAGTCAAAGGAAGTGAATGTTCGTTTTTTGTATTTTATTTGAAGATGTTACAATAAGGTGCAATGAAGACGCAAACACTTTTTTTGATTAATTTTATTTAAAAAAATTTTTTGCATCATAGTTATTCGTTTTGCTTTTGGTCGTAGTGAAAAATGTAAAAAATTGTGTCTCATTTTACATCCCAACACTCGTTTACAATGACATTCCAGCTGTTATCTCTGTGGAAAAGCAAATCTGCTCGCGGCACATTTTACAGCCAGGTCTTGCTTTTCTTCCTCCAGAAAGCGAGCTCGTCAGCTATTCCATGGGTCCAATCTGTTTTCGCACTCGTATAGTATCAAAAGTACTCAAAGATTTGGGATCCATTCCATCTTTCCTACTATTCCGGTCTCTTCCCGAGTTAATGGAAAACAGCATTTGTCCAACCCGTCCTTAAAAAAGGCAAATCTTCTCCTTCCAACTATCGACCCATTGCACTTACTTCCTTGTTTTCCAAGGTCAGAGAAACGCTGATAAATCGCCAGCATAGAAATATCTCGAAACACGAAAACTTTTCACAGAGTTTGGAAGCAAAAGGTCCACTGGTGATTTTATGGTATATATCACCGAAACCCTTTTCCAAACCACCCTCTGCATCATTCTGGTGAAAGCAAAATTGTTGCGCTTGATATTTCGAAACCATTTGACAGAGTTTGGCATCAGGTTCTTTTTTCGAAAATGTGCGAATTCGGTATCGGTGAATCTCATTGAACCGATTTGAAACTACGTTTCGGGCCGTTCAAGTCTAAAACTCACAATATAAATGCTGGTGTTCCCCGGGGCTCCGCTTTGTCACCGACTCTCTTTTGATCAAAATAAGTTTTTCATAGTCATTCTCAAATTTACGTCCAACATCTTAGGCCGTGAAATTGGAACTGCAACGTATGATTAACTCATTAAATTCCGATCTTAATAGCGTTTTATAATGGGGCTCTGTGAACAGAGTGGAATTTAATGCCTCCAAAATTTAAAGCTGTCTTCTGTCACTTGAAAATCGTCGACCATTATGCATGAATGGCACTTGCGTTGCTGAAGCTGAAAGACTCTCCGTCCTTGGAATGTGTTTTGACAACGATCTTGGTTGGAATGATCACATAACCAATATCGCCAAAAATGCTGCGAAATACTAAAGTTTATTTATTTCATCAACCAGCTTTGCTTTTTCATAAGTAATATTATCAGGAATTTAATTTCGTAAAAGGCAAGCACAATGTTTTCTAAACACTCTCTTGAGATGTAAAAATCAACATGTCTACAAACTTCATAAAAGAACTATGAGCTCTAGAAATTGGTTCATTCCGACCAAAGTCTGGCCTAAATTATCTTTTATAAACATGACTTCGTGGCAACGCCTTCTTGTATTTAGACTCAATATGCCTGGCAATTGGCATTAGGGTTGCCCGGAACACTTATCAGTGGAATGTGGAACCCTACCACGCTTGGTAGTTCCTACTTGTTACAATCTACAGAAATTCAAAAACAAAGTGAATCAATCATGTAACTTTATTAAAATGCAATTAATTACAAATTTTAGCACTACCTACTAAGGCTATCGGCTCAGTCGTGATAAGCTTGGCTTTTACTTCTTGCGTTTAATTCCTATAATTTGGCACCCGACCCTTCAAAAATTGCTCACCTAGGGAACTTTTTTCCAAGTACAATGGGTCAACTATCACAAAATCGAGAACATTTGCGGATACGTTCTCCAATTATTTTAGAGAACTACTGTAGTGCTTTAACAGACCCTTTGGCTTTTATATTTCAGTTTTTTTCAAAATTATGGAAAAATGGTATCACTGAAAAGGGACTTAAGTGTACATTTCGCTCAAAATCTTGACCCCCTCCTTGGATTCATTATACGCTGGAGTAAAGATTTTTCATTTCTTTAACAAATGTCCTCTTAGGTGTAAAATCGATTCATGACATCGTCGCATTAAGAAATCCGGTCGTCTCAGTCGAAGTCTGTTTGAAAGTAGGGAAATACAACATGGAAACGAACACATTTGTGTACACAGAGTGTAGCGGAGAGTGAGCAAGAGTGAAGAGCAAAGCGACGAAACCCAAAACAGGTGTAGTCAAAGGGTAGCACACAAAGTTCAGCTTCGCTTTTGGTGGTCGAGCAAAGCAGCGATTTCAAACATATTTGATTCCTCGGCATTTATTGCTTTGACTAAATGTTTGCAGAATGTTTTTTTTTGTAATTATTTTTATTAACAATATGAATGTGGATAATTTAAATCGTTCAACAATCAAAAGGAAACCAAATTTTGGGTGTTCAAAAGGTCCTGGTCATCACAGTACGTTTATCTTAGACAAAAAGCAGGAAGCAGGCTTAAATAAATCTTGCAGGAATAAAAGTTGAATAGCCTTTTATTGCTCCCATGTTCTAGGAAAAGTTTGCCCGAGGTAACCATTAATAGAAGGTGCTCCCGTTCCTAATGATTTATTGGATGGTTTTTTCCTACTCTTGTTTGTACACTTGGACGTGAAAATCGCATTAAACGCGGTGATTTGTGAAAAAATATGCAGTAAACTCCTCCGAATATCCAAATCTGAAAAAATTATCAAAAATTCAATAATCTTAAAAATTTCTTGGGTATCTGGGAAGCTTCTCAAATTCGGGAATTCGTAGGTCGCTTTGGGCTTTGTGAACGCTTGTTCAAGCAAGGCTGCAGAGTAAATTGTGGGGACAACTGAAAAATCAACACACTTAAAACTATTACGTTTTCGACAAATAAACCGGAATAGATTAAGATTAGCTCGTTTGCAGCATTATTTCCGCGCTGAAAAGTAGAATCTCCTGGGTAGTGTCATCTCAACTCTGCTGTGGCTACAACTTATTGTATAAATCGACAGTGATTGAATAAAAGTAGTCGCTTAATTGGTGTTAGCGATGTCCTCTTCAGTGACAAGTAAAATAAGACAAATGCGCACTTGATAGGGTTAATGCATGTCCACTGAAATGATGCTCCTCGAAATGTCGACTCGTTTCTTCTTTTGCTAGTCGGCTAATTTTCATGGCAACCAACGCGAGAGACCTTCTTTTTACGTAATTCGTTGACAAAAAATTATTTAAACACTGCCATACGAGATCCCTGTGAGTTTAGCTTCATGCCTTATGGTCACTCTTCGATCTGCCAACACGACGAGGTACGTGGATGGAAATCCATCGCGGTGTTAATCTTTTGTTGAGGTTCTTCTCAGCTTAAACTTCTTGGCCCAGCTCCTTATGTATCCTTATGTTTCCATCAAGTCACTGGGAATGTCTTTGGAAGACATTTTTTTCAAATTTAAAGACAGCTCTAATTTCGTTATTCTCTATTTTGAAATTCTCTTCTCGTTATAACGTCAATTCGATTAAAATCACGAGTAATGAAGAGTATTCTTTTCTATGAAACAAATATTTTCGTTGGATTTAGAAAGATTAAATCAGTTTCAACCGCAATTTTTCGCCCTTTTTTTTAATTTCATAAAGAGACTTATTCAATTTTTGGTTTTTATTCGCAGTGAAGGAGGTTTCTTCAAGGCACATCTGCATTTCCCAAAGGAATATCCATTGCGTCCACCACGCATGAAGTTCGTCACAGAGATCTGGCATCCGAATATTGAAAAGAATGGTGACGTTTGCATAAGTATTCTTCACGAGCCAGGTGATGACAAATGGGGCTACGAAAAGGCATCCGAACGCTGGCTACCAGTGCACACGGTCGAGACCATATTGATATCTGTGATATCAATGTTAGCCGATCCAAACGACGAGTCACCGGCCAATGTCGATGCAGCCAAGGAATGGAGAGAATCTTATCCAGAATTTAAACGTAAAGTAGCTCGTTGTGTCAGAAAAAGTCAAGAGGAATGCTCGTAGAATTCTTTGTATTTATATAAATTAAAAGAAATTATTTAATTAATTTTTTTTGTCATTTACTATTATATTAAAACAAAAAGAAAACATTTTTAAACAAAATGATAAGAAAGAAGGTAAAACAAAAAAATTATCAACCAACAATAAAAGTACTATGCATAATTTTGCTTTGAGCCAGCCAATTCCGCAATTGGAAAGATTCGTACATTTTTAAATATAAAATAAAAAAAATAAAACAAAGCAAACAAAAAAAAATTAATCTTATATTCAAAACCATTTAAACATTTCCTAAATTAAATAAAAAACAACCTAAAAAATAAAAGAAAAAATTCTCTCTTGGTTTTTTCTCCTTTCTTCTTGTCGTCGACTCGGACTTTTACTCTTCACCTCTTCACACAACTGCCAAAACCAATAACAAACAAAATAAAATCGAAAACAAATACAAAATTTAATCGAAAGTTTAAAAAAAGCCTCCAAACAAAAAAAGGGTAACAAGGCGCCTTATGATGTTTTTTTTTTTTTACATTTATTTTTCCAGAACTATTGTCTCGAAAAATGGACAAATTAATAAAACCAAATCGAACACATTTGAACTTCATAATGTACATTTAAACACTTAAATAATGTAGAATATTGCATTTAAAGTAATTCAAAAAGATATGAAAGCCATTGATGGCTCTACACGCAACAACTAAAATCGCAGATCAACAATGACTACAGTAATAAGCGAAGACATTAATACATAAAGACTATATACATAATTATAAATTAACAAGTTAAATTATGAAGCATTAAAATAAACGAGATTTTTTTTGTTCTATCGAAAGGAAATTAAATATTTGAACGATATGTCGTTGCTGAAAAGATTTTTAATAAATGCTCGTTGTTTTATTTCTTGATTACCCATTATGACGTTTCAGGTTCGGTCAGCATTAGTCGTCGGGATCGCTATCAATAGAGCGGACGACTGGAGTCCAATAAATCCGAATTTTCTGTTTGGCGTTCGGCGGAGGCGTGAGCAAAATGCTAAACGAATGTCCCAATCATTCAGATGCATTCAATAAACATGGATACATTATTTGTGCTAATTGTTTTTTTTTCCAGAAAGTGTCTAAAAAACCTCTGAATTGTCGGTCCTCAAATGTATACCGCCATTTGATTCATAGAAGTTTTAGTGTAGTGAATGTGTATACTCCTCAAATTCCACGGGTAATTCAACGCCATCATTGATGTAAGTATTGTGCAAGGCTACACATACATTGAATATTTGTTTGCCCTTTTCCCGGGCTATAATGAAGTTGAAGAGCTCCTTATACACAACGGAAACGGTTCCTCAAGACTCCTATGGTTTTCTCCACGATGTTACTCGCCTTTGAATGAATACTAGGTAAGATTTCTCACACCGAGTAACCATGAACGTCTTTCTCCATTTTCGAAATTCTCACGCATCATTGGTTTTATTCCACTTAGGTTCCAAATATGTGCATCGTGGCAACTACCCTCATCTTTTGGTCGAAGATTCATAAGGAAACAAAATATTAACACGATCATTAGTCATATAGACTATAAAAGGGCTTTATATTTACTTGGAGTGATTATAGGAAAATGTATTCCATCAACGCATCCAATTATTCCGGGAAAACCGCTATCATCGAAAAAGGAAGGCTTTGCTTCTTCTCTCTCCTGCTACGGTGTTATCCAAGAAATCAACTTAGGACACTGTTGGTAACCACCCTTAGCGAATATTCTGAGTGCAGTATTCAGCCTAATTGATGGATGCATTACTTTACACTTGGGCGAAATGACTGCTTTGACAATCGGAAGGACTGCACAAACCTGTTAGCTACCGACTTTCTATAGTTTACCAATTTAGAATATATACTATATATAGTTATGAACACGAAAATAGGATCAAACACGTATTTAAAAAATTAAAGAAAAAACTTAAGGGGTTCGCTTCGATGGCATTAGAATCTGCCTGCCTGTCCTATTTCCCTCAGTCGTTGTGCTTGAATCCTTTTTGGCTAGACTCGTGTCGTAAAGCAGACCAAATTTTAATTGATTTTTAAGCCCAAAGAAATCATGGTTGGATGTTTCCTGCGCAAGTGCCTTCATCTCCCACTGCCTTGAAAATTTCGGCAGCGAGTTCGGGGTCACCAGCAGCCTTGGCTGTCTGCTTTAAGTGGTGGTTTGTTCGTTATCGCCACTTAACTGCCTATGGAAGTCGTCACTTGTTCAATACTTCTATCTTTATAGCGCTTTAAACTTGGGTATGTTCGTTATTTTGCCAACAAAGGCAAAGAAGAAATGATCTTTAAAAGGAGCCATCGTTTGTAAGGTCTTAGAGCAAAAAATCTTGAAATTCATGAGAGCTTGGGCCATTTTTTTTAAGAACTGCTCTCTTCATGATTGTAGGTAGGTTAAGTATAGACACGAACACAAGGTTTTGGTTACGTAAGCTTACTTTAACAGCGGAAAAATTGATGGATTTCTTTCCGGCATAGAATCTCTTCTACGCCATAACACGCGTTAAAATTTCACAGGCCTCAAAATCTTCACTTATATAATTTAAGGAATTGGCAGAATATCGACGAGTGCTTCGAAAATTTAGTAGTCTTATCCTTGAAATCTTAGAGGTTTGCATTGGCACACACTACCCGAGCAATTCGATACCTAAAATGGACACTCTTTAGCACTAACAGCCTTTAAAAGGCTTTTTTACTAATCAACACAGCTGAAATCAAGTAGGCATGAGTCCTTTCAGTTGGCATACACCAATAAAAAAGCTCTTTAAGGAGCAGTGGCCTAGCAGAACCGTATATGTTTATGCGCTTAATTTTTCGGTGGATTGCCAATCATCAGCGAACGGTGGGGCCCATGACCACACGCTGATCTGTGAGATACACTTTCGACTTAACCACGGAATCTATCACCAATATCGGAGGTATTCCAAACAACAAAACAAATGACTATCTAACGATAAATCTATAATTCTTCTAATATTAATATAAATTGGTCACTCACTTCTGAGTTGCATTGAACTATCACTCACTCACAGCGAATACAGTCTAGTCGCACTTCTTGATATTGAGAGTGACTCGTTTTTTTTAGTAATTTATTATACCATAGGGTGTCTGAAGGAAATTAACTAACAATAGAAAACGAAAATTGATCAGATAAGATTTTGTTTCCCAAATGAAAACCCACACATGATATGGTGCTGCACTCACTAGTGTGATTTCATGCTACGAGTGTGGCGGCCTCAACATCTACACAACTTATACAAAACCTCGTGATTTTCTCTATGATATTCGACTTCAAGCTCATCTAGAAATCAAGCTGCAAGGTCTCGAAAATATTTAAGTCAGATCACAATCACGTAAGAGAATTTGGAAATATAATTTGAAATAACTCTTGACTTCAGAAACCCAAGATTAACCTTCTATGAGTGAACCTGGAGAGGTGTCTTTTGAAATGCATTATTGAAATAACATTCTCGCAAACAAAAAACTCTTACACTTAAAACTTTTAGAAAAAAAATCCCCTCGATTGGCACTCATATGTACATTAATGCACTTTCAGAGTACTTCTTAAACAAGAGACTTGGAGAAAGCAGTTTGAGAGCAATGAGCTCCTTTCAACTGCAAGTCGCCTACAAGATGTCCTCTATTTTTGTGACGAAAATAGCTGAAAGCTTTCTTTTTTGCGCTGTCCCCACTGCAGAAAGCATTAGCCAGGTATACTCGAAATTCGAAACCGGTCATCAAAGAGGCTGTAATTATAATTATTCGAATATACTCTGCCTACCTAGAGTCTTGAAATTCCAGCAACTAAGAATATTTTTCGTAGGAGCTCAAGACAAAAAAAAATAATTTTCAATTAGTCATAATAAAAATACAACGAACCGCGAATTACTTGGGTGAGGTAAGGTAAAAAATCTAAAAAATAGCTTTGATTTAGGCAACCTTGTCTTTAAATACTGCCTTCATAAACCAGTCGGCTAATAAGGCGGCCGTAGCAAAAGTTTTAAGTTAATCCAGCTTTTAGCAACCCTGAAAGGGTAGATGGGACGATGGGACTAAGCAAACATTTGTATCTATTTTAGTCAAAGGCAGTGGAAAGAAACTTGAATTCGATTGTTTAATAGTAGGTGATAGGTCACTACAACATGACGCCTGATATACGACCCTGATGTGTTGAGCTCCTATTCTACATCCTCTTTTCTTAAAATTGTTAAAATGAAAGCCGTTTCGGGCTCCACCCACGGAAGTGAGTTGAAACCAATTACACCTGAGTTTCTCAAACCACTACAAATTCTTCTCCTAATTCTTCTGCTCGCTCTGTGCTTCACGCATTATAAGAGTCCTAATATCCTCTTGAAGAGCGAGCAAATAATTAAACAAAAAAAAAGTTACAATTAGGACCCTTAAGATTAATTTTTTACACTCGAAAAAATAACGTGTATTTCTAGCTTCAAGCAACATGTTCTTTAGCGTAGTTCATTCCAAGCTCCTTATGAACTCGCCTCGTCTTTCTGGACTTCGTTATGCTGGCAGAGATCAAGCTTTTGAACCTGATTTTTGAAATTTGTTGAGTGGAATTCGATGAAATACCTAGAGTTAACCGTTTTTTCGGGATATTATTACTTTGGTCATGCGTTCTTTTTTTTGAAGAGCCAAAAGATAGTTGTTTACAACTTGTCATCATCCTAGCTATTTCATGGCCTGAGAGTACCAACCTTTTTTTTCTGTCGCTGTGAACGTCTTTCCGGAACCCATATATGTTAAACATTAAAAGAAAAGAAAAGTTATCAAACTTTCTAAAATATTTTAATCTAAATGGACTTCTCTTTTAAGGCCCTAAAAATTCTTGGTAAATAAATTCTAACGGATATACATTGCGAAAAACGGTTGAAAAATTATGGCCTCATTTTTGTGATTCGCAGTGTCACGAAATCTGTATTTATTCTAAAAACAACTGCCAAATACAACATAATGAAGGCTTCAGAGAGCTTTTAGTTCTTATTTATTGTTATAAATTCTCCACTCAATCTCAAGAACTATTCGTGTGTCTTTAAGCCACTGCATAGTATGATAGAACCCTGTAAAAGACAGCTAGAAACCGAAAAGCCAGTTAAAAATTCAAATCTTTGGATGGATCTACCGCAAGATATTTGAATCTCTATTTGAATGCGACGATTTTTTAAAGAGAAACCGAAACATTCTCTTTCAACTGAACGCACTCTCTTTACATTTTATCACTTTCATTGAATCATGCAAAAATAGGCCGTACCAGCTCGAAGATTAAATTGAAAACCATTTGTCACATTACCGGCTAAGCACTGTAATTATAAAGCCACCACAATCATTTGTAGAGTGTACAAATACCAGCACAAGAGGTGGCGGCTGGCAGCTCAACCCCGCAATTGATGAGCATATAGGGAACTGGGCCGAATGGTGAGTGAACCGGTTGATGATGCTTCGTCTCAGTGAGAAGCCCCATGAGAACCAAAACCAACCACTCGCACTCCACGCAGAATGGAACCCGACACGATAATCCACCAACAGCTGGGAGCTGTATTGTGTGCAGCTTTCCAAATATTTCTCTCAGAGAGCGTGTCTCCCCTTTATTTAACCAGGTGCTCAAGACCAGTGTGACCATTTTGATCAATTACTAATAGGACTGCTGCTTATAAAAACTATATTTGTATGTATTAATTCGAACATTAATTGAAAGTGAATTTGAGTTTTGAGAAAAAATGTAAGATAAGACAAACAAATATATATTAAGAGAGGGAGGGTACGAAACTCTACAATAAATTAAGCTAAGCGTACTCTTGTCCTTTGCAGCTATTTAGCTCATGTTGAAGATTCGTTAGACTCGATATTATTCGAGTAAATGCTGTTGCCTCAGAACTTATGATAGTTCGGGAAAAGCAGCGGTGCCAACACCATCCCTTGTATTTTAAAATCAGTTTCCTAATTTATTACTTAAGGTGTAAATGTTGCTATCGTTTTTTTTTATCACTTTCCTAACTTCTTTAGATAAGATTTTAGATCTTTATTTCACGCCTTTATTTATTTAGAGAGTAGCTTGATTGCTTCCGCTCCACACCTTCTTTTATAAGAATGACACTGTTAAATTTGATTAGACATCAGCTTCGTAATAGTGGGGCCGTTTCCATTAACTCCCCCCACGCTTGATGAGAAAAATCCCAAAATGATTGAGCTTATTTTTTTTGTTTTTTTTTGAATTGATCGATTTCCAGTTAATGTCATTTATACTATTCGGAGTTTTGGCTATCACTTGCGAAATTTATCTGCCGGATTTGAACCCGGCAGCTTATGTTCACCTAACACTGAGCCATAAATGCATGATTGTCGTACGCGTAATTTTCATTAATAATTATGATATAAGGTGTCTTGTTAGTGAAAAATACATTTCGCTACTGTTATCAATATCATAGAAAAAAAACGTGAAAAATTGCTGAAAATAACTCATAATAAATATAATAGTTGTAAGAATTTTATGGCATTGTGAATGATAACAATTCCATATTTGTTTGACGCAGTGCTCCACAAAATGATAAAACAAACCAAATGCAAAGAAGAATAAAAAAAGAAAACAATTAAACTCGTAAAATTGAAAATCAGAGAAAATACTCATAAGTTTTCTATAAGGTTCGATTAAAAAAAAAATGTATTTAAATTCAAATTCTTAATTTTGAAGTACAATAAAAAGTAAGGCTTTCGCTTTAATTTTATTTTTCTACTGACTTCAGGTTCAACCCTGATGAAGTGGTCCGCGGAATATGCTGCACACCAAAATGACGCCAATGAATTCAAAACCTTGTTTAAGCAAAACCTTATTAGGCAAAATATTTAAAAAAGTTCAGGAACCTGTTGGGTGTTAAGAAATGATCATACAGTTTAAAGGAAAGCTAAAATACGTATGGGTTTATTCTAACACATCTTATTTCAGCAGCTTCATTGATCATGTGTGAAATTGATTTGCCATGCGGCCTCCAAACAGAAAGCAGACGATTGGGGTGTCATAACTAAACTGCTCGCAGGTTCACTCAAAGTCGGACTTCTGAAATGAAACTCAACCAAAAGAATGAAGTCTACGTGGGAGCATTTGGGATAGACTCCTCTTAAGTGGATGGGAGTTATCAACCTAATTACATTTGTCGGGAAAAGAAAATCGACTCAAGTCGGATAACATGTCTGCTCGATAAAAAAATCAATATTCTGTGGATTATATTCGACAAGAAGCAGATACGTTTTTTATTGTGACAGCTCACAATTCAAATTGTGATGAAAAGTTAAGAAAATACTTTGGTGTGTGAAAATAATAAAATAATGTTGAGTATCGAGAAATTTTACAGCAGCATTGAAGAAAAAAAAAGTAAGCTGATTCGTTAAAATAGAAAAACGTGGTTAATTAAGTCAAATATTTTTAATTTCTAAATGACAAAATAATCTTTAAGTGCTTCAACATTTAACTGATTTAATCTTCACTCGAGATCACCAAATGAAAAATCTCCATCACTACTTTCACCTCAGCAGAAAGAGGTACTAGTTCTCGTCAATTGTCATCTTAATTTTTTTTTATCGCTATTTTCATCTTAAAAGTTTTAATTAGTTGGTGTACGAAAATTCACTTTAAAAAAGGTTCTTTTAATTTTATGTCACGTAAAAGAACTTGGTTTGCGCTGGAACGCATTAAACCAAAAAAAAAAAAAAAAACAAACAAAAAGAAAACACTTGATACACACTAGAGAACACCTCTTTTTGTGGCAGTCGTTAAGCCTTTTGCTTACTCCTCGACAGGATATTTATCCGCCAGTTGAATTCCAAAATAAGTTGGAAGTAGTTTGTTCCGAGTCGGTCGAAATTAAGTCCGTTTGTAGTCGAAAACGAGAAACGTAATTGCGTTGAATAAACATTGCACTTTGTGGTGGAATGGGATTTCAGATCATTTTAATGTCGCTCATATGGCTTTACATGTCCATAGGTGGCATATTCTTGTAACGCTAAAACGAGCTTAGTTCATATTGAACTTCACAACAGCAGCTTAAACTGTTGCCTTAATTAAAGCAACCTGAATTTAATCGTAAATCATGTTCATTATCATTTAGCGGACTTTAAAACAATCTTTGAGAACGTGTCGATAGTAAAAGTGATCAACGTGATAAAGTGCTGATGATCAATTATTTTCGGAACGGCGAACTATTCCCATTTTGAACATTGTTACCACAACACCCTTAGCGATATTAAACTTGTCTGGAACCATATTTCCTGCTTTGCAATTGGGACGGTGTGCTGATGATATGTTGTTGCTGATGTGCTGTGCTGATGATATGTTGTCACTGATTGACTGTGTATGAACTGGTGGCCTGTCTAGTCAAATTTTCTATAAAGCAACGGGTTTAATGGTGCCTATAGCTGAATTCCTAAAATGTTACACAAACTGGGATGGTTTTCTATCACCTAGTTGCCCTCGATTCGCTCATCTGTTGACCTTTAGAGGGATCCAAATGAGAAATGAGCTCCTCTTTCAATTGAATGTTACCTTGTGGTTAATTGTTGTCGCCGCATGCGGCGTTTCATTGGCCATGTTCCTCTTACAAATAAGACAAAAGACTTGAACTCAGTCATTTTGGATTCAAGAAGCTCAACTATCTTTTTATTTTCGATTGCTTTAAATAATGTATAGTATAATAACTTCAAAATTTATTAGGAAGTAGAAGTAAAAATAATAAATTGACGTATTTTTTTATTTAAGTTAACAAATAAACGCATTGCAAAAGTCTTACCGCCATATCTGAACTATTATTAAATGTTAATAATTATTACAAAAAATACATTTGATTTACAAAAGGAAAACCAAATTTTCACAATTTTTCTACATTACCATGAATTTACACATCTTGCTTGAATCTCAAATATCCACATGGTCACACTGCTCAGAGCCAAAGGGAGTTTTGGTTTGCGTTTTTGTTATGTATACGCCACCGAAACTCACCGCCACATCATTATCATCACGTTTACCTCACAGCTGGAATGAATGTGACACTGGCTGGCGATGGCGAGAGCACCCAGATGAAACCAGATGAGCGCTCTCAAGTTCGGTATTCGTATCGGTTCAGTGTATACGTCACATAGTGTTAAAGTGAATCGGACGTCGTCGTTGGCCGTCGGAGTTCCTCCTTTCCTCGACCACAGCCAGTGACAGTCTCTTTGATAATAAAAAAAAATCTTTTCAATAAAAGTCGAAACCCGTTCTGGTCCGTCTTCAGTTCGTGCTGGAGAATTCCATTGGAAAGTTCGCGCGCGGAATGTGAGCTATAAAAAGCAAAAAAAGCAAAAAGTTATAGAGTAGGTTCTATCTTTTTTGGGTTCCTTTTGCCTCCTGTGGTGGTTATTTTCAGTGTTTTTCTTTTGTTTTCTGCAATTTCTCTTGGCTCTCGCGTGAGAGGACTTTTTTGTTTATTGTGTCAAGTGGAGGAAAATCCAAATCAAAATCCGGGTTTGTCCTTTGGTCGCCAACACGCCAAAGCCCGGTCTGAAGTTGCTATTTTTTTTTTTTTTTTTGCATCTTGGCCCATATATGGATGCAATCATCCTTATGTGATTTTATCATAGAAATATCATAGTACAGACAGAACGGATGAAGGAGATTTTCGAAGTTTCGTTTTCTGGTGGTGTTCGCGACGCGACTACTCGAAACCAACCCATCCACCCACCGGTCGTGTGTGAGTGTGTGTGGCTGGTCTACGGCTGGTGAAGTTGAGTTTTTGCTTTGATTGAAGGAGAGTCTTGGTTGTGTTTGTGTGGTGAGAATTGATTTAATTCGGGAAACACCAAAAGATAATTTTTCTCATTGTTTCTCTGAGCCCTAAATGTTTTTTTTTTGTTTTTGTATTGCTTTAATTTCCCTTTTAATATTGGTCGGTAATGACGTACACTTCTTGCATGTGTGTCCTCAGGGAGAGCAAGCAACGAGAATCATTATTTAAATTGTATCTTACGCTCGTGTAACAGGACGACAGGATATCTGCATTGGAGTTCGTGTAGAGTGCGCGCTTAGAGCGGAAATGAGGCAAATGTAAATATTTACCTTTCATGCTTGACAAGGAGACATTTTTGTTTCGATCTCAGGAGAGAACGCAAGAGTGAGCTAAGTGATATGTGATTTGTTATATCGTAAGAAAAAAAAAATTGATTATAGTACGCAAAATAATAATAAAAGTTGAAGCGAGCACATGCTGTTTGTTTATGGTTGCTACTTATCGTGTTGCAGCAATCCTTGCGAGCATCCCCAGCAAGGCATGAGAGTCCAGCCATTGAGAAAAAGTACTTACACTCAGCGTTGTTGTTATCGTAGTCGTAATTTTATATTTAAAGGTACGTACTTGACGAGTTCTACTGTTTATTTATTTATTATTACTCTTTATTGTTGTCATCACTTTACACTGTTTTTTTTGTACAAAAATCAAGTGATGCCCTTAAAGATGGAGTAGATGCATAAGCATCAAATTCGCTTTTGTTTTCGTATATCATATTTCGTACGTGATTTGAATGTTAAAAGAGATAACAATGTGATCCCTTACTTGGCAGTTAAATGAAAATGTTTCGGCTTTGGATTCCCAATTGGATTGAATTGCAAAGAAAGAAAAAAAAACTTTTAACTCAATTGGGAGAATAGTTTTTTGAATTAAAAAAAAAATATTTTAAGCAAGATGCATATTTACTAATTTTTGGATCGTAAATATTACGTTTGTATATGGGTGCTAATGAATTTTCATACTCAGCACGTTCTCAAGGGATTATGATAACTCTTGTTATGCATAGTGCACAGGACTAGAAGATTTTGTATTGATAAGATTGCTGCACGGATTGAGCACAAATTGGGACGAAGGATTTAACATTGACTTAATTGTATTCGCTTAATTCGCAGTATTTCATTCTTCTGAAGTTAATATACTTAAAAGTTGTGTGTAGCTTATCACTATGCTGTCAGCTTAAAACATTCGCAGTAAAGGTAATTGCAGATCATCTTACCATTATTTTTGACAAAATGAATTCAGAATTCCTGCAGCCGATACAGTTACCACTGCAGCAAAGCCACTTACTTGGTGGGACTTATATCACTGTTCGACCACTTTAGTGATAGCGCTTGTTCCTGTCGACAAATGATAATTGAAAAAAATTTGAAAATAAGACAAATGTTCTAGATTTTCTGAAGAATTCGAACCTTTGACTTATTAATCACGACATCAAGCCGTTTTAATATGATAGTAGCGGTCGAACTCGAATAATTATTATTATATGACTTGTGAGACGTTGAGAATTTGAATCTTTGAACTCCAATATTATGATTCATACTCGTACTTAAATACGCGACATACAACTACCAACCATCTGATGTGGCAAGATCTCATTTGTGGTTTATCCTAAAGTAGCGTAGGCCTTACAATGTTACATTTGTTTGACATGTCAACGAGTATAAATTAATACTACTGTGTCCAAAAAATAAGGTGACATTGTATTTATTTTGAAAATTCTTTTTTTATTCTTCCAAACCAATTTCATCCCCTTCAAAGTAATTCCCTCCCGATGCAATGCACTTATGCCAACGGATTTTCCAATCATTGAAACACTGGTTGTAGTCACTTTCCGGGATGGCCTTCAGTTCCGCCTTCGCTGCGGCTTGAATCTCCTCTATCGTATCAAAACGGTGTCCCCGGAGCGGTCTTTTGAGCTTGTTGAACAGCCAGAAGTCGCACGGCGCCAGATCAGGTGTATACGGTGGTTGCGGAACGATATGGGTTGAGTTTTTGGCGAAATGATCACGAATTACGAGTGCGGTATGGGATGGTGCATTATCGTGATGTAAAAACCAAGAATTGTCTTTCCACAATTCCGGCCTTTTTAGGCGGATAGCGTTACGCAAACGACGCATAACGTTCAAATAATATTCCTTGTTGACTGTTTGGCCAGTTGGAAGGAATTCATAAAGCACAACACCGCGATAATCGAAGAAAACAGTCAACATGACCTTGATTTTTGAGCGACTTTGTCGCGGTTTTTTTGGTCTCGGCTCTCCTTTGGCACGATATTCGCTCGATTGATCGGTTGTTTCATGACATCCTGGTAGTCGGAAAGCATTGTTTCACACACTTCAACGCGACGCCTTTTTTTCCAAAAAAATCAATGTTTTCGGTACCAGTCGAGATTTGACGCGCTTGAGGCCCAAAGCGTCCTTCAAAATGGTATTGACTGAGCCTTTCGATAAGCCAACTTCATCAGCAAGGTCTCTTATCGTTAATCGATGGTTTTTCAACACAAAATCTTTGATTTGTTGGACGTGAGCTTCATCGGTTGAGGTTGATGGTCGCCCAGAACGCTCTTCGTCTTCGACACGTTCCGGCCGGCTTGGAAATCACTATACCACTTGTAAACATTTTTTTTAGACATAGCCTTATCATCAAAGGCTTTCTGCACCATCCTCAACGTATCCGCAGCAGAAAATTGATTCCGCAAACAAAATTTAATGCAAATTCTTTGCTCAATTAATTTCGACATCGCAAAAAACGAAAAACTCACTTTTAGCAGCTCACAAAACGACGCGTATCTCAAACGCTATGAATATATTTTGACATGAAATTTCACATAGATGTCACTGACAGTACTACCAACCTAAAAAGAAAGAAAAATTTCCAAATCCAATGTCACCTTATTTTTTGGACACAGTAGTATGTGAAGATTTTCATGCGTAAGCGTCTTTAAGAAGCTAGTTCCTATCAAACGTTTTGTGTTGGGACCTTTGGAACAAACATGTTTCAGTTGTTTACTTGCATTTCACCGCTATTTTTAAAAGCTTGTTATGCCGATAGATTTATTTTAAAACTAGTAGAAAGTTTCTGGTGGAAAAAGTGATCCTCAAGGATATATTAGATTCGACATTTTGAAGATAGGTCTTTGAAAAGTCCTTCAGACAATAATAGACTGCAGATGAAGCGGCGTTTCTTCATTATTTAAGAAAGGTATTCAAATCCGTAACATTTGCTGGAGACTTATTGAAAATTATCAATTTGTCTTTCAAGACCTAGCTTCTAGAGAGTGGAATGAAATGGACATTTTTTTTTATATTATTATATTTATTTCAAAGTTAACTGATGTGTCTATCGACTAACTTGCTAATTAACGTATTGCTTATGAGTTAAAGGCTTACATAATCTAAGGTAGTGATGATGTTCAAGAAAGATAAGGTTGCAATTACTGAAAAAAAGTATCGATCAAAAGACAAAAATTACAGAACAGATGTTATTTTTACATTCTTTAAACACCCTCAAGCCCCGCGGCCATGTCGAGGACACTCCCAACCTATGTTTTTTTTGACTGATGTGATTTACTCTTAAAAATCTACTCAAACTTATGTCCAGTCTAATGATGGGTCGATCGTAAGCATAGAACAATTTATCCAATTTTGAGTTCGGTATTTGAATAAAGGACATGGAAATCTTGCTCTGCGAATCTATACTGTTAACTCTGCAGAAAGCGACTAAAATAAAAAGCCCGCTGATGGTACCGACGGGGAGTTATCAACGCGCCTTCAAAGCGAACAGTTTAAAGAAATAATAACGTCTTAAAAATAAACCGCTGTTTTTTTCTTTTTTTTGCTTCTCTGTTTTGTTCTCGACTATTGTTTACAATACTTTGATTGGAAACTCTTAAGGGACTTCTTATCCTTCTTTCCAATTATCCATATTAAATTCTTGCCCGACTCACTAAGAAAGGTTACACAAGATACGATATCCAATCAACTGTCAGTCTTTATCGTGAAAGGTTTAAAAAAAATTGGAGATATCTCCCATCTTGATCCATCCAAGAATCACTTTAACGTTATTCCAAGCAAGTGACGTCGAAGTTTAAAGGAACCAAAAATTCGGGAAAAGACTTAAAAAAAATTCTTGTCTTCGGTTGTAAAAAAGGAAGAAAAGTCAAGAATGGACTAAGCCTCATAACTGTGGCACTGAAGGCTGAAAAGTTGAGTTTGGGCTTATTCGAAAAATGAGAAAGATTTTCGCTGGACGTGCCTGTTCGGATGGCGAAAGCAAAGAAGGTTTAATCGCAATATCTGCGAGCTTTATAAAAATATGGAAACAGTCGGGAAGACAAAAATTGGTCGGCTTTGCTGGCGATACTTTGTCGAGCAGATGTAAGTATAATATATCTCCAGATGAAAAACTATCCTCTTCAAATCGCAGAAAACCTCCTTTTCGACTTGGATTACTTTTGCAAGAAAGTTTCAGTTATCATGGTTAGAAGGCAACACTATCTCAGACTCATCTCAGTACAAGATTATCAGTTTGACAAGTAGAAGTCAGTAAGTAGTGTTTTGCACAACATTAACACCATGCCCACAAACACAAGCCATCTGAAGCCCGATATTTTGTCGACCAAATAGGAACACTACAAATCACTGTTTCCACATTCATTTTAACGTAAACATAAACGTTAAACCCTTTAAGACTCTTTACACTGAAAGTACACTTAAGTAAATGATTTTACTGCAGCTTTCCGACACCATAAAGTTAGTCAAACCATAAACAACACCCAGAATAAGAGGTGGCCTCGCTCTTGCCTCAAAAATCGCCCATCTAACTTAAGAGTTAAACACCATCAATCATTTTAAATCAATACAATGCAAATATTTACCAACCAATTTAAATATTTTCGGATGATGTAAAGTTAAAATGCCGCGCCCCAATGAAGACGATGCCGAGAGTATCTAACTAGGCGTGCTGTGAGTCGCAATAATGTTTTCTGCAAATATTTTTGAACTGCGAATAATTTCTATTTTTAATGGAGTGATAATTTGTAAAAAATCATTTAGGCATTCAAATTTGTTTTGATCTGCAACAAAAAAATTAAATAAAAAAACTTGAATCAACATTGATGGTGCTAGGTACTGAAATCATAGGGTAAATGCGCATTTGCTTTATGTGCGCGATTGGTAAACAAAGCCAATCAAAAAATAAGTTTTTGGTCATTAACTGCGAATCGGACACACAAAAAAGGGTTCCGTACCATATTTAGCATAACGTTTTTTTAACATTTAATTTAAAATTTCTCATTATTTACTTCGATTATTTATGTCGAGACTCACCATCTCTTAATCGAAATGGTGGGTATTAAGTTCATTTCTAGAAATTACTTAATCACTGTGCAGATCTTTGTTCCAATTACGAATTGGGCAAAGGAGGAATCAGCGTTCAGGTGATAAACATCATAAGAATGCTTGCTTCAAACTGACCATATACATGACAAAAGCCTTAGTATACATGATCTTGTCAGCTGAATGATAGATTTGTTGAAAAATAACAAACACTGGGTTCTGTATTTCAGGAGATTGTTGTTGAATGTGAATCGCTGAATTATTTTGAGTAGGATGGACACAGAATTGCATTTTTTTTTATGGAAGACAGCACGACAGACAAATCGAGCTGTAAAAAACTGGAGACAAGAAAGTTCTGAAAACCGCCCGCTCGAATCGCAGGTTGAATCAACATGTGTTTTTGTTTTAGCTTTGGTCGTACTTTTAATAATTTTGCAGTTTGTGTTTTGGTTTATTTGTACAGATTTTTGAAAAGATTTAATATGTAAGCTGAAGCTCGGGGCATGTTCTTAATGTAATTTTTAAGTTGAAAATGACTTGTACCAAATTAATATTTTTGACTACATTGCTTAAAAAAGGTGTTTTTATTCTAGTTTCGGGCATGATCGGGCAGACATTTTCTTTTTTAGAACTTTTCATATTAGTTTTGCCACCTTTTTTTCTTCAATATAAAGGTTCGGTCCTAAATAACATCCAAATGTCTAGAAATTCTTGATACATGCTTTTCGAAGTAAGCAATAAATAAAATCTAGATCAGAAATTATTGGACATTGACTACGGAAAATTTCCAGAAAATGACTTTCCAATATTAACGAATGACAAAATCAGATCTTTATCTCAAACGAATCTAACGGAACAGAAGCACGTTTTCTAATTAAGAATGAAAACTGTCTAAACAGTTCGATTTCAGGAAATTAGCGATCGCAACAAGAGGCGGTTAACAAAAGATCTGCCTGCCCAAGAAAAATTATAACATACGCCGCCAGTACGTTAGATTTCAAGGATAAAACAGGACTAATAACAGATGTCCGTAAAGACGGCTTTGAAAATTCAAAATCGGGAAATACTCCAGAAGAGTTTTCAGCAATACTGCTGAAATTATAGACATCGAATTGATTTTGCGAGAAAATTCTCGAAAGCACTATGTAACAAAGATGTCTAGGCTTTCCCTGACTTCAGATCCATTTCTGAGCTGTGAGCAAAAACGAAAGAAATTCACGGTACAGTTGATAGCGTCCATATTGTTGAAGCTACATCTATCATATTGGCTGTAATTTATGCAGCCTGTTGTGCCAAATAACTATGGATGGATATAGTGTCCAACAACACGTGTTAATAATAAAATTTTTTTTATCAAAATGATTGTTCAGTTCGGGTTATGTTCCGCGCGCTTTGACCATTTTACAGTAGTCATAACCATCCTTCCGAGAGGACCATTCGTAGTGTGGTGGATTAATTTGAGTCCACTGGTTCATTGCCGACGAAACGCAATATCTTCAAAAAACATCGCCGCTGTCCGTGAAAATGTGCACAAGAATCCAAGGCAGTTGATTTCACGTCGCTCACAAGAACTCGGCCTTTCGCAGACCACAAATTGGTCCTGCACCCGTACAAAATTAAACTCGAGCTGTAGGTACACGACCATACCCTGACGACGTGTGTTCTCTGAATGGGATCTGGAGAAGTTGGAAACTAACCCCTATTTTCATCGAAAAATCATCTTCAGCGATGGGGCCCATTTCTAGATGAATGGGTGCGTCAACAAACAACAATGTAAAAGTTCAGCTTAAGTTTACTTTTTTTTGCATATCGCATCATTTTCTACAACTGTTTTCTTTATGGCCATGTTCTGAATTGTGGATGACTTTTCTTTTATCTCCTTCAAAGATCTATCATGTAATGAATTCCACTTAAATTATACTCAAAAACACTGTCTTCCTGTATGCCATTTCTCAATGATGCACACCTATGATTGCACAGCTTAAGCAAACATAAATCGTAAAGTATTAAATAAACCGATTATGTAAAAGATGCACTTTCAGTTTAAAGTATCATACTTACGTACGGCAATGGACTATTTTGCGCATTTGATCCCATGACTGCCGACGCCAATACCTTGTGTAAGCACTTAACACAAAAAAAAAACGGGCAAATGCAAGTATGACTCTCAAACGAAGGGTTCCGTACCACCTTACTATATGCAACACCTTTTATTTTAGATTTCTCATTGCATCAAATGTATGTGCGAGTGAACCAGTCGAAGATTGGTAACCTTGCCATGCGACCCATTTTTCAGATCAATCAATCGGTTATGAATTAAAAGTATCACAATTAGACGGATTTTAGATGCAGACTTAATGTCGAATTGTGTGAATCAATGATTCCTCCTTTTTTTGTGAATTTCATGCGAGTTATGGAAGTGGTATATATTTTTACCTGTGGCAGACGAACGGACAGCGGAATAAGAATAAGATTCCGTTGGCACCCTTTGGGTACGGACGCCTAAAAAAAGATCTTCCATCATTCACTTAATACTCACTCTCGCCCGCATTTGTAGCCGCCAAAGTCACGAATAAATGCAAATCTTTAAAGTTAATTTATTTAATTTACCAAATGCCGCGAGTGGGAACAAGAATCACTATGAAAGTGGCATCTTTTAGCAGCTATAAATTCACAGGAGTGGCAAGTCTTTGCTTAAACAACGAGAGTGGCAAAATGGCATTTAATCTAATTTGCCTCCATCAATTTTCAACTTTTCCCAATAAAATGTTGTGATTACATTAATATAATTGAATTTGCGTATTTTTTTTTGTTGCTCGCGTGTTCAGCGCACACCCAGTGCGGAAGGCTGGTTCGTCTTATGCTCGTAGATTCCAAATGGAAAGTAATGTCTTCAATCGATTAAGGGCAGATTACACTATGACGAGTGGGGATATCGAGCGTACAAGAGCCCATAAATATTGTTCCTTTGGCTACAGAGCACGTAAGCGGGTATTTTATGTTGTTCAATGAAAATCGGGGCGCACATTAATTCAGGTTCAATAGAGGCACGGTGAGGCTCATGGGAACCGGGAGATGGGTATCTTGAATGTGATTAAATTCAAAAGAGATTCTATTAAATATTTTATAAGACTAGCGGAGTCATCTGAGGTGAAATGTTTATTCAACTTTACGTCAATATATATGAGGTTTGTCCGAAAAGTATCCGACCTGACATCATATCTCTATGCCTAAACATTGAAGCGACCTCTGCGAGGCGTTATCGTAACCAGAAATCTTTCATGAGCTACATGGATGCCACAGGTGCCGTCGGATTGGGATATCTTGGTTCGTTCTCAGTTGCTTCAAGTTTTATTTCGATCTCGGAAAAGCTTGTGCGGAAGCAGTTGCAATGATGCCAAAAAAAAATCTGCTCAAAGGACACCGGTATTAGGACATCGAGATGATTTAAACAAATGTCACGAGGGCGCTAAAGGCCATTTCAAAATCTGAGCTCAAGGACTGCTTCAGAATGTGGAAACACCAATCGGAGCGTATTCTTCAATCGATTGGGAACTACTTTGATGCCATGAGGCTGATGACGAAAAATAGCACCAGCGCGGATATATGAATATCAGTTCGTCAACTTTTCCGACAGACCTTGTTTATATAAATAAAAAACTGTGCAGTGTGGGTATTAAATATTTTGCCAGTCATTCTAGCCTTACAATTCCATTTGGTCCTGTACTCCTGCAAAAGAGTTTAGATGTGTTGCTGATCCTGGAACCCTACTAAGCAGGGTTCATAAAGCTTAACTTATGCTGCCATATTTTCCTTTTGCTTGAAAAAAGGCCAAGGCTGTTTATATATATAAGTTATGAAATGCGACCAATGATGCTCTGAGAAGTCTTATGACTATAAATATATCTTCGTTCCGTTTCTTAAGCAGAATATTCTGGCATTGTTTGTTGTTGTTGTTTGTTGATCATCTTCCAGTAATTCTTCTTTTTCTCTAAAAGAACGTTGATGAGATTTGATGTTGCGAAGTTAAGTCGAAATTTAAGAATACTCTTGGGAATGTTGAATTCGGGTTCATTAGTTATGTTTTCTCACCAAAGTGGATTCCTGGAATCAGTATACTTTCCTATGAGCATTAAATGTTAAGCATCGTATTGAGATCTGTTAAGACGGAATGCAATATTCGATTCTCTAAGCTCGAAAACACTGAATTCGGGATATTTTCCAGAGCTACTTAGTCTAGAACTGTGTGTGCTATTTTGACAGTCCTTCCATGGATGGCTTGTAATGGTGTCTGTGGTATGAAACTCTTGAAATTAATGTAATGTCTATGATATAAGCTTTATTAAACAGACATGCCATAAAAGCTAGTGCAATCGAGGAAATGAGGCATATAGCTGGGGTATATAAGCAATAACATGGCTAATTTTGACCTCTAACGTCATCTCTGGTTTATGGTTTATCGGCATAGACTTCCGACTTCACATGCCCTCATAGAACGTAATCTAAAGATGTGAGATTACAAGAACTTGCAATCCAGTTCACAGGTCCATTTTACGAAATTATGCAAATGTTTCCCCCAATATATTGAGCGTGCGCCGTGTGGCATGTTGCTCCATCTTGTTGAAACCAAAGCTGTCACGTCAATGCCATTCTAGTGAGAAACGAAGAAGTCAGAAATCATATTTCTATTGCGGGCATATCCATTGACGATAACATTTTGGCCGGCATCGTCCTTAAAGAAAAAGTGGTTTGGTTGCGGGTAGACCTGCTCATACAATGAACTTCTCATCTCAATATAAAAAAATGTAGGTCCTATTTGATTTGCCCTCAACATAAACCATCATTCATAACCTAAACAAATGCAATGCAAGCAAAAAAAAAAATGCATAATTTTTTAGCTGCCGTAAAAATACATTTGTTTTCGCATTTTTGAATCATTGAAAATACGATTTGCGTTTTTATATTTATATATAGTATTGTTAAACATTTCGGTAATGAATATAATATTTCAAGTGATCAGGACAACAATTTTTTTGAATTAGTAACATTTCTAGTAAAAAAGTATGTTTCTGAGTTTTCCTAGAGAATATTTTTTTTATTAATTTTTTAAAACATTTAGTAGATAATTTAAAATGATGTTTTGCGTTTTTTAAAACACAGGTGGCTAGTTGAACTTTTTTGGTCATTTTTGATTTAAATACTAACTTGAGTTGGTGCTTCAGAACGCGGCGAAACAGGGCCTTAACATACAAATTCTTCAAGCCATCCCGGTACCTAGAAAGCTGTCTTCAGTTTTGCAACCCTTCCACTGCGGGATTTTGCTTACCAAAAAAATTGAAGTTGTGCAGTAGAATCTAAACCGAAATTGTTTTGTCTGTCGCCAAAATGTTCAAGTTCAAGTAGGAAAAAATATAGAACCCACGATCCAAATTCTTAGCCATTCCTCTGTAGGCACATAGTAGCACACAGGCTTTCCCCTTCGTAATGATAACATTTGTCAAATTTAGAGTTCCGAAAATTCGATTCCATAACAACAACTTTATCATTAAAAGTTGAATTTGTTTCCGCTCCTGGCAGTTGTTTTTCAACTTCATTAATAAAATGTTAAAAGTCGTAACGGACAGACAGACAGAATTATAAAATAGTATGTAAGTAAGTTTCAAGAGTATTACGTAATAATACGAATAAGGATTAATATTATTAATAACGTTGAAGACCAGTTGCATGGTGACAGAAACTTTATTACGAGCACGATCAAAAGCACGGACGTCAATCATAACTGGAACTGGATTATTTATATCATAAATTGTCTGATTCGGTTGAACTGTGCTAACTTTCCCTTACTCAGAAAACTTTTTTTTAAAACTCGTGCTGAACCCACAAATTGTTACTATTACAAGTGTTATTCTTGTGAAAAATGTTAAATAATTGTTTTGAAATGAGCGAAATGGAAATTTGTTATTTTTTGTATTCAGAATTTTATGCTTTTTTTCGAATTTTTACATTGCGAAGGAGCGCTTATGTCAACAGCTTCTCCAATTTATTTTCGAAATTATTTCAAAGACCTCGTCCGATGCACTTCCATCCAAATCGGAAAATTGAAGCGTGATAATCTTAATGGCATGCAAGACAGATCTCAGTTGAGAGATTTCCACCACCTCTTCCTTCCGAGCTGGCGAAATATTAATCATAGGATCTTTTTCTTCTTGGTTATAAGGATAGCTCTAAGAGGATCACATTAGTCCAGTTTTCTTTGCAAATTTTGAAAGTTGTTTTCAGGCCGATTTCGAGAGAATGTGTATCTCTATGTCATTTTCTAGACTCGGTTCATGATAAGAAACGACAAAAGTAGTAAACAAACTAAATCTTCGGATGTTGTGAACTTCCTTGCAATGATTTTTAATTGACGAGTTACACAATTTTAAGCATGTTTTTCAACTTTGCCATTTTGATGCTTTTTCTTTAAAATCAACGCCTAGTGAGTTTCTTTTTGCAAATATAGTTGACCGGTTAAAAAGCTTCAAGATGCGGCAGGTTTTGAACCAAAAAAACTGATAGGTCCACAATTATCTAAGGAATTTATCAAAATAGTTGGGATAGAAAGCTACGGAGATTGAAATCATTGCTCTTGCAAAGTGTCTTCGGATAAGCTAAATAAACAAACTATCCACTTTTGGTCCCATTGTGTTAAGGACCTCATTGCCATAGAATCGTTTGTATAAGGATTCTTGAGTTCATTTCAAACGTAGACAAACCTTTCAAAAACCCAAATCTTTTCCACTGAATTTGATGTCACGTTGAACCACATGCGATACCCATCATTATCACTGACCTGAATAAGAGCCATGTAGCAGAGGACTTTCACCTTGGCATCTACAAGACTCTTTGTCATGGTAAAAGCCGTTTGGCTCTGGATATAGTGACAGTGATAGAGCCGCAAGTATCTAACTTCAGTTCGATTTGCAAGTGGTTGCCCTTCACAAGAGGCCTTAGACAGTGGAGTCCTGAAAAGAAAAGTTTCCGATTTCTGGTAGTTGATCTTTAACTTCCAATCGTCATTATAGCGTTGAATCTTGTTCAAGTCACGTTGCAAGTTAAATCTGATGATCTCAATCTTCGGTACCAATCTGTACGTGTATCGAAGGCTTCCTCCCCACCAATTAATTAAGCGCCTACAGATTTTTTCTTCTTAAGTGATTCGAAGATCGCTTGAAGATCTGCCTTGGAAAATTACCTTACATTCGTGAAGTAGAAATGAGCTGTGAACCTATCACCCACCCACCATTTTTTTTTTAACTTATACGAACTTATCAAATGGGAAGTTCAAGGTGTTGGCTGGGCAATTTTTTTTAAATAATAATAATACTGATAAACAAATCACTCTACACAAATATCGAATTATGAAACATTACAGCCATAAGCAAAACAGACATAATTGCCAAAGAGTTTACTTGGAAGCATCAGCAATCAAGCTTAATCTTTTGATGTTTTCTTTTTTCAAAATTGTTTAAAGTGCTTCGCAATTTGTTCTCCTATTCCCGCATAATTTCCATTCACACTGTGCAATACAATCTGAATCCAAGTAAACGTTAATATACCCCAATTGGGAAGGATATGAAAGCGAATACAATTTCACTCAAAGAACTCCAAGTTACCGAAAGTACCCATTGCGCGTTTTACATCCCATTTTTTTTTTATTTATTGAATATTTAAACAGTGACTGCGAAAAGCGTCGACAGTATCCTTCTTTTGAAGGATAAATGGAATGTGCATAGAAAAGAACCAAAAAAGTAACAAAAAAAAGGTTAAGTGAAGTAGAGAGCTCACCCTGTACGTGCACGAAATTTAAGCAAAGATAATTGATAATTTAAGCGACCTTCTTTATTACCCACCATTGCCATGTTATCCAAATGTCATATCCTTTGGGAGAAATGAAGGATTAAAAAAAAATTGCGAAAAAAACACGATGTACTCGGTACGGATAAGTTTAATAAAAAAAAAGGCTCTTCGTTTACAGAGAATTGTATATCTTATCCTGTTTTATATCTCAAGCACGCAAAGAACAACGAACGAACGGCAGAAAAAGTAGGTAGGTACGTTTCTTCCTTGTGGAAGTACTTAATTTAAATCCATATGTACACTTGTAGAGCATCAACTGAAATATGTCATAGGCTAGAGAGAGGGATCCTTTTCATTTTGTGCGCTCGCAAGGATAAAGGAAATGTAGGTTATGATGTGTACGTACTTTGGAGAGATGAACGGGCAACCAAAGAGAAATGTCCTTTTTCTGTGAACGTTTCGCATACAAAAATATTTCGACTTTAACAATTTCATTCCGAGTGTACATATCGTTTTTTTTTGTTCTTATTAATTGCGATGACTTAACACGATGTAAGGCTTTATCATCGTTTGTCGGCAGTTGCTTATGTCACGTCATCTTTGTCTTGTTTCTATTTTTTAAGGATGACATGTTAATAAAGTTAAAGACTCGCAATATCATAAAGAAAACAAGCAGAAGTTGAAATTTTAGGAATTAAAAATAGTTCCACTCCACTGCGTCTGTATTGGTCAGCGTGGGCTATTTTCCAGCTAGGAAATACAGGCTGTGCCCTGAGTCAAGTCGAAAGCTTTTATTGCAGCATTTTTTGTGATCCATGCCTGCCTCCCTTCCGCTGTTGCATTGGTTTGCCTTCTTGGCAGGGTTCGATTGAGCCTTCTTTATACCTAGTGGGCTTATCAAGCTTTGGACGGTTAGCTAATTGGGAGTATAAATGTCACAATTGATGTGAGACAAGGTTGTGTACTCTCTCCACTGCTCTTTAATATTATCCAAGTTGTTTTTATGAGCAAAGCAATAAAGGGACATAAAATTGGGTATGCATGCTTTGCCAAATGACCTTGCATATATCCGGCTCACAATTACGATGATATGCTGTCCGGACCTTAAAAAGTCGCGGCAATTGCATCAAAAGCTGGACTCGCTATGAAAATTCAAACTACGGAAAAATTCAAACTAACCTTCGCACGCTCCAAGTGAACAGCACCTCATTGAAAGACGTCAAGTCTTTTTGATAGCTTGGTTGTATCATATCAAGGTTTGGAGGTTGTGAGCTTGATATCGAGAACCGAATCACAAGAGCTCAGCAAGCATTCGGACAACTTAAGAAAAAGTGGAATACATCTTTCAAGAGGCACAAAAACCAGAGATCTGAACTCGAATGTCAAATCTGTTCTACTCTACGACTGTGAGACATTCAATGCATCCTTTCTTTCGATAACCGATGTTTTAGGCGAAGTCTTAAGATACTCTGGCCACAAACGATATCCAATACCCGATTATGGACTTTAACAAGCCACTTGCCTATACGAGTAACTATCCTTAAACGAAAACGGAACTGGATCGGACAAACGCTTAGGAATCGTTCCAGTGACATCACAAGACAGGCCATTAACTAAAGCCCTGAATTTTTCATCGTAGAATAGAGCGCCCGGCACCTGGAGTAGGCATCTTGACTGGCTGAGGATTGAACGATTTTGTTGTGGCCCTATGTTCCTCATGGAGTGAGAGGAATCTGTTTATACTATACGTACTCGTATTTGAACGCCAGAATATTTCTATTGTGTAGAGCCTTCCTTTCAGCTAAAAAAACATTATTCGGCTCCAAAAAATAATAAAATGAATAGAAAAGGACCTAGGGCACCACCTTGGGGCATACCAACTATTGTCAGATACTCATCGGTGACTGCCGACAGAAATTCTTACCAACTTCACCACATTTCATCTGCTCAGAGTAGTGTCACCAAACGTGGGCCTCAACATGGGACGAAAATGACAAGTGCCAACCATTAATGCTCTTGTTTTATCCTTCTTGTTAAATGTAAAAAAAACATATCGATTTATTTCTCAGAAAAAAGTTTTTATATATTTTCTTTTTTCGCAGTAGCAGAACGATTTCTTTGGGAAACTGTCAATGCCAACCTGCGAGAGCTCAATTAGGGATTCCACTTTCTATATTTGTCTATCCTTCCGTGCATTGCACATTCACTCAAAGTTTGCTTTTGATGTTTCAATTCAGGAACAAAAACCAAGCCAGTCATTCAATAGAAATTTAAAAAGCTCTTCAAGTTATTCTCCTTTTCATTTTACTCAATCAATGGAACTCCTGCTGTTTTTGAGATAAGAAAAAAAAAAGGTAAAAAAATGCCACACAATTTTACCTTCCACAATAGGACTCTCAAGCATGTGAGTTTATTGGCACGCACCCTGTGATGTTAACATGCTCAAATAAATAGCAAAAGACAGTCAGTTTTATCAAACCGAATCACAATATCTCTTCATTAGAATGTACGCATGGACTTATACTAATACAGTTTCTCGAAGGAAAGGTATTTGAAAATTCTATGTTGTTTTTAGGTGAACGATATTGGTGCACTTTGGGGTCAAAATATATTTAAAGGCCCTTTCAACATGGGGGAACGCTTTTTCTACGGATTATTCTCGTAGCTCTTTCATAGGTCCGATCCGATTCAAATTGCCGTATCTTCGAGATTTCTGCGACATAACCGTATCAGTGTTTTTGAAAGTACGTTGGAAAATTACTTAATTGGCAGAAGTTAAGTTTTCGTCACATCCAATCACTCCCTCTTAGTCATTACCATTTAACTGCTGCTTGAATACATCCACAATTTCCTGCGAATCGGTGAATAGATATACTATAAATGCAGTCTGAAGCAAAGTTGTTATTTTATGTATAATATTTCTGTTCCTTGACCATTCTGTATCCTTGAGCTGGGAGACAACTTAGCCTCTTTCCTTAAACTATCTCAGCTCTGAACTTTTTCTTGCTGCTCGTGTCATTCTTTGCATGATCTTTTTATTCGCCTCATCTGTTACGTCCCTGATGCTTATTCTGCGTGAGAATAGTTTCCAATGGTTCTGGAGCTCCTGAGGTGTAGAGTTTTCTTATATGGTATTCCACTACCGTACTCGTATATTTTGTCATTTTTCTCATCATGGCGAATTTCTGCGCTGCATACATAAGTTCTCCATTCAGAGGTTGTTAAACTGGTCAACCAACTTCGCCACGTGGAGGATTTATGTCGACTTGGATTGCCCAGGGATAGGTACCTTGACTGGCCTTTGCGTGGTTGTAAGCTCTGTACCTTGTTTAAGCTCTTTCATTGAGTTCGAGAAATAAAATTCTTTATAATTGTTGTGTTGCCAGGATCCGGCGATCTAGAGAATGAAAATCTATGCAAAATTCTCTGTCTGTTCGTGATTTTAACCTTTTTTTGTTATTAACCTTAATATTTAGAGATATGTCATCGTGGATTTTTTTACAGAATTTTTCGAGTTCTACAATTTTTCAAAAGAAAGCAATCAAAAATCTCCTTCCGTTTATCCAGCGTTTTCAAAAAAACGCATTCGCTCGAACGTTTTGTCGTCAAGTTTAGTTACTAAATTGGTCGGCTCGATAAGCCCTCTTTATTTAAACCGGATAATATACGAGAATAGCCTATATTCACGCTGCAGGTCCGTTCTTAATATTTGTAAAGTTTTTTTTTTAAAATCGGAGGAGTTATTAAGAAGATTACTTGCCACATACAAACTTACAAACTCTACCTCCATACAATTTTAGTAAAGATAAACATAATACTTATTCAAACACACCCGAATCTTTATCAATGACACACTCAAAACAATTCGTTTGGTCAATCTGTCCGTTTTCATTTTTCTTTTAAAAATTCCGTTCCTCAAAAGTCACTTTCTTGTCCGTCTGTCTGTCACTAGACTTGTTGCTCAGAAGGGAACTTCATTCAAACAAAAGTGGCAAAAATCTTCACGCCTCGATTTCCATGATGGATGAACTATTTACAGTCCTACAAATTTCTCCGGAACCTTTTTTGCGTGATTTCGACTGGCAATCAGGATCTTGGGGTATTCTAGTCTAGAGGCATGAAATTCATGTAATTTTTGAAGTGTCATGAAAAAAGGCAATTAATATTTTCTGCTTCATACATCGGACCTTCCTCGACTTCGAAAAAACTATTTTCCGCGTTTCTTTCTTCCTCCTTTGATGCGTTGGATGCTCGTATCTCGGAGCGGTCAATCCGGGCGTTGTCTCGTTTCACAGCAAATGAATGAGCTTCCGGCCAATTTTCAACCCATAAGCTCCATCATTTTTAAAATAAGAATGAAGCCTTTCACAATAATTTTATTTCACTCACAGCACGTGGTTTGAAGGTTAGAATTAAACTGTTAGCGGAGACGGAGAATCCCTAATGTCTATTGTTCGATTAGTTCCGGCCGAACCAGTTTAGATTTTGGGTCAGCAAAATACCGATATCTCCGAAAATAATTTGAATTTTGAAAAATCCTCTTGTAGATACATTCTTGAATAGTTAAACTTTGAAAATATAAAAAAATCGATTTTTTTTAATTTCTAGATTAGAAATTAAAAAAAATTACTTTAACAAATAATATTGTTTTAATTTAAATAAAAAAATTATATATTACTTTTTTTTATAATTTCAGGTAAGTTTGAAGAAATATTCTGCCGTCTTGTTACTTTATGGTAAGCATTAAAAATACAACTATAAAACATTTGTTGGGGTGACCACGCATTTTTTTGCTCTCAAGGGATTTTGATAACCCTTAATATACTTTCGTACTAAGTGAACAGAAGGATTAAATGAAGAACGATTGCGTTTGAAATTCAGATGGCTTTGACTTCAGTTTTCTATTTTTTATTCCATGAATGGCGTCAGAATAGGGACAGAGAATTCACAACCATCTTGTTTGTATTAGCTTGGAATTTGCAGTATTTGATTTTATAAGTCAATGCGGTGGCTGTGGTGGTTTTTGGAAAAATAACGTCATCATTCTGAAGTCATTTTCATGCCTATTTTTTTAACTCCAGCGAACACAAAATAGTAGCAGAAGTAGCTGGTAGACCTCTCCAGTAATAACGCCGTTTATTTGATCCTAATTGCAATTGGTGACTGGACCGAACCAGAAAACAACATAGAAGATCAAGACTCAAAATTCATTCAATTGAATTATATAACTTCTAATTGCCAATGATAATAATTTCAAATTTCGCAGGAAGCCGTTACAAATCCTTTTCATTTGAAACACAGCAGCACACTTAACATGAATGTTTGCTAAAATCTTTCCCTTGGCCCTCAAAAATGTAACAAATATCCTCATGATGGAAGATTTTGCGTCCCACTTTGTAATTTGTTAGCCTCTTTAGACGCCTGCATCGATTTTTCACGTATAAAGTTTTTATATCCTTCTAGACGGCTACTGCATAAATTACTACCAGAACACTTAAAGTTTCCTTAGCTTATTTTTCTCTCTTTTAGCTCACATGTTGAAGCTAACGAATGTTCGCAGTGTTGTAAGGAATGCTCATAAATTAAAAAAACGTGGGCAAGTATTCATGCAGGCAATTTAACTAAAAACAGTGCGCGGCTTTTGAATTGTTTACCTCTTTAAGGAGAGTGAATGAAAAGATTTCTAGAACAAAAACAACTTATCATTGACCAAGGAATTCCTTGTGTTGGGATAACATTGAAAGCTATGCAAGTCCTTTGTGTTCTTGGCAAACGATTTTCAAAGACATGTGGAAAGCAGTCACGCAATTGTATAACAAAAAAATGGTTACACATAAAAGAACTCGAATTTAAAAATTTTTAATGAAGGACTAATTTCACGCAGGACTTTTGACATTGAATATCGATTGTCTTTAATGAATTTCAAATTTAAATCACTTCAATTATTCACATAAAATCAATTGTCTATCAAAGTTGTACGGCTTGGCTGTCGGAAAGCACTATACAATACAATATGTTTCCTAAAACTTAGTTTCAGTCTTCGTTGCCGTGTCGAACATGGAGAAGAAGAAATTTTGGTGATATTGAGACCGCTCAGTTCTTCAATTTTGAGTATCACAAATTTTGGGTGAGGTCAGGACATTGAGAAATACCATACAGAATTGTTTCGTCTTCTTCAAAATCCGCCGATGCTGGTGATTTTTTGATTCCCGTTAAGGCAACTCAAGCCTTTATGGAAACTGATGCTTTCAAGTTACGTCTTTGCAGTCGGGTTCCCATTTCACATTTCTGAATTCATTAGCACCAGCTTTAAGAGTGTTTGAATTTTCAGGCCAGAGCATCAGTGTCTTACGTCGTGTGCCTGTCAGCGTTTTTGAAGTACATATATCGTCCTAATCAGTTCTTCAATTCTCAATAGTTTTGTAGGTCTGAATTAAAGTAAGTTTTTGCAGGTTCCACAACGCTGTATAAATCACTTGAGGGGAGAAAACTGTTTTCGCATTAACTTTATTTAAAAAAGTTATAAACGGGATAATTTATATCGTCTATGTTCACCCTGAAAGTCCATTCTAAATATTGGTGAAACAATTTTCGAAACGGATCACAAGTTTCGAAGATTACCTCTTACATACAAACTTATAAACTGTACCCCTTTTATAATATTGAAGTACAAAAACGTTCTGTAAAATTCGACGCGTTTCAGATACTTAGGGTAAGAAAAAAAACCTTATTTCGTAAAGTCTTTAGATTAAGCTAAATTCATAGTTATATCCATCGTATTGAAACCTCTTCAAAACACGCACTTAAATTATTGCTGCAACCGCAATTTTGAGTTTTTCAACAAGAAATAAAATAAGTTTTAAAGTGGCACAGAAAAAGTAATAAACTTTTATTGTTATGCAGTTCACATTTTAAAATACTGAATGCTGAAAGAAGGCAACTAACTGACGTATTTAACTTATATTAACGACATAACGTTCAACATCTCTTTCTACAAAAACTACAAATGATGCAATTAGCTGCCCACATTGGTGTGCCTTAAAAAGTTTTCCATTTCACTCCAGAGTGAAATTCTAAAATGCTACTCAAGTCCGTGCTGGAAAAGTAAATTGTTAATTTGCATGCTTATCGTGGAATCACTTGAAACATTGCAACAAATTTGCAAAGTTTTAGCTGCGTCACGTTGTCCCTTGAGCGAGCGAAGCCGGAATGACAAATGCAAATTTTTTTTGGGCGAATTTCTAATTAAAGCTCCGAAACATCGTTTAACGAAATCATCTACCGCCAAAACGATTTCGCTGAGCCAACAGAAGTTTGTGCACAAATTGTGGGAACTTCCGCACAACATGGCATATGGCATGGGGCATTACATGACGCACCCACAACGACCCTGGTAACATGAAAAAAAAAAAATGCAATCGCGCCTTAAGTCAATAGCACTGGTGTTGAACACTGAATGCTGAACCCCACCGATAAGAATCAGTTTGTCAGCCCACTCGCTTCTGTCAATGTTTGTCGTCCCAAATGACTGATATTATTTTTCCGAATTTTCCTTTTTTTTTTGTTCTTAAGTTTTTTTTTTTATTTATAAATGATATACAAGGAAATCATATATGTAGATGTGAATGTAAAAAGATACATGGCTAATGTTATTTGGACTTAATGATGATAGACTTCAGGACCTTCTGCTTGTGGTCAGTATAAGGAATTATTGATGGCGTAGCATTTATTTGCCCACACGTCCATCCAAATGTCAATTGTGACGAAAATGAAAGCTGACATACATATATAAATGCATAAATCAACACATTTTATGTTCAGAATCCTTCAACATGCAAAAGGATAATTGGAAATCAAACAAATCAAGCAAACTTGGAGAAGTTATCGTCATTCGAAAACAAAAACAGCAAAAATCATGGCTGTATTTTTGTCCTTCTTTCGAACATGCCAATCAACGCAAAAACGATTGAATTATGAATACGAAAAGTCGAATTTCCAAAAACAAAAAAATTTAATATTAAAAAAAAACCGCGAGATTCTGAAAAAGCCAACACCTCGTTGCAGTTTTCGAGTACGTAAATCGACTTTTCGAGAAAGTTTTCACTGTACATCTCTGTGATTTGCAAGATAAAGATCATTGAATCCTTCTTTTTTGAATCGAACCATCAAAGAGAGTTTGTTTTTCAACAGCCAACTCGATGCGAGAGTTAAGGTTATCTTCTGCAGTATGGCCCTCGTCAGACCCATGCTAGCTAATGGGTATCAGGGAGGTCCAACGTAGAATCAAGTTCGATTGAAAAGACACATGATTTTTAAAGGATTTGTCTTCGTTTATAAAGAACTCCAGAGTCTAAATAATAAAACAAGCTATATCGATGAGGTGCTTTACAACGGAGCTCATTGAACTTATTCAAAAACGTATTGGCAACGAGGCGAAAACCTCGGCTGACAACCTGATTATCAAAACTTTCTAGCCCAACAATATTTATTTTTTGGGATTCATTGTTCTGCCTCGATTCTGTTCCAGTTTATACAGACAACTCATTGTGTCTTGTCTGAGATACACTAAAGCGTTATAAGTTGGAATGAAGGACATGTTCAGAAGTAGTACCAGCAATTTTAGTGGGTGGCAATTTCTCTTCACGTCAGTCTAATCCACTCGGCAAAGGTTTTCATAGCTTTTGAACTTACAAGGCCTTGGTGAGCTTCCGTAGGTTGAGTACTTATTGCCAACTTCAAGGTTGGTGGCAGATTTAAGGTTGTATAAATAGATCAACAAACGAATTCTCAATGTATTTTAAGAAAGCCAAATAAGAATCAAATAAAAAACTATGCATTTTTGTAGTAGTTTATCATTTTGTTTCTCTTTGTATCAGCGAAATGTAATAATGTAAAATAATCATGACACTGATCGCAGTTTTGAGACAGTCTCAAAATACACCATTTTCGAAGCTTTTATTTTTTTTAAGAGCAAAGGCTTTAAAATAGATTTCATTTTGTTCTTAACAGTTTAATTGCTTATTCTTATTCCATCCATTTCAGATGATTTCCTTAACCAAACATAAAAATTATTCGGATAAGGCCTATCAGGAAGAAACTTGAGACACTTCACAACATATTGACATCCCTTGTATAACCTGGCTTACCCCCAATATACAAAGAACTAGGAAGAAGCTCAACCGGGGTTGAAACTCCTTATTTTTCTCGTCTCTGTCCTCAAGAAACATTGCCTTATTGGTACAGTGAAACGATTTCCGCACAAGTTGGCGCTCAGAAGTGCAGACGTTCACCCACCACCTCTGCGAATGCTTGGCTCTATCTAGATCAAGGTGCAGAAACCTTGGTTCACCATTTTTTAAAGCATTTCCTGAACTTTTTCAAGCAAACCCAAAAGACCTTTTCCGGTTCATTAGAGATACAAACTGGCTCTTCTGCCACTACCACTTTTTTACTTCCCAGAAGTATATATTTAAATATTCTCGTCTCGCAAAGTTACATGGGTTATTACAAAAAATCACAAAGCATCGAAACGCTGGCCTACATTTATCTTGAGAATGAGTTAATTAAAAATTGCAGCTTTTCTAAGAAATGAGATAAGACATGGTCAACTGCAGCTGTAAACAGAGGGAAGTTAATATTTCTTCTGCCAAAAGTTGCATAAATTTCCAAAAATCAAGTTTTTTTGTTTTACTTTTAAGGTTCCGTTCCTCAAAAGGAAAAAAACCGAACTTTTAAAGGATCGCTTTCTTTTTCGTCTGTCGTCTCCATCGTATATTTTGTAACTCCCAAGGGGATCAAAACCTTTAGGGCATCACGAAATTCGTCGTCTAGCACAAATAAAGGGAAAATTTCCTTGTCCCAATTTTTTTAATATTATTTTTTTTTTTTAAATCGTAACTCAATTTTAGGCCAATAAGAAGGGTATGTGATGGAATCTAAATTTTAGAAAAATGTGAAGTATGCCGCATACTTTAAAACTTGCAAGGATCATACACAAAAACAAACAAGCGGGAAAACTCTTCGAGCCACGATTTTCGTCAAGGAACTATTTACATATTTTCAAGTTCGTACGGAGCCTTTGTTGTGCAAGTCCCATTGGCAGTTCGATTCATTTGGGTGATTTGAATTTTTCGATCGTTAGACAAATGCCAGTGGCGGGATAGTCAGTTCAGAACGAACGACGTACAGTGGGGTAAGGACAGAAATAACTCCATCACGCAACTGTTCCTTTTTGGAGCTAAACCTTCGGAGATGAATGATCTATCCAAGTTGCATTCTTAGAAAGCTCTACGACTGGGAATGTCAACACTGCGTGCACGGATTATATTATGGATTATGGAATTCGTGTTGCACCTAAGTTCTAACTTAAGGTCTAAGGTATAAAGAACCTCTGTAGCTACTCGAGCTATTAAAGAAGATGAAAAAAGCGAATCCAAGTACTATTCATTGAAGAAGTTGGAATAAATATTTGGAGCAAACAAGAGGCAATATTTTTTGACTATTTTATTATTTTGTTATGTTTTTTTTTTTAATTTATTTAAGTTTAACGTAAATACAATCTGATCCAGTCTCAGTTTCTAAGATCCAGTGTCCCGTCTCGTCATTATGCTTCCTAAAACGTACATCATGCAGCTCGTCTAGACTTTTCTCTTTGATTGCAAGCGATAATCTTGCGTATACTCATGAACATAATTAAGTCGTTTCATGTAAACAAAAACAAAAAACCGACATCAATTATACTAAACTAAAAATAATGTCTGAATATAAAAACGATTTAGTCCCCAATTGCGAGTTTATCCTGAAAATCAAGCCCCATAAAGGTACAAGGACATGTAACAATATAATTTCCATCAATTGCGACATGCAAAATGAAATTCCATCTTAACGACACTTAAGCCTTACCCAATAATCACTAATTTGATTCGTTTTCCCCCTGGTCCTTCCATTTGCATTCGTCCCGCCCAGCTACATAAAGGAAACTAATTAAACACTACAACGAGCTCTTACTTACCCCGTTTCTATATCTAAATCAATAACAATTGCCGCCCAGTCATGGCGAGCAACCCCCTCTATTGAATGGGCGCAGTCGGATTCTCTAGTTGTTGGCATCGTGGCTCTGGCTCCTCTGCCAACAATAAGCGTCCAAGTGTTTGGGGGAAATTAATCCAGAAAACGACAATCTAATAAAAATAATGAACGAGTAAAATTACAATTTGTTCACGCACACAGAAAAGCAATCATCCAAGTAAGTACACATGATTATATCTGGCATTTTGATTGTATTTGGATAGCACGCACTACTACTACACAAGCCCATCGGTGTCGTCCGGTTCCTAAAAATGAAGACATTGTCGTCTCATTTTCTTTTTTTGGCATCACCCCGCCTCTGACCTTCGAGGTTATGTAGGGTTGTGCATCCTGACTGTGGGCCCAGCTATTGATTTCTCAATTGTGCTATTAATGACATTGACCTGTTTGCGTCGGTCGGTCGCTCCGATTCAATTCAGAAACTTACAAGCCGATAAAAGACACATTCGCATGTAATCGATTTTCTTATTTTCTGCACTTTTGGCCTTTCATAGGGCAAAGCTGCGTTCTTCATTGAATTTTGACGCAAAAAAGTAACAATTAGAAACACGCGTCACGCGGGGGTACAATAATAATTCAAAGAAAATCGGTTTGTAAAGAGAGGAACTGCTTCACGTCGTGTTGGTCTGCATTTTATAACAGCAACAGGTTCCGAAAGAATAATGAAGAATCATTTAAAGACCCGCTTGATGACCTACTATCAGCTTGGATGAGGAAAATAAGATAAGATCCTGAGGAAGTAATCGGATCTACTCCAGTTCAGTGATATCAACGTTATTTAAAGCTCCACGGCAAATGGTGAAAGGACCAGATTCGAGCACAAAGTAAAAGTTGAAGACTCATTTTAGGATTCGAGCCTGTGACAACCAATTAAAATAGGTGCCTAACCAACTGATCAGTGGTGGGATGGGCCATATTTTCTTACGTTGTGACAGAATTAAGAAAAGTCCCAATTTCAACCTTTTGGAGTCGATATGGTTCCGAAACGCCTTACACCAGACGAGAGCAGATTCATATTTAGATTTGTGGACGGACTTTAGGCGAGTGCGACTTCACAACGACTTTTATCCACTTCCGGGGGTGCCCTTAGTTATGTCTTTTCTCACCGATCCTTTTCTAATACTTAGTGATAGAAATCTTTCGAGTTATTTCATGGTCCTAGGCACTCTGCTTCTATTTGGTCGGGTCAAGCTTCTCGACATTCGTGAATGTCCTTCCTTTAGACTGGGGGTTCGGTCTCCCTTTTCTCTTGAGCCGAATTGGTATGACTCGAAAACACGCTTAGCTGGAGCATAGTTGACCATTCGCTTAAGGGCTTACTTATAAACGTCCAGCACCGCCAATAATGCGCAAAGAGAAAAAAAAGGGATGGCAATAGAAATAAATAAAAATAACTTTTACACATTGTGTATTTAAACTTAATAAAAATTTATTTTATATTTTCTTTCCAAAAATTGCAACATAAAAATCATGTTTCTCGAAAAACAAATTGGTCCGCGATCTGCAGCATTTATCCTTGAAATGTTGATAGATCTGCAAAACGTAAAAAAATCTTGTAAAATAAAGCTTTAGTTATAATCTGTCGAACCGTATTTTTGAAATTCCAAAAATTTGGCAAATGTTGGCAGTTTAAAAAAAAATAAGAATTTTGTCTCACAAATTTCACAAAAATCCGGCTCGACATACCATTGAGAAAACAATTTCGAATATTTGAAAAAAAGCATCAAATTAAAAACTGTATGAGTTTTCATGCAGACCGTGCCGGAAAAAAAGAAGTTTTAAGAAAAACATATTTAAAGCTTCAATTGCGTTTCGCTCGAAGTCTAGCACCGCTAATGTATGAATTTTATGAAATTTTTAAAATTTTTTGTTAACTTACGTCTAATCTCCTATTCCAGCTTAATATTGTGTACTTTCATTGTCAGTTGACATTTGTTGTTGTTAATTTTTTTCCAATCGACGAGTTGTTTTGGCCGTTTCGCATTTCCCACGAGACAATCGTGGTACCCCTCATTTTCAATTGCCTGTTCTTTAAAGTACATGCAGTTACAATCAAGACTCCACAAATAAGAAACACAAATTATCGCTTCGAACGATCAAAGAGAACTAAACTTCAGTTTCAGAAACCTGAATATATCTTAAAAGTTCCCATACATATTGTAGGATAACAATAGAACCGACGGGCTGAAAGGCCCCGAAAGTAACCGTCAGCTGCCTCAAACAAGGGACGTCACGTCTTCTACAAAAATGTTCTATCTATGGTGAATTTTTACAATCGACTTTTACAGAAATACATTCTGGACGTACATATGTAACCCCTTTCAAGCTGAGCCATTGTCGTCGACTATTCGACGCCCTTAAATTTTACTGTCCTATTTGTCGTGCAATATTCGACTTCATTCGATAGGAGAACTGATAAAATGTGCATGGAAACGCATCTCCTTGTTGGAGGCCTGTGCAAGTCTGAAAAATATAGAAGGGTCTTGGTCAGAAGTGCAGAGTAACATCGCGTGTTTACTGCCACCGAATTGCTTTGCATAGTTCGAGGAATGCTTTCATGTTCGGCTTTGTAGCATGCATAAGAAGGTTTATTTTGGTTTTGTCATAAGTCACAGCGGACGGTGCTTTGGTCTTCGACAGCCTGACAGATCATCTGGGTGTTTAAGGCATGCTCTTCTTCTGCTTCTGTGGGAGGAGAGAAGTTTTTCAGCTGCTGGATCTTTTTCGTCATAACTCATTATGCTCTGTCTGTTCCGTGGCTATTTTGGCCTTGATGCGATTCAGAGGACGGCGATCCCTCTTGGTTTTCCAACGCTGAATCCGAAGAATCTTGAGTTTTTCTGATCCTATCATGTGTGGTTCTTGGATCGTAGTAATATCCGCTTTATACTGATTGAAGATTGTTTCCACTACTCGCATATGTTGTCCTTTTCTCCGCCTTCTCGTCTTCGTTAAGTTGTCCAAGGCAGCTTCTCCGCTCATTATAAATGCTGCTTTTCATGATTGGGATTTTCACCCGATGTAAATCCAACACCTGGCTAGGTTCATTCGTTGCAAACCATTAGGCCTTGCGCACAAGCGCCACGTGGAGGTTGTGACGCAATTGCTATTCACATCGCAACCACATTTATATGTTTTATTGAAATCCGCGACCGCAGAGTACATGAAATAATATGGATGGGAATCATTTACTTATATTTTTTGCAAATATGAACCACCTCAAAAATACAGCCTGTGCAATAATCAAAGATTTAAGAAAATCGGTTCACAATCTGCAACGACATCGAGCAACAAACGCACAAAAAATTTCCTCCTCCTTTTTCAAGTCGGTTAACAGGTCACTTTTGTATAATTTCAATCAGAAACACGCTACTCGACGGGTAACATCGGTTTTTGGATAAATTAAGATACTGCACTCAGAGGTTTGTTTCCTTCTTTTAAGCAGTATAAAATTTAGAAAAGTATTTCCTCTTTCTTTTTAATATTTTAATAAGCTTAGTTTGTTAACAGAAATATCATGCTCCTCCGAAGCTTTACGCTTTTTTTTGTCAACGGTAGTAGCGTCAATTGCAGTCAGTAAAATAATCCATCTTTAGCTCATATGTAAATATGTTCGTTTATTCCATTCTGTTTCCTGTGTACCAATTTAGATTATCTCATGTATAAGCCTGTGAGGCCAATAAAGGTCCTTGAAGGCAATTTATTTTTATTAACCGACATTGACTGGTTAATAGTACGAGTAGTACTAGAACAAAGTCTATTTCATTGTCGGTACTCTGATAAATTACGCAGTAATTGTAAATGCCAACAAAGGATGAGCACTCGTAAAAAACGAGTGTGTCAGGCAATAAGTTTTGTTGCAGTTTAATTGCGGGAACTTAATTTGCCTTCCACGAGTGCAAAACAAATAGAAAGTAGAGATACCATGAGCTTCCCTAAGTTATTGAATAATAAATTCCAAAAACGAAAAGCAAACTTGCAGAAAAGCCGAAGGGAGCTGGACACAGTAAAAGAAGGAAACAATAACAACGACAATGACATTCATTCATTTTTCCCCGGTAAAGTATGGTCGCCATGCGATAAAACAGCAGAGCAAACCTGAGGGTGCACAAACATAGCAATCAACATCAAACGAGGCAAACACAGGTGCTGCCCATGGATGCCTTGACCTAGGCCATAAACAATTGGAAAAATGATTTCTACCTCGTCTCCTTCCATCAAGGCATGGATGGCATCAGGGTTAGTCTTTGGTGTGTTTGTGAGCCACGATGACGACCGACGCACGGGTCTAGCGCCTAATAAATGCGGCGATGGAGCGTATAACAGTCGGTCACACACAACCAACGACAAACCCACATTCAAAGTGCATCCTTGGGCAATTTTTTACCAGCCATCGTTGCTATCCTCTTATTCTGCTGGTCCTGTGTTCGCTTTTGTCCTGTCCAGTCACCGTGTTATTTCTCTGCTGAATGTGCGACTGTAGGTGGAAACAATTTCAAAATTGTTAATGCATGTTAGATGCAATCCAGCCACATTCTAGTTCCTGGATTTTTACTCTATGCGAAGAAGGACGAAGCGGATAATTTATTATTGCTGTGAATTGCTTCGGGTTTTTCCTGGGAAAAAAACATCCCCTTTGCTGCAAATACGATGACTTGGCGGTTATCTACGAGTGCAGGAATGGTGCATTAGCTTGTATGGGTAAAAGTTGAGGACAAACTCAGATAGGGAACTGAACCATTTGTTAGATCAAGCTCATACATAATTCATTGAGAATTCCCTGAAAAAGAAATTGTAGGATGAGTGCTAATAATATCCCCATATGGAAATCCATTTTTTTTTTAATGCCGTGGAGCGATGTTTTTCATCGGAAATTGAAACTCAAACTAAAACACTTTTTTTACGTGGTCGGTATGCAATTCAAAGTTTCCGGAATATTAGAGAAAGCTTTACAGATACAGATGCATCGTTTTGTGCACTTAGATATGCAAAGACCTCAGCAAGGCATTTCACGCTAAACCACTAAAGCCTCATGTAGGTCTTGGAGAACGCACAAATGAGGCTTTAGGCTGTCTTTATGCCTACCTATGAGCATGGTATCATAAGCGGAACTCCGGGAGTAGAAGAGATTAAGGTTAAGTGTACAACAAGGATCTAAACTTGACCCGATTTTATTTATTTTGTTTCTTTAAGAATTGCTTAAAGTATTAAACAAAATATGTGTTAAAGGCAGCAACTTTATTTTGAAGTTACTATCGAAAGTCAATTTCGATGGGATACCATGTTCAACATTGGAAGCGATTCAAACAGGACTTTTTGCGCATTACCGACAGAGGTGGCAAAATAGGTACGTTGAGTTCAAACTGAGGTATGGAATATAAGCAAGTGGTAGTACTTCAAATCATCATTTTGAAAACCATTGGGCGATCAAACTAATAACGAATGTTCAGAGATGAGATCAGCTTTAAAGTTCTCAAAGAAGTCCAAATTTTAATGATGGCAACAATTATGATGAGTCCAATCGAACATCAAGTAAAAACCAGATGCAAATCCACATGTGCGTGTATGGTGAAAGAATGTGTGCTTGTACATCAATTTGCAAACAATGCGAGGTTTATTTTTTACTTTTTGGGTACTTAAAAAAATGAAGTCATATCATCTGTTCATAAATCAGGATCCAACTAAGAGGTTTCTGATTACCGGAATACCTTCAAAATCTCTACCATCCCTAAGTTGCTACGGCAATGTGATTAGAAAATGTCGATTAGAAAATATTTAATTTTGTTGATAATTAAAATGTCGACAAAAGATACATTCATACATTAATTAATTGACGGTGTGCAAAACATATCAATAAAATGTCGACTGCAATGAACAAACAGTCGGTAAAAATGTCAACTGTTTTCCGGACATTCGAGTGAGATGAAACAATGTTTACTAGAATGTGAAAAAATAATAATAATAATAAATAAAAATAATTTTCAAAATAGTTTCATCATTGTTTCAAAAACTACAACCTAAACAGCATTGTTCATACAGTGTATGAATACGTTTATATAGTACACATTTCTCATTGCAATGTCTAATGAATTTCGATATTTTCATTGATTATTTTTAACTTTTTCATTAAGGATGTTTGAAAGTGGTTTTTCTTGTTTAACAACACACTCTTTGGGATTTCTTCTTTCCTCTTTTTGAATTTTTGCACAGTTTGTTTAACAACTAGATATTTCTTACTTAGCTTTGCAATTAATTCATATAATTCAATATGTGCTGCAGCTCACAAGAACCTTTAAGCGGCACCGCATGCATGTAAATCGGCATTTTGATTAGTCTTTAATTTTTCCAATCGCCTTTTTTATATCGACAGTATGTCTATCGATTATTTTAAATCGAGATTTGAAAATCGACAACTCATACCCAATCCTAATTCTATAGAATTAAACGTCTCAAAATCTCATAACCTAGTATATTATCGGAACTCTTCTACATAAGCTCACATTTATAATATTGCAAATATATCTCTATAAATATATCGTCCATAAAGGATCTTGTTATTATTCATATCGAACTATACATGTATGTAGATAATTTTGTATCCAAGGGAAATTCCATGCAGGGCTTTTTTCTTAGAGCCTCTCGAATTCCCTTTTAAGTTCATTCAATACGAATAGAGCTGATCTAGAAACATTTCACAAGACTTTGATGGAATATTGACAGTGGTCTTTTTCACAAACTACAATTACAACTGGAAATTTGTACTTGTAAGCAACGACGGCAACAGACTGCTTCCAAATGCTTTACAAGTATCTGGTTTAGAGGATAAAAAATTTAATTAAAGTTTGTTAAACTAAAAATTTGTAGATGTAATTTGAATAATTTGTGCATAACCAGGATAATTTGAAAATTTGTGAATATTATAAGCGATAACGGGTGACATGAAAAACATAAAAAATATTGTGATTTTTGAAAAAAAGAAAGAAACAATATTTTTTAAAAATTTATTTTTTAATTCAGTTTTTTATTGTTCCGTCCATCAACATTATTTATAATTACATAAACGTGATGCTCTGAATTATGCTCTTCATCAAGAGTGGCATGCTGCAAATTGGTTGCAACCGGTGAGACATTAGTTAAAAGAAGGCAACGTCTTATGTCTAGGACTATGTTTTTGTATGCGCAAGTGTCTGAAAAATGGAACCAATAGCGTCTACATTTCAATAGATATTCCACGATATTTAGTAAAATAGCCACTGGAAAGGTTCGATAGGCACTTTCAAAATGTATAAATTCAAACTCATTTGGTGAATCTAATCTCAGATAATATCATTCACGAAAACAAAAAGGTTCGATTATATTGTAATTAACGCGAGATCGATAGATTTTAGCCCGAATTTTTAAAATTTATTTTTAACAATGGCTTTGCAAATTTTGTAGAGTCTCAGCAGTTGAGAATTTTTTCACCTGAAATCAACAAACTTGAAGTTTGCAAATTTCAACTACAAAAAAAGATTCTTACAAAATATTCCATTGTAGAATACAACTAAATTGGTTTAAAGCTTAAAATGATGTCAAGCACTAAATTCGCACATTTGCATAACTTGAATGATTTACAATAGCAGTTCACTCTTTGTAAGTTTTTGAAATAGACCATAGCTGAAAATCATTCGGTATTCTACTATTCTTTAGTCGACGGAAAAATTTTTCGATATTGTTTATAAGAGATCAAGTCCCATCTCATACCGATTGCTCCCATTTGCTATCCCTTATTGGGGCTTATGCTCCTGCGAGAGTGTTAAGTAATCGTATTTTGTTAAATGAAACCTTAACTAAGTGCATAAAAAAACCTTATACTATTTGTATTTGAATAGATTTCTATATATATTTTCGCAAATGTGGAAAGTGTTCCAGTCATTGTCAATTCTCATCGAATTACCCAGAGCTAACCGAATTATTTGACCTCAAATCGGGAGTCAAAACGGTCCCACGCCTCACACAACACGACCAGTTTTTGCTTAATGGCAAGAAAAAAATCGTAGACGAGTTATCGTGCGTTCGTGAACTGTCTGTTGATATATTCCACTCATTAAGGCAGGATCCAATCAATTGCTCGAACTAACAATTTTATCGTTTTATTCGAACTTTCTTTTGGAACCATAAATGACTCGATAAATCTTCCTCAAAAATGATGGGGTTGATCTTCATTACTAAAGAAGATCTGAGAGAGTTTTACTGTCGCAAGTTTGTACCCTTGAATATTTTTTAATACGGCATGCGCTGCTTTAATCTGCACTACCATACATTCCAAGCCGTCCAAAAAGAAATCCCGAATCCAGCGATAAATGATCAACAGAAAAGGTTTAAGGATTGTTTGGAGAATATACAAAAGTGAACTCTTTAACCCTTACAAAGGCATGGTTTTTATTTGGATGGCCTCATCGGGTTCGGAGTGTCTTCATGTACGAGGCACCATGTTGATTAAGAATACCAAATTTGCAGTTCAGGCATCAAATAATCGCAGATGCTAGAAAGCATTATCAAATCAACTTGCGCCGTAAAACTTAGAAATGAACTAAGCTTTGGCCTGAAATTCACGTTAGTTAGTATCTATAAACTATTGGGCTATCATTGATTTCCTTCCGATATTTACTACGCAGCAAAAGTTGTCAGGCCATTTTCACATTCTTATATTCATTGTTGACGAATTATCACTCCATAAAGCTTTCCATTCATTGTCAACTCTTAGTAGATAAATAAGTTGAAAGTCAATTAAATCAGGCGCTCCAGAGGGTTGCGACAATAGACTCTCCACCCACATGATTCATTAAAATTCTCACCACCATTATCTCTATCAACATCATCATTCTCTCGTGATTATAGCCACGTTCTTCGCCTTTCTTCACCTTCAGTGCTAATGTCAATAAAACCCATTAGTAATACTTAACAACACTCCGTTGACAAATTGAGTTCAATAAATGAATCATTGACATTTCTGACGTACCCTCGGGCCGGGCGACCATTCAGGTATTCCGTGTGAAACTATCAAACAGGCGAAACTATTTTCCAAGTCTCCTTTGAACATCCTGCGGAAGTTGAGGAATTCTCTGCAGCAACAAAGGGAGAAAATATAAAGTCAAAAACTTGAACAACTACGACAAAGGACCTTTAGAGGAAGTATTTTCTTTCACTGCGTGCTCGTTCCTCATGCACTCCTTTCAATATTACATTCAAGGAAATTTAAATTAATTAAATTCCTGACTTTTGTTACGCCCGGCCCGACCCGGCTGTGCATCGGTCCTCGAATATGTATGGAGACTTTGGCTCACACAAAGCTCACGTAGATGGGAAATTCAATTTGGGATTAATTCGATTTTGGTGAAACATATTGAGATAGGCTCTTCAATCAAATTAAGTGGTACTACAGAGATCAGCCCTCTCATCTTTACAAACAGTAGTTGTAATGGAATTACCAATCGATTTTACAACAATTCGATGAGGATGTCAAGTTGAAGAGCAACACACAAACGAAACTTGTTAAGTGCATGAGCAGGAGGCTTTGTTATAGCCGAACAGCAATAAAGTTCTTTTAAGTATCGTTTAAACGTTACGAGTCTACTACTGTGGATTCGATAAATGCTTTTTAAGGCATCTGTTGTTGAATTGGAATTAGATCATGGATGCTAACGTTATAGTTGTCTTGTGGCGTTAAAATGACCCACATAAATTTTTTGTTTGTTTATTAATTGATCGGTCTCAAGAGATTGTGACAACCCTGATAATACTAATGCACTTTTCAGAGAAGCATGGAAGGATTGTGAAGTGGTTTGATACTCAAATGTATTTTGGTTTCAATTGTGCCACATACATATTAGCATTCGTTTAATTCGCAGTATATTATTTGACTTTAGAGGTTATACTAAATTTTATTTATAAAAGATTGGTTCATGACTATGCTATTAGTAAAGCCAATAACAAATCATTTACACAAACCTAACCAAATTACGAATTCCAACAGCAAATTCGGTTCCCACTACAGCAAAACGACCCACTTCGTCAGGCTAATATCGATGGCCAACCATTAAAGTGACTGATGTTGATTCGAAAACAAGATAAAAGTTCAAGATATACTCCAGGACTCAAACCTGGAACCTGAAAATAAAAGCAACTGCCTCATCTAGCGAAGAGGATTGCTCCAGTCAAAATGGCTAAGTGCGAATGAACGAGTTCGACACGGAAATGTAATGATCTTCAAGTTTACGGAAACTTGGGGCTCTTAAGTTTGACATTTTTGGATCAGCCGAAGAAAAGCCACCTACACAGACAGTGCTCCAGGCCATTATTATGTGTCAGTTATTGAACATCTGGTTAACAGATCTTAAGTCCTGGTGAAAATGTTAGTAAAAAAAAATTATGAAACAACTTCAGATGAGTGCCTTTTCTCCACCCCATATAAGTTTATAATTTGACATAATATTAAAAAAATATTCTCTTAATGGTTCTGCTCTTTGCATTGAACCCCATAATTGACGTAGTTTAAACCAATTGTTCCGACCGACTTTATGACTATCAGCTTGACGTCATGTTCAGTCTTTCACAGGATCATTATACACTGGTTTATTTAAGCGCCCACAATTTTTTTTAATAAACACGAGTACCATTAACTTTTTAACGCACACACAAATATAAGTACAGATAAACAAACAAATTTGAACTTTACCAACTCAGAGATAGCTGAATAATGTTTCTAGTAAGAGTATGTAGAAAAGAACATTGATCTCGTCAAAATAGAGTTCAAGTTTGTGTCAAGTTTATTTCGATGACAATAAGATTTCTAATTTTAGACGAGTAACAATACAAAATGCAGTAAAAAATAAATGTCTGGACCGCAATTGCTTAAAATTTTGTTTATTATTTAAATAACAAATTTTTATTTAAAAAAAAATTACTCATACAATAAGTAAATTTTGTGTTATTGTGAGTAGAGGTGCAAAACAAGTCAGGGTTTTTTTTAAGTTCATTTCGGAATTCAACATTTTTATGTCTGACTCATGTGTTATTTGTTTATGACTTGTTTTTTTTATAGAAATAGTTCCGTAAACACAACTAGACTTGGCTGGTTAAAAAATAAAAATCAAAACACTTGTAAACAATCTTTCAGTTTTCTGTCCTGGCTTCTTTGTTGGTCATTTCTTACTTCTTGCAGAATTGCTGCTTTTGAAACGCGGTTCAAGATCGGTTTCCGAGAATATTCTGAGACAAAAAAAAATGTTTACACATCAAAGTTTTGAGAACAATCAGATACACAAGCTTCTTAAAAAAAACCGTGGCGATCTGAGACTATGACAGAACTGCATTCACCATGATTCCTGACATCCACGTTTGATTTTTTATATTTGAGTTTGAGGTGAAGCTGAGCACTCTAAGCTGGAGCATTCTTGTCCATTCGCTAAATGTGAGCGATTGAAGTCGACAGACTTTTGCCTTCCGATCTAGATCCACGTCACTTTACTGGTCGTAGAGGTCACGTTTGTACCTTCTCTTTCATTCGCCCTCTTCGCAGACAAGTCAACTTTTCTAATACTTTTCTTTTAAAGGTCTGTAAAATCTATTCTGCGGTCTTGCCTATCGTGGCATATCCGACTCTTAATAGAAGAACAGTCAAGATGGGTGTTCTTTAGGTTCCGTATATCAAAAGAAAAAACAGAAGTCTTTTTTCGTCCGTCTGTCTGTCTGTCACGACCCTTTTTCTCAGTCACGCATAAAGGTATCACGTTGAATTTTATAACAAATACTTATAACTTCGGTCCCTTAAATCTGTGAATGAAGCTGCTAAATTGACGCTGTCAATAGATGAGGCTGTTTATGACGCATATTTTGATGCTCGCAAGTTTATCAAAACCTAAAGGGCACTTTTCGTTGACCTAGAATTTGGCAATAAGCAATGTGTTAAATCAATTGTCAAGGATAAACAACCGAAAACCGTAAGCTTGTTCTAGCATCAGAATTTTTTTAATCTTAAATTGCCTACAACCTTCCTTCATGTTTGTACGGAACCTTCATTACGAGAGTCCGACTCGCAACTAGGCGATTTTTTGGAGCGTGATTTGTATCTTTCTAGCCATGAAGTTTGATTTCGATGTTTTGTATTGCCTAGGAAGGGTCTTCGCCAGATCTCCACCAATATTGTTTTGTGTGGATTTGATATATGTCCCGAGGTAGAAAAGTTTCTTTACCACCTGAATATCATGGAAAACTGTGGATTGTGATATTTTGTCTAAGGTGTTGTTCAACGCATCGATTTCTTGTCGACCAAATGTATTTTGTCCTATCTTCATTGGTCTTAAGACCAACTCGTTTGAAGCTTGAAAAAGATATTGCCTTTCATGTTGACACCGGCCTGTCGTATTGAATATCTGCCCAAGCATCAGGTTGAAGAAATCACATGACAGCGCATATACTTGCCTTACTTGAATCCGGTGCAAGTGCGGCAAAAAACTAAAAGTCCCAAGTCTAAACTGCACAGTACATCGCGTGCTTTACATCCATCGCTATACACAGCTCTGTTAAATGAATGCTTTGAAGTCAATGAATTTCTGTTGATTACCGACATGAAATACTATACATGCTGTTGATATGCCGGGCCGGAAGCCAACTCCTATTTTCCAATTTGCGTGCTGCAAAATACACTGGGTAAGATTTGGGTATAGTCTTAAGTAGAAATATGTCTTCATAATCATTGCACGCCCAGTAACGCTCTTTTCTAGAAGGAAAGGATAGGACTAATTTGCATGTCGCGTGGATGCTTCGTTCTCTCAAGTAATTTGTCAAGTAAATCATTTTTGTAAAAAAAAAATATTTTTATATAAATTCATTGCTGAGCCAACAAAAAATAAATTGTAATTTTATGTCAAAAATTGTAAATATTATTATGTATATTCTTAATCATAAAATCGTTCTCTCAAGTCAGTTTTTCCTCGGTTGGACTTTTGTTGGGCGATTCTTGTCTGTTCCCTTTTTTAGTCGCAATATCACTTTAACACGAAAAGCCTTTTCTAGAAAGTCAACTGATGTTGTTCGCTGTTTCCTCATTCGAACATGAATGCGTTGAACGTAGCTCTTCATTGAACCACAAAACAGACTTTCTCTTTTTGTGTATACTGTTATTTCAAGAAACTCAATTCAGAACCACAATTTAGCAAATATTTTTGAACAGAGTTAACGTTTATTTATGTAAATCAGAGAATAATAGTTTTGAGGGAAAAACCATTAGAAAAACCTTCATCAATTTCATTTAATGACTACCGATTTTTACTGCACATTTTATGCGATTAATGAAGTCCGGATGGGACGCATAATAAACTAGAGACTATTTTAAATTATCCCATCTTCGATTTTCTTCAAAGGCAAACATCGTCAACGGATAAACACACTCACAAAACATGAAACAGAAGAAAAAGGACATGCAAAAGTCCCATCCCCACAAATTTATGGATGATAGCCTAAAGTGGTCGTGACAATTTCCTAAATAATATTGTGGTATTAAGACATGTTGTTGACGTTTTGTGGTACACAGTGCCTCATTTCAGTCTTTCACATACATGCTCTCTTTGAGCTCTGACTGGGTGAGGTTGAGACATCCAATGATGAACCTCCTTATTGTTGACTGATGCATATCTCTTGGAATGGATAGTCTGACTCTAAATAGAGGTGCTAAAAACAAGAATTCGGATTCGACATTAGCTTCCCTAACTGTTCCCACATCCTGAATGTTTGACGAATGTCTTGCGTCAAGCAGCAGGTTGGCAGCTCTGAAAAAAGTCGTGAGGATGTCGTGTGAGGTCGCCAAGTCAATGAATCGGAAGCCATTATCTGTTGTCGTTTCATTAAGGCTGTCCCACACCGTCAATGATGCTTCCTTTATCGATTTAACATTAGAGTCTTAAGAAATTCTCCGGCTCCCTGTAGAATACCTTTCTCACAGGGTTTTCAGCTTCTTCAGGGGGGTGTGTGCACATATGGAAGTGAGATTTTAGAATTTTTCCTCGTTGCGGATTTTAACCGACAGCTTGAAGTCGATCACTTTCGTTCTCAACTATTTTACCAAGCAGAGTCTGCATCCTTTGTCACAACTGTAATAAATGCCGCATTCTTTTCTCTCTGGTGTTCCCGATCCCATACATCGTACTTCCTGGATCGCAATGTCCAAATTTTGAGAAGCATACTCGTATATCGTTGTCCTTTTTCGAGTCACCTTTGTTTTATGAGTCCGTCCTTATCCGACGCTTGTTGGAGTCTTAATAAGAATCCTTTTATTGACAGTTCATATGCTTATCTTAAAGATACTTTCAATATGCGGCATTACGTGAAATAAGTTTCCATAAAAAAAATCTGCGACTGACAAATACCATACACATCTTTATGATCCAAATTCTTTTCTGGAAGGTTTCTTGCTTTTTAAACACTGAAGTCTAATGCTGAATGAATCACGTTTACTATGATTTTGTCAGCTTACAGCTTTAACAACAATACTGAACCAAATCACCTCCACATCTTTTCATTTTCCTAACAAAAGGTCGCAAAGTTTCTCTCGAATTCCCATGATAACGAGATGAGTCTAAGTGGAATCAAAGAACGGAATCGCAGAGTGCTGTCTGTCATCATGGAGATTTTAAATCGCAAAACTTTTACATTATCTCCAAGGAGCCTAAGGCCTTAAATAAATTTCCCTATATACCTATGCATATTATTCACCTTTTAGAAAAAAAAATTAGATTTCTCAAGAATAGGCACATTTCACGTTTTCTCATTATAACAATGTTAATGAGTTTTATTTCGGCAGAAAAGACAAAACAAGAAGAAAATGAAGATGACATTTGCTCGTCGAGTCTGGCCCCAAACGCTTACTCGTATTTGCGACTTTAAAAGGATTTCCATTCCACCACCCTCTCATTTGCATTGCTGATAAAAATGAAAATTGCAAATCAGGCACATTTCGTCGACGTTGATGTTGTCAGAGTTTCGTTTTATTTCTTTGTTTGTTTGTTCCAATTGAACTGATAACAGATGTCGCTGGGGTTAACTTCGATCGAGAAGTTTCCCTCTGTTGGCATGCTTCTTCGCCGCTAAATGAGTCTTGCAATTAAATTGTTTTTCAACATAGTCGGGGGGTGTGAACGTCAAGTTCCATCATTATCATCTCAAAAAAAAGACAACATTTTACGAAACTAATTAAAAAATAAGAAAATAAAAAATTAAGGCGACCCAGTTAAGCGAATGCCTAGAGATTTCTTCCAAGGAAACTTTTACGAGTTTTCTCAAGTTTGTTGTATTTAAATAGCACTTGGGGCGATATTGATGCTTGAGCGGGTGACGCCAAATTAAGATTCCGACAAATGATGTCGACATGTAAATTAGCTTTATATTTTAATTGCTGGAAGCGTTTTCGTTTCTTAGACAAGCCACGGCTTTGATGGAGTTCGTGTTTTATGGTATAGGATTGTATGCCTCCCATGGAAGGCAACTGGAGCAGATTGAATTTATGCAAATTATATGCTTGAGAAAGATAGTCACGGCGAATGTAGTTGGATGGATGTGCATTCATTTACAGTCTTTAAGGTCGCTCTGTGCACCTTGTGAGCGTGCAAGGTAAATGGAATTCGTGGAAACGCTTTAGCCTTTTTGCAAAATCTTAATGACATGCAGAAACTCTTAAAGGGGGCATGGATCGATGGAATTTACATGTGTTGTTAAATGGAAAGAAAACTTATCTAACAGAAAGAAGTCTTTGGCCATCATGTAGAATGACTGCAAGCACGTTTGCTATCATTGATTAAGCTTAACTAAAGGATAAAGAAGAAGGTTTTGGGTAAGCCTGCGATCTTGACTATGACAAACGATGTTCATGTTTCACTTCATGGTCCCTAACAATATCAATGACCATGCATTTATATAGGGTGAATCAACTGCCGTTTTCTTTTTGAGTCAAATGTCATTTTGACACTGACAGCACTTATGTGCTTGATAGATTGACAGAAGTTCGATATAATATGTTCGCGATACAAAATGCATCGGTTTACGTTGGCAATAAATGGAAAGTTACCTCCAACTCAAATTCTGTATTGCCGTAATAGTGGGAATTATGAAATTTTGTTTTTTAAGATACTTTATGAACAGGATCATTCGTTGATAATAGATTTCTTCCGAAACCATAATGGCTTCTCTGGAGAAGAACGCATGGTTATAACGCAATGTAAAAGTTGCTTCCTACCATATTTCTTGTATGAGCTCTCTAAACCTCACATTACATCCTTTGCAGAAGTTATTATTCAAGTTATTTATTTATTTTATTTATTACTCTGATGATGTGGTACTAGACTGATAAAATTATGGATTTGTTCGAAATCGAAGCTGAGTTGCCAAATTTTTGGAAACAAAAAAACTTGAAGTACGTTTTTATTCATGAGGCTTTGTTGCTACAGACAAATAAAAATTCATAAAATGATGAGTTTAAAAGCTAGAATAAAAAACGGGAAGCCATGCTCTCGACGTGTTTAACTTTACATAATTTTTGGAATATACCTTTGCGGCTCTATAAGGGGTTTCATATTATAGTTAAAATTACCACCCCAACAAACTAATCCGTATTGTATCTTGACTGGACTAGATAGAAAGTTTCTTAAAGCTTATTTGAACAAAATTTTTTTAGATGATACAAAATACGAGCAGACAATGATATACTATATATTTTTTTAAGGAACATTCAATTCATTTTATCATCAATGAAAAGGCCAATGTTCTTAAAATGTGGAAGCTTTTCAATCCTAAAGCCTTTTGTCGAGCAAGGCAAATCAATATTAAGTGTTTAAGTATTTTTACTTGATCTACAAGACTCTGAACCCGAGACGAAATCCGGTGAAACGAGATCAAAAGTTGGTAAATTAAAATACAACAGCTTGGTTTAATCGCTAATTGCGAGCTTGTGTGTCGAAAACCATGACCTTGGGGTTTCAGGACCATGTTTTATATCGGCAATCAAATCTTCAATGGAAGAATTGGAATACGCACACGCAATATTTTCTGCAAAGCCAGTTTTAAAACTTTCATTAAAATTAGTGCCAATTTTTACCACTTATATTCTGTTTCTGGGATTCCGTCTCAAACTTGTCAAGAATAAAACCTCTAAAGACAGCTTTTCTTATGTGTCAAGTGTTTTTTTTTTATATCAATAACGAGGGAAGCAGTCTTTTTCATCTACTTCAGACTATCGTCAATATTTATGGAGAAGCTAAGGAGCGCATCTTATGTTGATTTGCAATTTCTAAAACCCATATTGCATGGAACTGAAGAACAAGCTGCTCTCAAGAAAACTGAACTACCGGCTCTTTATTAACATTTCAAAAGAGGATTAAAATTTCGAGTGGAGAGAAATAGGTCTGTAATTATTAATATCCTTCGGATCACCATAATCAAAAATAGGTATGACCTCAGCAAATTTTAATAATACCTATTCTTTTGTTGAAAATATGAGCTTATAGATTGGCAATGTTAAAAGATACATTCTTTAGGAAGGTATTTGCGTAACTATAGTGACTAAGATTTCTTCAGACGACATAATTGGCTCGAAGAAGAAGCTCTTTGCATTCAAATTTGTTGGGAAGACAACCCTTAATTATTGTTTAAACTGCAGCATTTCGAAGCCCTCGAAGTTTTGGGCATGCAAGTATACCAAACATCAGTCTTAATTCACTAGAACGTAGTTAACTTGTTTTTGAACTCTCAATAAATTGTTTACGAGGAGACGTTGGACAAACGTTGTTTTGAAAGAAAATCCTTTGTTGTGTTATTTTTCGGTATGTTCCTCGGACTTGTATGATTTTATATCATTTATTATTTTACTTTTATCGTGGCGCCATTTAACGACATTATCAAATTCTTCTTGCACAATGCAGTATCTAGACATTTGTGAAGTACAATTATCGCTGAATCATCAGCACATGCAAAAGCTTTACTATATCTGAAGACTCGAAGTAGTTGAAAATCAGCAGTTGAAAATCAGTAACGCAATTTAGAAGAGAGTTTTGCATTTGACTCTATTTCGGCTTAGGAACAGCTTGAAAGTCGACAAACTTTTCTCAAAAAATCATCTTATCAGATAAAACATAACAATCAATGGTGAGCGCTACCGAAACATGATAACCGACATTTTTTTGCCAATCCATTCCAGGAAGATTTGGCTACGTGCCACACAAGACGTTCAACAATCTTTTTACTGAACATATGTTCAATATTCGTGTAATCCGTAGTTTTGGTGATTTTTGAAAGTAAAACTTTGACGCCATTGGATTTATTTATTTTTTTTGCCGGGCGCCGATGCTCCGTGAACAACCCAGAGACGATTAAATACAATGCTGTTATTGAAATGAAATGATATAACATAAATAATTTGGAAATACTGAAGTGTCATTTCTAGGCTTCTTAAAAACAAAACCAACAAATGACCCACTTTACAATAATTTAAGTTTGGTTGAAAGTAATACATTTGAGAGATCTACAGAGAAACTGACATTGCTTAAACACGTTCAAGCTTAAGTTAACTACTTTTAAACGAGCTCGAAAAAATCTATCTTTGTAAGTACAGTCGTCCAAGCATTGATAGTTCCTTCAATACAAAAATAGGAGTGGAGAAGCGCATAAGAACTTGCCAAAGGACGTACTGGTTAATGATTTTTTACGATAGTTCCAATACAAACAATTGGATGCAGCTGGGTGTTTAAAGTAAAATCAAGCAGAAAGTCTCATCAGACAGCTGAATCCTTGAGTACTTGCTTCCAATAGCATACGTCAAGCTAAGCCTAAGCCTAAGTCTCTTACCTTTGCTGTGCTGCATCGAAGGTGAATACTTTCTTAGTAGTGTTGTCTCTTTAGTATAGAATTGAGAACTGAGTGTGATAAGTCCTAAGCTTATTATTTTAGTTCTTGATGTATATGCTCGATCAGGAATGTGACCAACTCCAACTGGTATTCTTTGCTGACAATGGAGCCTTAATACTGGCATTGTTTGCTATTGTAGCAGTCCAAAAAAGACTGACAACCTTTGCAGGCCGTAAACGGGGTACCACTTCGACCTACTATATTTCACTTGAATGAAAAGTTTTATCAAAATGTGAAAGCAGCATGCGTTGATGGCATCAATGCTTTGCTATCTGCTGCGACCCAAAACGTGTACCCTGTTATGAGCGGTAGGCTCAACACTGTAAGCGTCACTCATTTACGGCATGATCATATGTCGAACAACGTTTCGTCGAATGCGAAGTTAGAGGAACCATCAAACCTGATTCCGCGGGAGCTTAACCTGCTCATTTGGTTATGTCTCATTCAAAGGACTGACGCTGTAAACGTTTAAATGCGGTCGCGGAAACGGTGCAGGTCTAAGAACTTCTTTGAAGAACTTCCGAGCAAAAAGATAACAAGTGATCCTTTAAGCTGCACTGACGGTAAAGAATTATAATCCGAAATGAACTTAATCAATGTTCGAAATCGCAGAAATGTCCCCTCTGCTCTTTTTGGGAAAGATCTGTTTCTAGCATGGAAGAACTCCATCTCTCCCTCAGATTAAACGGAGAAATAAAGCAATACTATTCTCGTTGCGAAATAGCATTACATAAAAAAAATGGGCCAGCTTTTTTTTAAAAAAGAATATACACAGAGTTCGAAAAGTCTCCGTACGGCTGTTAATTTTTTTGTTTATTTTTTTAAAATCATTACTTTCAAATATATTTATTTTTTTTTATGTAAAAATCACAAGAAATTGATTAGGGTACCGAAATTTAAAATTTGTATGCAAATTTAACTGAAGAAAACTATAAATAACAAACAAAACCATTACAAATAAATCTCTGTACAGTTCGATTTTCCATCAATTTTCGTAAAAAACAAAAGTAATGAAATTACCTTAGCTAAAGAAAAAGTGAATACTTTTACTAGTTCCACAATCGTCGTCTCAGGTGTAATTTAATTCCATTCCTCAAGTCCATGACAAGTAAGATATATTTAAGATCAGATTTATTGGATTTTTAATGCCGATGACTTTTGTCCAAGTGATTCTCAATTGGGTTGAGAGCTGAGCAGAATGTTTTATTTTATTTCTGACATTGTAAAGCAACCATTCTTGAAATATAAATGATGTGCACTTAGATCGTTATATTGTTCAAAAATAAACTTGTTCCCGAAACGTATTTGTTTGACCACTTAAAACAAGGTTTCCCTAAAATCAAAATTTATTCATAGTTACTCGATGAAAACAAGAACTCCAACACTGCAAGAGGTCATTCTTCGACGACGACCATCAGAACCAAAGATGTTTAATTTTCTTTCGTCATTAAATATGTTAAAATTCCAGAGCGAATTCTCCTTCCCTAAGTATTCAATGGCATACTCCTGTCTAGTTTTATTATTCACTATTCGAATGAATGACTTCTTTTGGCTAACTCGAGCAGGAAATCCATATCTACACAACTGATTTTTTATTGTCTGAGGAAACACATCAATTCCGTTTGTTGTTTTCAATGCACCGGCAAACAATGGTGCACTTTACTTAGTTTCTTCTACAACACTTGGGTTATTGTTTTTGTTTTGTGAAGTTGAATAGATGAATTCGATCTTTTTAAGCACACCCCTTACATGGGCAGTTGTAAAAAAAGAATGGAATTTGTGCGGATATTTTTTGTATCAAATCATTGGTAAAATGACGAGGGGAGAGCATTCGAAGCATGTGTTGCCATTTTGGCCTTAAGAGTAAATTAAATAATTTTTTACTGTCAAAAAATATAATTAAATAGCTTCCGTACGTAGACTATTTGAACTCTGTGTATGTACTATACTTTATCACTTGCCTACTCATTGAAAATGCGTACTTCAGCCAACTCTTTGTTCCTCTACTAAAAGATATAAATCCATGTCGAGTGAATGTTTATTCACCACAAGAACTAAAAGAAAGGAATGCTTTAAGCCCATTCTCCATAAAAAAAAGCACGAAACCTAACTCCTTCATAAATGTATTCATAAAATGCCTGAAATTCATGTTCATCCGTGCAATTATGGTTTTGAAGTACTCCTACACCAACACGCTAGTTGCACCCGCAGTAGAGGTATTTTGTATTTACAATTTCAAAAGCTACTGCTAGTAAAATATTGGATGAGGATGCTAACAACTTCACAACCGACACATTTCACTACCCCCTCAGATTGTGCTTATTTTTACAACTGCAATCTTTTTGAATGGGTTTATTTTTTGCGAAAAATTTGTGACACTGTAAAACGGGTGACGTCTTTGTGCGATAAATTGTCAGCAGAAAAGTGTTAAACTTTTATAGATTTGTTTTATGCGGATTTACCGAATGCAATTTTATTTGCTTTTCAAATCACCACCAATTAAATTGCAAAACCTTTTCGACACTCTAAGCGCCACCATGAGTTTTGCATCATCCTGATGTGAGATCTAGCTGTCAAAACTCAAGTTAATTTTTTGGTTTGATAATGGATACAAAGCCCCCTTGGAAAATTGGACATGCAGAAAGGGTACGGAAAGCCTTTTATGCATACTTCTGCTGCAAAAAAGAATGGAGGTTGCAATTCAACAGTGCTAAAGCTGGGCTAATTTTTCAATACGGACTCATGGCAAACTATTAGAATTGGGGTGAGCCAGAAGGTAGTAGTATCACTGCTCTTCTCGTCTCTGGAGCTCTCGGTTCCGTTCGACTAAGGCCCTCTTCAGTATCTTCCATTGGCACTCTAGTCAAACAGCAAGCAAACCTTGAGTCGGTAAGACTCAATGCAATGGAACTGAACTGAGTTTCAGCAATCTATGATCCTCAGAGATGAATTCACCTTCCCAATTGCTATAGACTATACAGTCTGGAAACCTAACTTCTCCTCCGATTTCGGAACCCGGTCTCCTGAGATTTGATGACCTCGTCACGCTGTGAACTGATAGAAGTGGCATACTCTCGAGTAATTTTAACCTTCCAGATCAGTGCAGTGTTTTTCTAAATGAAATAAATGTCATTTTGCATATACCTGCACTTTTGCTCAGGAATTATCAACGAGCAAGCGGATTATTTCACGGTCCACATTTATTGTGTGCCAGGATATCCACAGATACATCAAAGCAGATGAGCTTACCCGTAAGTAAAAATGCTCTGTGCGGACGCGATTTCACAACATCCGCCTTGGCTACGGTCAAACTAACATTTAAAACAGATTCATCCAAATGGCAAATAATATATGGGCACATGAAACATGATGTAGTTTAAACAGTCAAACGTGGCCTAACTTACTTACTTAACGGGTTCCCGACCCGGCACGGCAGCTTTCCGTTCTTGTCGATCTCGGGCACGCTGCTTCCAATTATCAAGACGAAATGCTCTGGTATCCGCGTGCGCTTGGTCCTTAAAACGTTGGTTCGGTCTTCCTTGTCATCTGGAACCTGACGGGTTTGATTCAAAATTCTTCTTTGCTAAAGCAATGTTATCCATTCGCTCGATGTGGCCAAGCCAGTGTAGTCATCGTATTTTGGCTTTTTGGGGTACACACTCATAGAGTTCGCGGTTATATCTTCTCCTCCATTCGCCCTCGTCGCATACGGGACCAAATATTCGACAAAGAATTTTTCTCTCGAAAGTGTTCAAAATCATTTGTTTCACCGAAATGAAGTAGCAGCCGGTTTCCTAGACAAAGTCTGAGGTGGAAAGATGTTTCTTTGTTTGTTACAACATGTACTTAGTTTTGTCCTCGTCTTTCGACTGTGTTACAAATGCCGTAAAAGCTTCAAGGATGGCTCGCTGGGTGCGACCGATAGTGTCGATATTGTCCGCATATCAAAGTAGCCGAACAGATTTGTTTTAAAACTGTGCCTTCCGTGTCAAACGTATCGTCAACAAATAATAAACTAGGAAGCTGCATGGAATAATTGTCTTATTGGCAGCCAGGCCAAGGCTAAGCTGCAGTCTAACGAAAAAGTTGCCGCTCATAGAACGAAAGTCGAGTCTGTCACTTACCTCCTCTGTGAATGTCGTTCCTGTCATTCCCTTTCATTGCCTTAACTTGACCAAGCGATCCCAAGAGTCCTCGGTCGGATCAATTCGTCTTTAGTAAAACTTAACCTGGCATAGATTTTCTGATGTCCTCTTGCTTCAGTTTCTCCACTATTCTTGCATTAACTTTTAGGGTAAGGAAGTTGGTATGGCTCTACCCAGACTGACTTCTTCGAATTTAGTTGACACTCCACCAATTCTTCCGATGTCGGGACAGAACGTTCCCGATATGTGTTTACCATCTCGGCATCATTTACCGAGCAAGGCGCAGGCCTCGCCGTCCGCTGCTAGAGGATTTCAACGGGCTAGTCTTCTTTCTTTGTTATTTTTTTGTAATTACACGTCTATAAGAAGGGTTGTAAGAACAATTGAGTATTTCTGGACTACTCTGTACAAATGCAATTTACTATATGAACAAATTTATTCATGTTCTGCTCTACGTGGGAGGCTCTAAGAGGAGACTTTATTTTTAAAAGTCCTTTCCTTTTATTCCTTACCTTTTTCAAGCTCCGTACCTAAAGGGCGCCATCGTCCGTCAGTCACAGGGCTGTAACTTCTGAGCTTTAATTGGCAGACACTTGCAATTTTCGCAAAAAACGTTATTTTTAAAAATCGCAACTCAATTTTGCGCCATAAAGTGGACTGTGGAAATTGTAAAATAAATTTAAAAATACATTAAACGGCAAGAAGTACGCTACATATTTTATTTACGGTGGAACGGAACCCTTCGTGTGCGAATTTGACACGCACTTGGCCACTTTTTTTCCCTCTAGTACAGCTTTAATCAGTCAAGGTCAAGGCAATGGCTTGCACGATGAGTGTTTCAACTCGAACGGAATCCTCGCCGCGGTAGCTTTATTGGAAGCCAGCTTTACAAATTAAGTGTGTGCGCGTTATACTGTAGCAATCAATTTAGACATTAAGAGGGCTTAAATTTCCAATTGATGCAGTCCTCGAGGTTGTTTCAAATCATGTCACCCACTTAGTTCTACACAAACTTTTTGATTCATTCATCGTCCTTGCGGATGAATGCTCAAAGAGATTTTGCTTCACCTTAAGGGCTGTTTTTTTTTTTTTTATCTCAGCATCCACTTTAGCCTTGGTTCAATGCCACACGCCCTACAAACATAAATACTCGTAAAGGAAAGGAAAAAAAAAATGCTTGTATATCGTTAGAGTCTCGGGACTCCTCTCATATGAAATGTTTACGACTCTTTTTCATATCCTTCAAAAGCACTGAGCTATCAAAATCCTCACCATACAGCGAAGAAAAAAAAAAGGCTAAAATAAAAGAATCAAACACAGTAGTTGGCAGTAGGCTTGGTTCGGGATGTCAGAATTTCCTGCGGCATACTTCTGTTAGCCCATAAACTTATTTTCCTTTGAATGAATCCTCTTGCTACTCGTGAAAGACAAGACATCGTTTTGAAAAATGACTACAGTGCACCGAAGCCGGAGATTAAAGAAGAATCTCCTAAATAATAAATGTACCGAAGAAGAGGATTTTCTTACTTTCTTATTTTTTTTTTAAATGAATACAAAAATACTTGCTTTCGTAATTAATAATAGGAAGGATGGAAATAACCGTTAATGTTGCTTGCTTATGAATTTTTAACGAAGCTTATCGGCGTTATTAGTTGCCTTCTTGCAGAGGCGAATGGGTATGCCCTGGGAATGGTTTCACACCATCCACGAGTTAGTTATTTATTCAGATGTTGGCGGCATTGTAAGCCTGTAACACTCATGCTGTTAGATATGAATGTTGTATCGCTTGTGGAAATTAAGGAAATATTGAACAGGCAGGAAGGATATTTTTCGCATTAATAAAAATTTATTGGTTGCGTCTTCTTAGTCGAAATACGAGAAATTTTGAAGACTTTTTCATTTAATGTTTTTTTACAACAGTCTAGTAACAAACTTGAAGGGATTATGACTGCCCTTAAATAAAATATTGCATCAGATGTACTTTGATTTCAACTGTTCCATGAGTGGCGTTGGTATTGGAATAGTTCGATATCGACTTATTGTTATTAGCATTCGCTTTCACACAGTACGCTGGAAAGGATCTTGAAGGCGACATTGAGTATACTATAGCTATGCCTCGGTAGTTGTTTCAAGACATAGGATCGCCTTTTTTGCAGGTGTGATATTCCAGTCGTCGCGCATGCTTTCATACTCCCAAACTTGGTATATGATCTGGTGCACGATTCCAACCAAAGCATCGCCACCACAATCAAAAATTCAGACGGTTATGTGCTGAGCCCGCGGCCATGTTGTTTTTGAGCTTTTTGATAGCTGCTCTGACTTGTTCTAAGGTGGGTGGGGGTTCTTTTTCGTCGACCAGATTTGGGTACTCTTCTACCCTTCTTGGTCATAACCATTTAATAGCTGCCCTGTACATTTACAATTTCCTGTCGATCGATTAAAAGATTACCGTCAACGATTTCGGAGAGCCTGAGTGTCGGTTCTACAGCCTCTGGATAGATTTTTGACTTTTTTTTCTAAATTTCGATTTCTTGGGATTTCTATGTCTTCCTATGAGTTGTGAGACCTCGAGAGCTCTTTTTGTTTTTCGTAATAGTTTTTTCTCTTTCTGGCTCTGTACTCCTCCTTTTTGTTGACTGGTGCAGCTGTGAGTCGAGCTGCTCCTAAAAATTGGTCAGAATCGACATTCGCTACTCTGAATTTTCACACAACCAGTATATTTGACGACCGTCTTGCGTCAAAAAGCACAAGGTCGAGTGGTTGGCGGTTCGACCATTTGGAGATAGCCAGGTGGTTGTTAAGGTATTTTTTTTGTCCCAAAGTCCGTGAGTTGGAAGCCATTGTCTGTTGTCGATTCGTGGAGGCTGTACTTTCCGGCCACTCCGCTGAAAATATTTTCTTAACTGATTTTAGCATTGAAATCTCCGAGTATGAGTTTTTCATCTTGCTCCGGACAGGCTGTGTAGGCTCTGTCCAAGTGGTGGTAAAATTCCTATAAAATAGCTGTTGCATTCTTTCCTTTTCATGATTCCTGATCCCATCCAGCGTGAGGGTGTATTCTAGTCTTTGAGTGGCTCCAGGAGTGTATAGGGTCTTAACAGTCCATGGGTCACATCCTTAGATCGTTGTCCTTTTTCGTGCTGTGTCGCCGCATGCCATACAGCAAGACTTTTCGAAATTTGAAAATGAAGATCTCAAGCCATTTTTCTCGAAGACCAGAGCTGGTAGTAATCCGTGATATATTTTTGTAACCAACTTGATTCAAAACTGTAGTTTAGTGATCACATAGCAAAAGCTTTAAAGTAAAAATGCCATTGGTTTGATGTGTGCATTCATAAATAGAAAGTCCTTTTTGTACACTGAAAGAAGAAGCTCACAAAAACCCATAAAAGATACGACGAGATTTACATGTGTAAACGTTTCCGCAGTCTAGCCAGTGTGTATCAGCACAAACATTTTATTTTAATTTGCATAATAGTATTTTTAAATACCAACAATAATTTAATTGAACAATAATTCCGTCAGATGAGTAGACCTTAAAAAATAATATTTCTTGTTTTTCGTACAGCCGAGTATTTATGTACTCAATTTACTGCATAATTACGGAGCTGTCAAACTTGTCAAGTTACACAAGTCTTTAAGTCGTGTTAACAAACATTGCTTAGCTCGACTGACAAAACATATGTATAAATGTATATGTTAAATCAGATATAGCCCCGTCAGTCATCCATTCACCAATCAACGATACCTCAATCAAGCCCCCGCCAATGCCGTCGGATCGCCTCCCAAAAGCCACAAATTGGACAAAAAAAAAAACAAGGCATACGACAACGCCGACGACGCGACGATATACGATTACCTCCAACTTCCAACAGCTGAAAATACGTTTGGCGCTCCGCAAAATTTATTGCTTAAACAACTCGATTTGGCAGTCTTTACTGCGCCACGTCTTGTCTGTTGCCTGCGACGACAACAACAGCTGTGGCTGGCTATACGTACACTCGCTCGCCGAAAGCAAGTCAAAAATTCACAATTCATTTGATGAAAATTTATTTCCAAATCAATTAAGATGGAGGGACTTGAACTCGCAAACGATATCCACGAGATGTCAACAATTCCAGTAGCAGCAGCCACTCGCGACCGTCGTGAATTAAATGCGTGAGTATTTAATGAATTTGTATAATTAGATTGGTAATCGCGCATCCAGCTGTCAAAACATTTGACAGTCGGATACTTGAGTACGGGAACGGCTATCCTCTGGACGGCTTCCAGCTGAAAAAGAGGGCGGATAATTTATTTAACTTTGCCTTCGTTTTCAATCAGCGCAGGAATAACTGTACACATTTGATATCTAACATCATGTCAATATAACGAAGAGAATTATAAAATTGATTGGCTTTTTAATGATAAGGTGCGCACAGACCAATTGCTAAAGTCCTCATGCCACATGATGGCATTAGTGGTGCTGCAGAGATATGTACACTTTAAAGCCCAAGTGACGTTTATGGAACCCCTTGGCTCTGTGTTTATGTGCGACAAGATTTTATCACTATTATTTGTTGGACACATCCTTCCGTCGATAGTCGTGTGGGTAGAGTGTCTCTGTCTCGAATGGCTGCCGCTTTAAATTATACGCTCGAGTGTGTAAGAATAGTAGCTTAATGCCATTGGCAGCGGAAGACAACTTCACCCAGGCGTTCCTAGAATAGATAGCATGGCTGGGGGTTTGGTAAGTAAATTTGAACACATGTCAAGTACACGACATGCAGACACTGGTTTCTAATTTCAAATTGTTGTAATCTTAATGGAAGGTCATAAGTTGGCATTAGAAAATGAATGTTCTTATACACTTTAAGGCAACCAATAAAATACGATTTTAAAATTAGATGGCGAATAGTAGGATCTAAATAAGGATATTCTTTGTGAAATAAATTCGTTAAATGATAATTTGCAGTAATTTTTGAATGAATTGAAGGCAACTTAGATTTCTTCAACTTACAGGACGCATCTGTGGTTATTTTCAAACTTACCTTTGGTCTCAAAAACATAATTAAGTACCGTTCGGCCCCTTAGCGTACTCCTTGTGTTTTTGGCCATCTAAATAAACGACCAGCCAGCTTTGTAGATAGTTGCGTGGGCAAACTTCAGCCGGTGACTCATAATACGCTGGTTGAAGAAACGAAATTTAGGGCCCAAGGTTACAATAAAATGAATTTAGGGTTCCTTAATATTGTGAGGCCATAATCCGCTCTGATTCCAACGACGAAAGACTGGTTATCACGCGTTCAAGATATATAATATAGAATTTACTGACGGTCCGAAGACTGAGGTGGTATAACCTGAACAGAAATGTTTCACCGACGAATCCGTGTAAATGTGCAGGATATAAAGGGTTTTTCAACAGGGACGCTACAGAAGTAGAGCGGCAGGGACAGCAAACGACGCCACATTTCTTGCCGCTCTTTTGACATTTCTCTTCAGTAAGGTTTGACATTTCATGATGGAAAGATATATGTACGAGCCAACAACGAGTCGAAATTATTAAAATTTCCTACCGAAATTCGGAGTCAGTGGCCTCAACGTTAAGAGCGCTACGTCCAATTTATGGTCGTCATAATCGTCCTAGCAGATTAACAATTGTGCGTCTAGTGGAAAAATTTGAATCCAGAGGCACAGTACAAAATGTTCCCGTGCCAGTGAGACAAAGAAGTGCCCGTAGTGTCGAGAATATTGCTGCCGCTGAGGCTTCAGTTGCCCAAATGTGTCTCTCACACGTCGTTCTCAAACGTGATGATTCGGATTTTCATCGAAAAATCATCTTCAGCGATGAGGCTCAATTCTGGCTGAATGGCTCCGTCAATAAACAAAATATGCGGTCTTGGTCAGGCAGCAATCCACACGTACTCCATGAGTCATCATTGCATCCCGAAAAAATTACGGTTTGGTGTGGTTTATGGACCGGCGGCGTCATGGGGCCGTACTTCTTCCGTGATGATCAAGACCAACACGTTACTGTGAATGGGGATCGCTACCGTTCAATGATAACCGAATATTTTTGGCCCCAATTGGATGATATGGACTTGAAGGACATGTGGTTCCAACAGGACGGCGCCACAAGCCACACAGCGAATGTCACAATCAATTTATTGGAAGCCAAGGTTTGAGAACGTGTTATCTCACGAAATGGTCCAGTCGCTTGGCCGGCTCGGTCGTGCGATTTGACGCCGTTAGACTATTTCCTGTGAGGCTACGTCAAGTCAATGGTCTATGCCAACAAGCCAGCGACGATTGATGAACTTCGTAGGAATATAGAACGTGAAATTGCAGCAGTGCCGGCCGATTTATGCTTGAAAACGGTCGAAAATTGGGTTCAGGACTTCTGCAAGGTGGACATGCAAAAGAAATCGAGTTCCATACATAATGGCATGAATGTACTTTTACAGGAATAAAAAATTTCATTGATATCCAAAACCGTTTTTGTTCTATTTAAAAAAAAAACTTTGTAGCGCTCTTATTGAAAAACCCGTTACAAACGCAATTACTCATATTCGTTGATAGTCAACGACAAATTAAGGCAGTACGCATAGACCTGGTTGGATGAAGAGCAGCAGTCGGTAGCAAATTTGAGAGTCCACGAAAAAGGTTCCTTTTCGAACAGCGATAATGAATAGGCGCCTTCCAAATTTGGATAAACTGCAACTTGCACTAGCTTTGGAAATAATATGACCCTGACCCCGAAAACATGGTATACAAGCTTCCGTCCGATAAGGTGGCTTAAATCGAATATCGACATCGAAATGATGCTGAAATTTTACAAAACTTGACCGAATAGAGAAGAGAATATTTGGAGCAAAGATAAGAATCAGAAGAAAAGAAATTTCATCAGCTAAAAGAAACTCTTAAAGGAAAGAAAACCGCTCACCAAGACACGAGCCTCAACGTAATGTTTGCTTGGGCAGAATCAATGCGCAATTTCTTGCGTAATCGCTGACAACTTGCATAGCGCTGACCATCAGCAGAACTTCTGTTCTTAACCCAAATCTGTACAGTAGTTAACGAAGATGATATTGGCATAATAAGTCCAACGAGCAGTTAAAGGCAATGTCACTGTTGTAAACTGATATGAAAAATGTTGAGCTGCTCTCCCTTAAGTCCAGTTTTGGTTTGTTGAAGCTATTTTTCATTTAAAAAAATTTCAGAAATTGCATGTGCCTAACATTGTAGAAGTCCTCTTTTCCAATGAAAAAACTTTTCTATAGAGTTCTTTTTCTTCTTGCGCCTTTTCTTTATGCACTTTCATATGGTCATCGTATTGACCGTTTTTATGTGCACATCTTGACAACCTTGGATTCTCCCCAAATAGACAGAAGATCTTTGATGGCCATGGTGGCTGTCAAAGGATGTGGTCAAGATATTTTTTTTCACAGAGAACAAGAGCTTATCTTCCGGTGGCCGTTACGGACCAATCGGCATCTTCATCTCACTCCACATAATTTCGATATGACTGAAATGGGTGAGCGGTGAGACATTGACCTGTAGCTATGTCTTGCCGAAAATCGCCCGGCGCACGTATTAAGCAACGCGTGCCTTAGTCACCCAATCAGTTGATCAGTGTTGTCTTTCAAATTCATTTTCAAACCACACAATAGCTTCAGGCCAAAGAAGGGATGGTGTCGGGGCCTAAAACAACATTATTTTACTATTAATTCGACATAATATTAGTAAAATAAATAAAGTAATAATTTAAGCAACCCTAGCAATTCGCTAAAAATGTACTATCTGTATGCTAAGAGTGAATTCAAGATAGTGTCCTCAATATTTAATTCGTCCAATTCAAAACAAGAGCTTCGATTTTCCTTTAATAAGGAACAGTGCATTTACTAGCTGCAGTTGGTGGAATTTATCGATTGAAATTTATTTTCAAGATTCGCGTTTTGAAATTCACCCTGCAATATTTTCAAAAGTGGGGAAATGTTCGAAACTAAAACGAACTGATTTTCTGTCCATTTTTTCAGCGCAGAATTCAATGTCAAAATGATGTATGATAGAACAAGAAAATAAGAAAAAAACAGGACTTCATACCCAACAGGCGACGAACAAAATTTTAAACCAAGAATACCCACCTCGATATCAATTGAATTTAAATAATTTATTTATAAGCATCCTAGACGTATTTTTTTAAGTACGCAGTTTTGTGTGTTCATATGGATGCTCGAAAAGGATTATTCAAGGATTTTTCAGAGGAATTTTTCGGTTAACATTCTCTTGACAGCGAGTGGAAAAGACATTATTCTGGTATGTGGATTTCTGGCTGTCGATGACTCACGGGAATTTCTAAAGGAAATGTCATCCTGCAAGGCAAATGGGAGACGCTAACATTTTTAAAAACAGTGCAACTGCTTGCGTCACATTCAAGACAATAAAACATACATTTCGAGGAAACCAAATACGAGTATTCGTATGCAACTCATTGTTTCTTAAAGGACGTCTACATTATAAATTGTTTTGATTGCTGTGGATATACGTTATGTAATATTTTTTTTAAGCTGGAGTCGCGAAAAATATCTTGCTATTGGGTGACAGTTCTTTATATAGTTTAACTGCTATAAAGTTAAGCTTGTAACAAGCCTGGAAGAACTTTGATCGTCAGTATTGAGGCGGTGCTCTCCATTCACCTTCCATACCCCATTAGCTTACAATTTAAATTCAAATTCAAAGACGCCTTGAAGATCCAAACTCGAGCAGGAATCCGATTTTGAATTTTAAAAGGTCTTAAATTTCGACAGTTCTTCTAAAGACCCAGTATACACACGCCGGGCTTAGGGTGCCTGCACTTCAGGTGCAGATCTGAAAGTCGATCTCCTTTTTTTTGCTTTCGTGGATAACCGATCACACACCTGCTCCTGTTCCACATAATTTTGATGACAACTGAGACTCATATAAAGCGCCTCCTTTCTTTAAATTTAAATGAAATAAAGGGTTAATATATGAGATATCATTGAACTTTTTTAATTCGTTTGAAGGCCTTTCGATCTCATTAAGTATGGAATATTAAATTTTTCAAATATCTGCCGCGTTTGCCAAATGCCCAAATTTCCATGACGTGCGCATAAATCAGGCTGAATTTAACCGATGGCGCATGGGTAATGTGGCTTTGAGGGCCGCTCTGATTTGTGGCCTATTCGGATAGAAATAGGATTTCAAAAAACCCAACAAGAAAAAGTCTAACGGGGTCAAATCGCACGATCACGGTAGCCAGTTCACATCACCTCCACTTGGATGACTATGCTCTCGAATCGCTCGTGCAGAATTTCCAATGTGGCACCGATGAAGACGACAGCCCAAAATCCACACCAAACAGTGACTTTTTCGGCATGGATTGGAAGCTCTTGAATCTCATGTGGATTGGTTTCGTCCCAAATTCTACTATTTTGTCTGTTGGCCAACTCATTCATCTAGAAATGGGTCTCATAATTGCGACCACAAATTGAGCGAAGAGCGCGGAACGTTGCCCCAACAGAACACCCATTTTGATTAAACAATTTTTGTTCTTTGCCCGCATTGTTGAACGCTTTTTCCATCCATGGTGATTTTGCAAAACACACTGAATAAATGACAGCTAATTTGACAGATGTAGCTTCAACAATATGGCCGCTATTAAAGTTAAAGTTCGGAAGTCCTTAATGAAAGACCCTTTATACAAAGAGCCAAATTACAAGTATTTTTTGGTCCAGAATTTGAGGTCCCTTAACTGGTGTCCAAATGGGGATGGCAGCGCAATTTTCCAATTAGCCATAATCTGCATTGAAACTAATTCTAATTCACTAATTGAGACGATCAAGGAATAAGAGATTCCAACAGAATCAAGGTGCTCATAAACATTACAATCCTTAAGCGATTACCAAACTAGAATAACATTACCTTGTTTATTTGCAAAACTATAATTGAAATCCAAGTCACGACCTGTGCCCTTTAACGAGTATAACAATGCAATGATCGATGAAGCCGAATCCATTTATCCAATGACCTACGTTGATTGATTCCTTGACACCGTCTCAATGTTTACTTTATGCCAGTATTGACAACTATATTCTCTATCGATAACAATTCTATACAATTTCCCGACACCCGACAGTCAAATTTGACGGCATTTAAGGAGGCCGTCTCATGCCACTGCAAAAAGGATGTGACATTGTAAACAAGAAGGCAATGAATGTTATTTTATCTGGAATCCATTGAGGAACGTCGATCCACCATGAAACACAACAACACAATCGATTCTCTTGTGCCTCAATCGCAGCTGATAGCTTTGTAATGCCTCATTTGCATCATCTGAATGTGTCCGCGACTCTGACAATGGATGTGTTTGTTTTTTGTTGTTGTATTTTTGTACACCCCACACCATGTCTGCAGTTCAGTATATGGATGAAGACGGTTTTTTTTTGTTTTTTGAAACAAGGTCATTGCTATACACACTGTCTTGTATGGAGATGAATACATGCTGACATATAATTAAAATTAATTATTCATCATCATTGTCCTCGCACTCTTTGTGGAGCACGGCACAGGAATGATGTCATTTCCCATTCGAACCCTTCTCCAAAGGAGAAGCAAATTTAAACGCCCGAATTATTCATCACCCCCGGTAATGTATGTGTATCTCTTTGGAAATTCAATAAACCGAATCAGTGTCACCTGTCAGAGTGAGGTCTGGGCACTGACTGCCCACGACATTTGTCACAGGAGGCCTCATTCCAATTAAATACCTCTCTTCGGGGAATGTAAGGCATCCACAGAGGGTATAAAACATCTTTGCATCGTTTTTCTCCCCTCAAACATGAGACAGAAGCCACCAACAATAGACATTGGATGTCTAAGCAGATAATGCCGCCGTCGTTGTCGTCGCTTTGTAATAAATCAAATTGGAATTGATGATAAGGCGTTGTTGGACGCAAACTATTTTAAAGCGACGCGACGTTGCGCAGTTAATCGTAATAATCGCCAACAGAAAGACGCCGGCCGCTCTAATATGCGCATATTAATACGAGTTTATTTTGTAATAGTTGTGCTTCTGTTGACGCAGTCAAAACAAAGCGATGCCAAATCGGGATCCGTTAAATATGGCAACGAAAACGCAACCCCAATGTCCAACGGTCTGGCGCAAACTCTAAGTGATTTCCATAAAATCATTCTGGACTCATTCTCATTGTCTCCGATACGTGACGATGCGTTCATATTGCTGCACAAAACAGTGTTCAAGCTGTCCAAAAGTTTGGAAAAGTTCGGATCGAATGTGCTCGACGCTGTCGGAGAAGTCACAAAAGATATCTTTCTCAGTCTAAGGCAAAAATTGAACGATCTCGAGGATGAATACCAGAATCTGTCGCGTCTGACTGATGAGAAATTCGAACGCATCATTATTTATGTGAACAACACGATGATGGAACAATCGATGCAGATGAATTCCTGGGCCAACAATTTGAAGCATCAGCTGCGCTCGATGAACGACACTGCCATTTACAACAAAGTTTGTCCAGCGATAGACGCCCTCATCAAGGAAACAACTGACGAGCTGTCAGGATGTTGCAACATTGTGATCAAACCGGTGCGATCGATTTGTCGCAATGTGAGAGTCATTTTGCGCGAAACCTTTGTCGTGATCAGTGACGTGGTGGAGACTGTAGAGAATTGTATATTCAGTGAGAAGAAATTTGACAGCATGGTGATTTCGTGTCTTGAAGATATTTACGATGACGTTAGCTCGTTGATGGATCGCGCTGTATCGCTGCGCTACACACTGACATCGAAGCTGCCAACCAAGATTCTGCTGTCAAATTTTTGCATCTCAATGGTAACGGTAACGATGGCATCGAGAAGAACCACTGTCGAACAACAGATTGAGTATTTGAATAATTGATAAGCCGATGATCTTGTGAATGTTTTGTATTTTTAAGATGAATAAAATTAAATGATAATAGATGAATGACTGTTGTGACATCATGACCCTTAGAAAAGACTTTGTTGAAAAATCATTTACTTATTTAAACTGGTAATCATAATTTAATGCGATGATGATAATGTATTTCGAATTAATTGTGTAACCTTTGGAGCAATGGTTTTCATAGCACACTTTTGAAAATAAATATATTTTGAAATTCAATTTAGAATTTAACTCGAGGTATAAGTCGTGTTTGTTTTGGTTGTCTTAGCAGAAGTTTTCTTATAATGTTCAAAATGCAAGTGGGATTCGTAAGCCCGTATAATTTAATCTTCTATTAGTTTTTTTAGCACGTGGGTGCCAGATCTCAATGGTGGGTGCGTTTAGTCTCGGGTTCAAATCCGTTCAAAATGATACGATGCGACAAAATGCTAGAGCGAGTATGTTAGATGAAGAAAAGAAGATGGGCATATCACCTCTCGTTAAGACCTGAGGGACAATTTCCGAACACCTTAATTAAATGTCCGACTCAAGTAGTTTTAGTAAATGGTTTTTGAGAAATACAAATTAAAGTCAAAATTTTAAACAAAAATTATATTCTACAAATTGAATTCAAATGCATTTTTTTCAAATATTTAAGGCTCTTATTAATTTTAGTAAGACCCAAAAAAATTGGTGCCAAGAAGTGCCAAAAATTTAAAAATAATGGAATGTACCCTTTGTTTTCAGAAAATCATTTTTTGTGTTTTTCTACATTTTGGACTTTTTTGCAGTTATTAAATGAGAAATTCTAAGTTTTTTGATCTAGCGTATGATCTTTCTCTCGATACTCCAACACCAAATATTTCCGACGACGGTTGTGGAGTATTCAAAAAAGTTAATTGTGGCACATATCTCCTATTGGGATACCTCTCAGCGTACAGTCTCTTAGCTTCAGCACCGGCAATATCCTCTTAAACAAAGCAGTAGTGCATAAGTGTCAATTCCGAGAGTAACGCTTGCCATTGTTTTGTGTTGACGATTTAAGATGCAAAATTGAAATAAATTTCAATTTATTTGTTCCAATAAAATATATTTGGATTTTAAAGGTTTAAATAAAACAAACCTTTGTTTATTGGTTTTAACAAGTAGACTGGTTAATTTTATTCAATTGAAAAAGTGTGTTCTTGGTAAGACTGATGTGCAAGGAAAAAAGAGGGAGATACAAAAACATAAAAGCCCAGACTAAGAAAAACTCGACTTACAAGTGTTTTTACCTGCGAAAAAAAGTACCTTTCATTTTTTTAAATTTCGTAAAAACGAAGACGCCGTATTACACCAATGTTTTTTTGGGTCTACCTCGAAATATATAAGATCATAAAATATTGGAAAAAAAGTTACACTGCGTAGTGCAATTTTTTTTTTTAAATTCAGTCGAAAGAAAAAAAAGTTAAGCAATTGGAATCAAACACAAGGTTAACTCTGAGTGGCGAAGTTGGTAGAGCGCCAGCTTTTCAATTGATTCCTAGAGTGGTCTAATTTTTCGAATCTGGGTCACTTTTGCCATTAGGATCGAGTTAATGAGACTATCATTGGGCTGGTCAACCAGCGATAGTATTCTGACTAAATGGGTGGCGTTGTTGTAGTGGTTATTGTATCGGCTTAAATCCTAGTTCGTGTTTTCAAAATAATGGTTTGTGTTTGTGACAGAGGGGTGTATAGCTAGATCTTTCAAAGTTCATATCGCAAACTTATTTCGAATAAAATCCTGCGAATTATGTGAAAGCTAATAGGTGGAAACAAAAACCTCCGTCCCGTTTCGGGCTCCACCCACGGAAGTGAGTTGAAACCAAATACACCTGAATTTCTCGAACCACTACATTATCTACTACTTCTCCCGCTCGCTTTGCGCAAATACTCAAAAAAAAAAAAATAATGTTTAAGGATCTTGGCTTTAGAAAAAAATACATAGCCTATCGTACGTTCTTTCGTTGATTTTTAACTTTTTTTTCCTCGATGTGTTTGTGTTTGTAGTTTGTCCTTATATTTCAGCCTTAAAATAGCTGTTTGTTTATCCTTTCTCTGAAGAGGTCAGTAATTTTAATTATGTTTTTTTGAGTTGAAAATGCAATATATGGACTGATTCTGTTGAAATGTTTCATTGCTCTCAAGGAGTGCCTTTTGTCGACTAATCCTTTAGCGTTATCTTACGCCTTGCTGAATTGATTTAGAAATGATTCCGTGTTATTGTGATGATTGTCGAGATATAGACACACCAGAATGAATTGGATAAATATCACCACCGTTTGAAAATATGGGCAACCCTTAGGGATCTATATCTTTGTATAGCTAGAGCCAAAGCTGTTTTTGCCCTTCGGTGCTATGGTTAAGGTTAACTGCTGCATGACACTGTTCATCCCCATGCTCGGTTATGGATGTTCTAGAAAGACTATGTCATAGGACTTGACTGCATTGTATAGAACTCCAGAATTTTAACCAAATGTATGATATAGCAGAACTCATTTTAACATTTATTCCCACTTTAAATCGTGAGCCGTTCCACTGTACGACGCAGAAAATGTTCTTTTATTTTTGGTTTAAAGAGGAAATTTTTCTGGGCTCGATAAAGTATTCTACGTAGGCAGTAACATGTTTCCAAAAGAATTCAAACACTAGTATATATACATACGAGTAGTATATCTCAACGTTCGAAGATATCATTGTCATTAAGGACCGACAAACAAATGACTAGAGGCATGCTATCTACGAACCGATTTGTTGGTTCAAACACCATCGCAATGAAGTTGTCAAAGCCCAGAGAAAATTATTATTAATGGATTCTTTACACGTGTGTACGGAACTTTCAGACTTGATAGTCATCTTTCCATTTTTACGATTCGCATCAGTCATTATGAATTCCACCGAAAAGAGATGTCGGAGACGAATGAAGCAGCCAAAAATGTATCAACCTATCAGTAGATATAAATTTTTTTCATTCCTACTAAACTCGTCCCATTGTACAGAATGACGTTGTAGAATGCTCATTGCTCTGCTAGAGTAGGTGACTACGAGGAGTGATCCAAAGGTAGTGATAATCGGTTATTTCCAGTTCGCATAAAATTCCAAACTGCCTCACATGCCAATTAGGTTACCATAAAAAAAACATATATGTTAATATGCCACGTTTCCTGAGACGAACATTTATTCCCAACTCCTGGAAAAAAAACTAGGCTTGTCCCAGCTCCGAAGAAACCGATTACGGGATCTTCCCGAAACCATCAATATGGTTTTCGGGCGAAGCACTCAACTATCCGTCCAGTGCAGAAGCTGCATCATGATGTCACCCAAACCCTCAACAAGAAGGAAATTTTAGTTACGTGCCTTCTGGACATAGAAAAAGACTTCGACAGCGTATGGATCAGGGGCCTAATATACAAAATGGAGGATGGACAAATGGATTTCTGCAGTATCTGGTTAGAATAATTTTAAATTACCTAACAGAAAGATTCTTTATCGTCCAGATACAGGATAAATTGTCAACGTTAAGAAGGCTACTAGGAGGAGTTCAATAAGGCTTCTTTTCAACATCCTGACAGGGACCAGCTATTCAACGACGGACGAACACACTCCGATGAGTCAAACACATGCTCTTGGTCATTAGCCCCGGAAATAGTCCCCGGAGGAGTGCAACAAAAGCTTATGAAGCTCTGGGAATATAACCTCAAATGGGGACAGCAAGATTAAGCTCATCATTCTCAGTCCCATCAGCCTGCCCAATATGTTTTACGATGGCACCATCAACAATGAAGAAGATTCAAATCATCAGCGGACAGGAAATAGAATAGAACCAGCCCACAGGCACCTCGGAAAACGGATCGCCATCAACGAATGTTTTCAAGAAATCATCGAGTGGGCTCGGTTCTACATTAAAGCAAAGAGGAACTTCTAGAGGTTGATAACCTAAAACGGACATTCTGGCCATAAATTATCTTATTGAAATAAAAAGGCCTTTCGTGGCGACTAATTATGTAACCAATCAACGATCGAGCGATGCGTTTTCTGCGAAAGGTTTCGGCACAATTTTATAGAGAGTAAAAGCTTGTAAGTTTGTTAGTTTGCATATAGAAGGTAATCTTCGACAAGATCCACCTGCATTATACAATTTTTTCATCAAAATTTACAACGGATCTTTAGATGATTATATGCTGTAAATTATCTCATTTTAAAAAAGGGTCTTTCGTGGCAAAATTAAAAAAAACAGTCGATCAAAAGCGTTTTTTTTCAAACGCTGCTTTAACGATGCTTGATATTTGATTGCTTTCTATGGAAATTTTTTAGAACTGAAAAAATTCTATATAAAAGTACGCAACGACATATTTCTATTTTGTTAAAATAGGACTAAAAAATATATTTCAAATTAATTTCATTATGCCGGGGTAATTATAAGTTGGCGGGAAATTTTGTAACATTTTTTGGACACTCAGTTCGCTTTATTATCACAGAGCAGTGAGTAAACCTTTTTGAATCCTATAACTTTTCTTCGTACACGAAATCTACGCGGAAATGACTAGTAGTGTATAAAATAAAAATTTAAATACTTTACGCCCTTATTATTGATTTAGCAATATTTAAACCGTGGTTTAAAATCAAAATTTGGTACAAAAAGGTACATACGAACAGCCGGAGAGAAAACATCAAAATGGTGAAAAAGGCAATAAGACCTTTGTTTGAAAAAAAATGGCTACTAAATGTATACACCGCGACTTAAGGGAAATGTTAAGGTACTCTGTTTAAGCTGGGAAGAACACCAACTGAAGATGAACACCGCTAAAGAAGTCTACCCACGTCCCTCACTGAAGACAACGTGAAAGAAGTCGAAGATTTCGTGTTGGAAGATCGAAGAGTGACCATCAGGTATCTAGCTGAGGTCACATGGATCTATAGATTTTAATCCAGGAACCAATAACCAATGGATGACTTGAAAGCGACCCTCAACCCGAAGAAATTCAAAGTTTCGCGTTTGGCAAGGCAGGTTATTATTATTATAATATAAGAAACAGGATTCGAACTGCTGGAACAGTCGTCCTTTTCGCCGGATCTAACTCCCACTGACTTCTGACCTCTTTCCTCTAATGAACGAACATCTTCGGGGCAAGAAATTTTAAGATGGTAGCGAAGTGATGATCGCTGTAGAAGCGTTTTGTGAGAGTAAAGACAAAGAATTTTGCTTTAATTTTCTCGAAAAAAGGATTTGGAAAAAAATGACCTGAAAGAATTAACTTTAGTTTGAGTTTTATCACCCGAGTTGCTCAGGTCTTTATCGGAAGGCAAAACTGTCGTTTTACAAAATCTTATTCGTCCTCCTCATACATTTTGGCACAAAAATGTAGACCCAATCAGAGAAGGATAAGGTCGTTCATAGAAAATATTCTGTGTGGATTTTCAGACCACATTGATATGATGGAGTTTGGTAAAGGAGATTTAACGAAGAGCTGTACGGTCTTTTTTGCTAGATGGCTTCAGGCAGAAGGTTGCATATAATGTTGACCACTGCACGTGAAGAAAGTGAACACCTTCCTTATCGAAGAGTCTTTAAATCTACCCTAGAGGGACAACCCCACCTATATTGGCAAACACAAGTGGATACATCAGGTTGATGCACGAGCTTAGACAGAACTAAAAACTGTTTGAAAATCTTACTCCAAAAAATGTACCTTGGATTTAAATTTGCATGGTCTTGCTTTTTCTAAATTGCTTTGTGGGCTTCAAAGAACACTTAAGTTTGATTTGTTTGCATTCGTTCAAAATTTGCAGTACTTTTTTCAACGCAAGCCGCTCTAGTAGCGTATTAAAAAAAGTGCCATCGATCATCTGTCAGCTTTATGATTTAACAAAAGGAGATGTCATATTCTGGTGAAATAATTTTTACTATAATTTGATTTCAATCTTTAACTCCAACATGATAACCTTGCAACGTTACCTCAATGCCACGGTCATCCTCCAGACCTTCAGAATATGCACAGCATTATTTTATATTCAGCTAGAAGCTGCGGCAAGCTTTCCTTAATGTTTCCATCAAAAATCACGCCCTAAGCGATCTTCAAACTGATTGAAAATATCATTTAAGACAACACACATTTTATTCAAATAAATCATTACAGATGTTCACTTTTAAAAACAAACAATATAAATAAGTATGTGAACTGCAAAAAGCGTTAGCCTTGGGCTCCCTTTTGTGGCTCCGACTCTCCCAGCGGAAGGACATTCAGTGAGATGTGGGCACATGATTTTAGGGAATCCGACAACTGTCCATCGGGAAAATTTTGCGGTATACACTCCACATATTCCCCCATCTGGAGATCCAAATAGATTTTCCTCTTCTGCTTCTCATTATACATAAGCAATTCGTCTAACCGCATGTATAACTTTTCGAAATCAGCCTCCGCGTTCCTCATAAACCGACACCGTATCTGATAGTTTCCAAACAAAAAGCAATTGTAAAGTTTCTGAATTCGGTATTCCAGCATTTTCAGTACGTGATATGTGTTCATTTTCGTAATCGAATAAATATCGTACGCGACACGCATTTTGCCAGTGGCACACTGGAACATCTCCTCGGCCGATTGCCACAGAAACTCATTGAACCGATTGTAACACCAGTCGTCCTCGACAGCCTTGCGCCTTTCAATAATACCAAATTGTGCATCGGAAAATTGCATAAAGGTTTTCCGGATCATTTCCACCGAATCCAAAACGAATTCCATTGTTTCATCGAGTATTCCACAGAAGGTGACATGGAAATTTTCCATTTCACTAAAATAGTCGGTCAACTCAGATTTGATGTCGTCTGTGACGTTTTCCGAGGACGGCACTTGACGCAATTTTTGCAACAGCATCTCGCTCTCATTTTTCGCGACATTTAAGAAGTTTTCCGTGGCCGAACCGAAATACCAGGACGCATTCGAGGCTACTTCGAGATAGAGGGGAAAATTTTGAAGTCTTCGTGTTAGATTTTGTTCGAGATCTTTTGAAAACTTGTCGAGATGTTCAATGAGGGCATCCTTAGCCTTGTCAGCAGTTTCACCGGCGATAAAAAAATCAATTGAAATATGCTCGCCACGGATGCCGAGATGACCCGCAGCGCAACCAATTAGGAAGGCAAGGAATAAAATACCGATACCACCCGTTGTTGCCTTCATCGTCGAGAAAGTACGCGCAACTAAAATGTTTAAGTTTCCAGTGAATGTTTAATGTTTAAGGCAAAAACAATTGTGAGTAATTTTCTATATTTGAAACAATGGTGAAGGATGGAGCAAGTGTACATGGGCGGCTACTATTTTGTTTTAAAAGGTCATTGCAACAGTTTTTGTTTGTTAAAAAAAAGGCGAAGAATATTTCATTGATCTATAAATTTAAAAGGAATACAAGAGGTATTCATGCTCTTTGAAAATAAATATTCGAATTGTTGGCTTAAGTTCCGAAACCCCAAGAAACTTATGTAAAACCCGCCGTCGCCCCACAAGGTGCAGCGCCCTGAAAATAGCAAAAGACATACTCCGTCAAAAGAAAATAAAAAAAAAAACTTTGGACGCTGTTTGTTTACATTTGAAAACACGAGAAGATACTGAAGCATATGAACATTTTTATTTGATGCCAGTTTTTTTGATTCGGTTCGTTTGTTATTCAAGTTTTAAGCTATAACCATGTGTAAATTCTGCCAACACAAAATTCAGTTTTTAGCTGCATTTTCAGTCGTTGATGATGATGTTATTTCTTCAGCGGTTTTGAAATCAAACAAACAAACAAGCGAGTTTATTTAAGTTTTGTACACAAATGTTGTCCGAAGATTTTACATTTAAAAGATACTTGTTTTATGGTCTCAGCGACGTTACACTGCGCGTTGTAAAGGAATCTTTCTTTTATTATAATTCGAGGCACTATCGCTGTTCATTTTAGATTTTCGCCATTAAGTTTTAGCAAAATTTTTAACACTACAGTTTTCTTAGAACATATCACTGTTCTTAACGTTGGTGATTAAGCCTCTAAGAACAACGCAGAATACGTAGCATGCTAAAATAAGAACTTCTGAAGAAGGAAAAGGAAGAGGCCGCCATTAGTAACCTCTCTTTTGTTAGGAAACCCCGTACTTATGAGCGACGATTGATGCAATTCAGCTGACCTGCTTTGATCAACAAATAACAGAAAAAAAAAATCAAATTTGAAACAATTTTTTAACGATGCTGTCTTGTGCATCTAGGAATCGGGATCCCCTTTTTTGTGGGAAAAACCGCTCAGTTACCGCATAGTTATCTTGGCGCCTTGCTAGATATGTTTAAGATAGTTTTAGCACTACTGCATCTAGTACCCATAGAATATTCATTCCCTTACATAATACTTTGGAAATAATATGATTTGATAGCGTTTCCTGGCGATATTATCCTGTTCGTTGGTGTCTCAAAAATTATAGATATTCAAGGCCACATCAGGAAAATTTCAATGAACTCAAAAACTGGCGACTCGGAGCTATCTTGGCGCCTTGCTTAATCCATTTAGGCTAGTTTAAGCACTTTTGCGTCTAGTGCGGGTATGAACGTTTCTATTAACAAAATAATTAGAAACAAATTTCTTCTTCAGACGGACAAAACATGACCTCTTACGTTTTTAATGCCACAAATGGTGTGCAGCAAGGCACGGTCTAGGCTCCCATACTTTTTAGAATATACATTCTCGTACTCGTAATTTGGAAATTGAATTTGGAAATTGGATGATTCGATAGAGTTTCCTCACCATATTTTGATGTTCGTGGGTGTTTCAAAAATTATAGTTATTCAAGGCGAAATTTTGGGAAAAATTCAATGAGATGCACTTATATTGCTCGGAATATATTTGCACCCTTATAAGACGCGATAAGGCAGATAAGTATTTAGGTCAGGACTTGACTTGATTGCCAATTGGGTAATGGACTGTTATTACACCTACTCATTTGCTCAATATCTTCCCATCTATTTCAAGGAGAGCCTTAGTTTTTACTGGATCTAGTGTAGACCACACCGTTTTTGGTGCTCTACAGCTTTCCAATTGCGCCCATCTACGATTTATGGTGTTTTCGGGTGGTAATGTTTTTAATGCTTTCAATGGGGGGTGAGGTGTCTACTGTGCCAACTTTCTTGCTAGTTCATCGGCTCTTGCGTTGCCCGGAATACCCTTGTGCCCAGAGACCCAGCATAGGGTAACGTTGCATCTGTCCGCTTTCTCCTTAAGATATAGACGGCAGAGTCTAACCATCTTGGAGATGATCGATGGTGTTTGCAGAGCCTGAATGGACGCCTGACTATCTATGTATAGTATATAACAATATTACTACCGTCTATCAGGGTCATTGATAGGCTGCCCCTTGAATATCTGTTACCTCTGCCTAGAAAACACTGCAGTGGTTCGGGAGACGCAGAGCTAAGGATAACTCAGGCGACCTAGCGTATGCAACGGAAAATGTACCTTCGACTTGTAAACGTCAGTATAGATTTCCATAGCATTCGAGTTGCACGCCTTGTTTTCATCCCACTCAGCTCTTGCGGGCATTATTGTTGTGTGTCCTCAAGAGGAGGTGTCATCTAGGCCGGTGGTTTAGGAACCTTCAAGTTTTGAAGAAGTTCCCCGCGTCCTTTGATGTGGGCTCTTTCCCATTGGTTACGCTTTCTCAGCCTTATACGAGGCGCTTAAAAAAATAAAATATTGGTTGCTAGATTGAGTTGTGGCTAACGGTTAGGGGCAGGCTGAATTGAGTCAAATAATATCTAAACCTGTTGAATAATTATCTGGATAAGATATATATTATGTTATATTTTGTCACATGTTGAGCATCTGAGAATTTCATGGCGGGGTTCGGTCTTATTTAAGGAAGGTTTAATTAAAAAAAAAATCAATGTTTAGATTTTTTCACCACGTCATAAGTTATTTATGAAAAGTTGAAATGAAAATTCAAAAATGATCTAATTTAAATAAAAATGTTATTATTAAATTCCGATTTACGTTAAAAGCAGGAAATATAAATTAAGAATTTTAGGTTAATTTATAAAAAAAAACTATGTTATTTTTATGTGGACTCAAAAAACATGTTTTTGCAGAAAATGCATTTGAGGTTTTGAATAGACCGTAAACTATATGAAATGAAAAAATGTATATTATCTTCTAACGTGAAGCGCATGAATCATTAACTTAAAATTCTTGTTTTTTAAGTTCTTCAGTCTTTTAGTAAATAAGCGATGTTTCCCCTTCCACTTGAAATCAAAATACACAAAATAAGTCTGATTTTAACATAATTACAAGTATTTCAAAATAAATGGAACTGCATACGCACTTTCCTAAACTTTTTATCATCATAAAAATAAACGAGCAGTTTCCAAATATTAACTTCCATCTTCATGAAATTCAAGGACCATATTTTCGTCAATTCGTATGCAATATTCAAGTCGACAAAGTCTCAAAAGTTTTAAAATAAAAAAAAAGTTGTTGCTTCCTGTTCGCAGTGACATTTGACAACTTTTGAGCTACGCCCCCTTAACGAGGCGAAACATAAATATTTATGAGACGACCATTACAAAAATGTAAATCAGTTTAAATTTGAAATCCGTTTCGGCTATTTCCTTTTTCACTCATAAATGCACAGACGTTAATTGAAATGGAAAGAGCCGGTCTCCATGCAAGAGTTGTTCTTTTCGCTACAATGCACATCGGTGAGCTTTGTTTTTGATGATGTCGAGACAAAAAAAAGGACGCTATGAATAAATTGATTTAAATTATCGAGCGTGCCTGGCACCCTAAAATGACATTCGCTTTCGAAAATCGAGGACAATCGCTTTTGTGCTGATATGGCAATCCATTGTGTTGTATTTTTTTTTAAGGGTGAACAACCCGTAACAATAAAGTGAGAGCCCGAGAAAAATATAAGTACTTGTTTCACAGTGGATGCATTGAAATATTTCGTTTAAAGAACTAAATAAGTTTGAATTTATTTAATGCTTGAAAATTAGCTTACTTTCAAACCTTTGTTTTCATTACTTTAATAGTTTTTGAAAGTTTCTTTTATTAAAGCAAGAAGTTTCAAAGAAGTAACAAAGTTGCTTTTCGTCAGTCAGCTTTCTTTATACGAGAATGATGCAAAGAAAGTGAATTTATGAAGCATTGAAAGAAGACTAACTTGGATGTGCACCTGACACAGAGTAACTCTCTCTCCATTCTTGCTACTCTTTAAGATCAAGCTTCCGGACATCCACAATTGTGTTTTCCTTGAGCCTGATAGATTGGATTTTAAGACACTCTCATCTGGGGCAGGGTCATCCATTCACCCATTGTAGTCGACGAATTTTGCCCTCGGATTTAGATCCACATCATTGTAGAGCTTTCAGATTTAATGGTTTTGCCTTCTGTTCGAATTACCCTCCTCGCTAACAAGATCGTTTATCTCGTTCATCGTAGTAGAGCATAATATTTGGTCTACAAGTAAGGAGGTTTCATCGTAGTTGTTTGACAGATCGTTTAAGCATCGAGGTCGAGGGATCTCGACCAAAGTGCCAATGTTTGTGATGTTTTGCGGCAGCTGGTGTTTTACGGATCGATTCCTTTTTGACGAGGTTTTGCCGATCGTTCTTAACTTACTGGAGAACCCAGAAAGCTTTTGGTCGGTAGGCTCAAAATGACAGGAGTTAAACTTGATTGAAGAGTTACCGGAATACTTTATAGCGCTCGATTCGACTTGAATATTTGCGCTGTGACTGAAGATGTTGCGGATTAACCTTCAACGTAGACCTCATATAAATGGCGTCGTAAAAAGCGCATTTTAGTGAAGGAGTCAAAGATGCCCCCTCACAAAGTGCAGAGAGTGTAGCAACTTCCACCAATTTCGTATAAACAAAAGCTTTTCTGTTGAAATTCATCATGAGTGACGAAGCCCTTTTCCCTTATTTTGACGCCGAGGGTAACACGGATACTGTGACTGGCGATACAGAACCAAGATCAAAGAGTTTTGATGGCCCAGATTTTTGAAAAGGGTGCGTTTTCGGATCGACGGCAAGATCATCCGATGTGACAAATGCAGACTTCCTTCTTTAGGATTTTTGGGACTCATAGGTCACCGATAACAGTGTTATACATTGTCGAGGTGGCGCACAATTTTTTTTTATATAATACAAAATTGTTCTTGAAATTGTAATGAGTAAGAAATACCGAGAGTGTGAAAACTTTTATCATCTTCAGGAAGTAATGGAAAGAAAGGCGAGTAAAAACATTAATGAAAAAAAAACGATATTGTTTCATTTTAAAGAAAAGTTTAAACATGCAAGATGCTTAAAATAGCATTTTGATTTCTTTGGATCAATTCCCTTCATCACCAAACTCATATAATGTAACTTAGTCCTTAGGTTTTGCTAAACATTATATTGTATGTCAAGGGGTCATAGAGGTTCTTTTCTCTCTGTCGGTCTCTGGACGAATTTCCCTTACTAGGCCGGCGTCAACCAGTAAAGCATGGCTTCGGAGGTATCTCGTGCGTCAGTGATGCAGATCTCATCCGAAATCCTGAAGAGGGAAAAGAATAAGCTTTAAGGATTCACATTTCCGTAAAAAATTCCCAAAATTTGCCGTAGAAACGTAGATCAAGAAATAGAGGAGGGTGCACTTTAAGATATGAAATGGACTCAACTTTATAGAACTGTTTTGAGGGAAAGGTTCTTGATAGGTTCGTTTGAGGTTAAATTAAGGGAGATCTTTCAAGTAGTCTTCAGAACAATATCATTGACGAGAAATTGGTGCAAGTATAATGGGGATTTCCGCGAAAATGTGAATGAGCCGTATTTAATTATCAAAGTCTTTTTAGTTATTAGGTTAACCTGATTTAGGCATTTGACTTTAGCTTAATTTCGTTATTTTGATTAAGCTAGTTGCAATTAATTAAATAATGTAATATAGTAAATGAACAACAAGACACACAAACTTACAAGGATTTCTCTCAAGGAATTCATTACCCGGAAACGTATGAACGGCAGTGTATATTTTTATGCATACATATATTTACTTATATCCTAAAAGACAATTGAAAACTGTAAGTTAAATGTATTTTGAGCACTTTGCATTAGAAAACTTATTTGAATTTAATAAAATATGTGACATTATCCCTTTTTTGAAAGTTTTTCGGTTGTGAAATTTCAGCCACGGAATCAAATTTAACCAAAGCCTTTTCAAATAATCCTTTTTCACACCTGTTTCGAATGAAATTATATTGGATTCAATAGTTGAATTTGTTCGCGGGATATTCTTCATGAAGAAAATTCGCACAGACATCATTCTAGAAGTATATTAAAAAATTATAAATTTTAAAAATTAAAATCGGGCCGATGACAAAAAACTTCCAGATGGGAAGTTGATAAAATTGAGCTTCATAACTTTCCTAACAAAAAAATGCAGAAATGCGTCGTTTTGTCTTTTGAAGAATTACCTTTTTTGATATGTCTCAGGTTAGATTTAAGTTTGCGATTCGTGTAACGAATTGCCAGTTAATGTCTAATTGGGGCTCCAAGAGCGTTCAGCACGCTTTCCTTATGGTTTCACCGAGTCGGTTGTTTTTTTTTAACAAAACGCTTCCTCGGTTATAATGGTTTGTCTTTTTTTCGACACCAAATGTGATATGTAAATATTTAAGCCAATCTTCCATAGTTTTTTTTTTAATTTGCTTCTTCTCTAGGGCTTAGGAATAAACTCATGATTTATTTTGCACAAAGCGAGCAAATGAATTAAGAAAAAAAGCAAAGGATCTTTTCAAGTATCTTGGTTTCGATTGGCTATGGGTGAAATTGGGAGGGATTTTTTTCGACTTACTATATATGCATTCGCTCAGTTCGCAGTATTTAACTCGCGACGAGTTGATAGACTTATTAGTGCAATTTTTCTTCACAGCGGAGCCAATGACTTCATCTTAACAAACCATACTTTTGATCTCAAGAACTTGAAACGCCAGCAACTATGAACTAACGACATTCGTGCTAGTTTGTCATTTTTCCATCTTCATTTCGTGTGAAAATTCCCGACTCCATGCAGAATGATGACAGAAGCTAAACATTCTATGATATTTGGTAAGCAACGTTTTTTTTTTATCTTTTCAATCAAATTCTTCATTTGATTTGTGCGATTTTATTTACATTGAAATTCGATTTTGCACACACAGGAAATGATAAACAAAAAACTAATAAAGACATGAAAAATCGAGGTTTGCCTTAATCGATTTTGGTACGTTCTTCGCACAGTGGTTCAGGTTATACGATGGGCTGGAAAAAGTTTATCTCACCAATGGGACCAGATGTTTCCCATCGTTTTGAAAAATTCGAAGGGGTGCAGGTTTTGATATTGAACCGGATACGGAACGTCTTCGACTATTATGTTCGTTACTTTTTAATTATCAGGAACTGCTGTTTGGGTTAACGATTCAATTAATAATGATTTAAAATACGATTTATATTTCTCCTCATTTGCGCACCTATTTTGAAAATTGCTAGGTAGCTTGTTTGATATCATTCGCCAAAAAAAAAATTATTCTTCTGTTTTATAATTTAATGCAACTTTTTAAGAATATTCGTTCAGTTTCAAACTTCAACTATCATTCGTAAAAAAATGTTTTTATTTTTTCTTCGCTTTTGAACCACTGTGCTCTGACCGCCTGAAGGTTATCAAAATACACATTTGAAATGTGTCCTCAGCAGTTCCGCCCACATGATGAGCCACTGTCCTCACAATAGTGAAACAATCAAATTAAATTGTGGGCGGTAGGGAGCATTCCTCCTATTTAACTTCTTTTAGCCTTGGGCAATCCAATTGCATGGTACTGAATGAAAATGCCTTTCAACGACAAGAAACTCAGTTGACAGGCGCTCTCCAATCAAGCCAAGAGGCATTCCATTAAACTTTACAATCATTGCCAAGAAACATGCACCCAGCTAACATCACAATTAGGCACACCACCCACCACCTCCAAAGGTAGGAAAAACCTCTGGAAAAAAAAACAACAACAATTGCGAGTTATTATGAAATGAAATTACCCGAAAGGTTAGGAAAGAAGGTCTAGATACGAAAGTTTATACACTTATAACTTGTAAAAAAAAAACAATTGCCAAAAACTTCGTCTCCATAAAATCGAGAAATCAACTCAAAGGCCTACAATCATCCACAATCAAGGCACGGCGATGGGCCTCACTTTCCAAAACTAATTAATAAGCGCGCCAAGAAATTCAACAACCGTCAGAGCAACAATTGATTATGTTATATTCGTTTATAGTATATTCTCCCTGACTTGTTCGCTTAATGTCTGTGGTAGAAAAGAAACAAAGGGTCGGTCGGGGTGGATTCAGGTGAACTTTGAACTTTTCCTAAGGCCTCAGCCGGTCGTTTTGATAATGCTATACGATTGTTTGGTACTTTTTTTTCTGATTCATTTCCAAGATACGCATTCCTTGCCATTTAATCATTTTAATTGCATAAGCATGTCATGTGAATGCGCAGCTATTTCTAGGGTGACAGGCTTAAACTGTTGTACATAGTTATATGACCTTTGGTAGGAGTGCGAGCATCTCATTGACTGAGATTCAAATAATGGGCTACAGATTTGTTTCATTGTAATGAGGCAATTCAGTGGAATTAGTTTCATAACTCACAGTTGGAGAACAAATACTACAACCAGAGCCAGACTGAGATGTGCTCGTCGCGTTCAAAGTTTACTTCGGCATAACGAAAGTTTTTTTCCTAGAAGCTTTGATTTATGATTATATTCGCAATGTCGGATGTCAATATTGTAATCACTAAGGAGACTCATTTAATTACTTTCAGTTGGCCTACATGTGTACATATTTGCGGATAGTTATTGGTCGTTAATAGCTTCTCTGTGTGTTTTTGAGTCGTTTATTATTGTTATAAATTCAGATGGAAGTATTTTCCTTGCGCATACATACAAAGCAGATCTATCCGGTGTAATTAAGGAAGTTTATTGCATACGCATAAATAAAGTCAGTTCGGGGATCAAATTTAAGTGGTCACTTATTTTGTTATTGACTTGTTGTGGTCTGTTAATTCAGTTATTAAAAATTCCTGACTACCACATTAACTTATACACTGCGACTTACCAGAATGGGAATAAGTGCTTTGATATTTCTCTCACCAAAAGCAATAACGATCGAAATAATTCCTTGCGTCCCTAAAGTAAATTCTTAAGAAAAATATATAAAAAAAAATAGCCAAGTTAGAGTTGACACGCACACGAAGGATTCCGCGCCACCTAAAAATATGAAACACTATGTTTCTTCAATTTTAGACTTCTCATAGCATAGTCCACAAATATGCAAGATAAAGCCAGACAAAGTACAAGTTCGACATCGGTTAACTTCTAATTCCAATAAAAACAGGAACTTCCAGATGGGAAATTAAAAAGTTTAAACAAATAAGGATTTTGAACGATCACAGGATCTGTAGAAATGTGTGAATCTATGATTCTGACATTTTGTTGGTCAATTCGTGAGAGGAATTCATCTGAAACCGAGTGAAAATTCGTTCGGAACTCGTTGAAAAATGTTAAAAATAAGTGGTCTTAGTGCGAACTCCAATTTCCCACCCTAAAGCGTGTCACATCCGTGTACTTGTTTTGTGATCGCAACTAAAGTAATTCATATTAATGGTATTTTCAGTGAAACGCAATCATATGATTCTGGAGCATGTTCAAGTTATTGAATATCCTTGTGTACTTTAAATGTGTAATCAACACACGTCATTTAATGTTTACTTATTTCTTCATTTTGCAACCCTTAAGAGATTTATTGAAATTCTGTGACTTTTTTTCATAAAAAATATTTTTAAAAAAATTACATGGTGGTTATTTTTTCCGGATTGCAACATGTTTCTTTTTTTTTTCTTTGTATTCAAGCTTTTTTTAGTTTAAAAACGAAGTCTTCGAATATGAGCCTAATAGTTCGATATGAAGAAGAAAACCAAGTAACCGCAGTCGCAAGAAAACTTGGTCTTGGGCATGGAAAGAAGGCAAAGAAGGCTCAGACCCTCCATGGGTCGGTGGCCTGATGAATGAATGTATTAACTAAGATAAGCGAATTCGAGGACAGAGTTATTCTCATTACAATTTGCCAAAGTTCTGGTGTGCCGCAGGGCTCCATTTTATCTCCGACTTTATATTTTTCATAAACTAATATATATCTTTCGGCGATTTCTCATCCAACTTATTTTTTTTGTTGATGATAGTGCCCTTAGTTCTTATTATTCATTCTCAGATACACAACCCCTCATCGTGGCATGTTATCATGGGGCTCTAAGGATAGAGTAGATGCTTTCAAAGCACTTTGCAGTCGCCTCTCACTTAAGCGAAATTACCTGAAAGTCTTAACCTTACCTCGTCTGATTTGGCTGCTATTTCTGAAACTAATCTCCGTCCTATCCCCGCTAGAGCTCAAAACTACATATTCTTGTAAAAGGAAATCAATTAAAGTACACTTTAAAAATATTGTCAACTTTATGGACGAACTATAAACAAAAATGAAATATGCGTAAAATTATTTGAGTAATCACCACAAGAGCCGAACATGCAAACACCATTCCTCGACTGCACATGACTTTCCGAGGGAAACTAGTTGATGTTTTTAAAAGCTTGTTCAGACATCGGACACACATCGTCACAACTAGAGGTGCATGTTAGATGTGGCATGCCGCTTTGGAATCGTTCAACGACCACGTAGGCTTCCAACAAGATTAATAGACTACCAATCATTGTAATTGACTTTCGCAGTTGGTCATACCTGTGGCGCAGCGTCTATGTCCATGGACGGACCTAACGATTGGCGATAATATTGTCACTTTTTTTTTTAAATACGAACACGGAGCAGCAACGCATCGTGAGGCATCTATAGGGTAGTGGAATGTCTTTAATATGATTTTTTTATTGAAAGCATAAAGCCTTCCTTTCGACAAGCTAAAAATGAGGAAAATGGTTGTAATTAATATAGGATAGTGAAGATTTCTTATCTGAATAGGCTTCTAAATGGAGCGTACTAAAGCTATACTCTTTCGGTGAGAACACAGTCTTGTAACTTCACTGAAATCATTCGACTATAAGTTTTAAAGTCAATGTGCTACGAATTATTTGAAGCAATCAAAATACAAAAGACATGAGGTCAAACAGTGCATTTAAGCCTTTGACTGCTGTTTTAAAGTTTTTTGTTTTAGGGTTCCGTACTCAAAGACTGACAACGGAACCATGTTACTAAGCTTCGGCTGTTAATCATGTGATAAAATAACTTAAAACTCAGGGTTGCAAAGTGAAGAAAAATGTAAACATTGAATGATGTTGCGTGTGTCGATTACGCATTTAAAGCACACTAAGATATTCAATGTTAAGAAACATTTTTCTTAATTTTTCAAAATTGTTCAATCTTCTTTACAGCAATTTTTTGAATACGTTGACAAATATAACTTAAGCACGCTCCAGAATCACATGATTCACTTTTCTTGAATTATTTATTTTCTATAAAATACATCTATAATCAATATCTTTAGTTGCGATAACAAAACACGTACAGGGTTGTGACACTAAAATTTGACGTTCATCAACAAATTCCGAATGAATTTTCCCTCGGTTTGAGATGAATTCCTCGCATGAATTTGCAAAAAAAAGACAGAATCATAGATTAACACATTTCCACAGTATGTCTGCATCTCAAATAATCTTTTAATCTTGTGATGGTTTTAAATCATTATTTGTTTAAACTTTTTAATTTCTTGTTCTATTGGAATTATAATTTAACCGATGTCGAGCTTGTACTTTGTCTGGCTTATCTTGAATATTTGTGGGCGATGGTATGAGGAATCTTAAATTACAGAAATATTGTGTTGCATATTTTTACGAGGCGCGGAACCCTTCGTGTGAGAGTCAACTTCCACTTGGCTACTTGTTCCTTTTTTTAACTGTTTTTTGGAAAGTTTAATAATTTTTCTCGTATTCACTGCATCTTCGGTTGCGCGTAGTTTCTTATATACAAAAGGTCCAAATAGTCTCCGAACAGCAATTATTGTTTTTGTTTATTTTATTAGAAATTATTGAATAAAAAAAATTAAAAATTTGTAAGCCATAACAAATGGGTACATTATTAAGAAAAGAAATTACGTTAACTTAAGAAAGTAGTAGGATGTTTGATATTTGATTTCTGACGTTGTAAAGCAACCCTTCTTTTACTCGTACAGCAAAATATGTGCTTTTGAGCACTTAAAAGAAGATTTTCCTTCTATTCCATAGTGCACTCGATGAAAACAAAATTTCCAACACTAAAAGAGGTCACACGTCCCAGCAACATATCATTACTGCCGTCATGCTCTACCGTACGAATTGCGTTTTTGGTATTCAAAGCAGTATTTGACTCTTTCCATACGATGACCATCAGAGCCAGAAAACAAATGCTTTCGTTGGTGAATGTTATTCAATTCCAGAACGAATACTCCGTCCAATTTCGTTTTTCGCTGCTGGAATGAATGGCCTTGTATCGGCTAACTCGATCAGGAAATCCATTTCTAGACACAAGATTTTTTATGGTTTGAGGACGCACATCAATTCTGTTTGTAGTTTTCAAGGGTGCACTTTGCTAAATATCCTCTGCGACACTTCTTACCAATTGCTTTGTTTTTATTTTATCAAGTACCTAATATTTTCAATATTTTAATTATTTAACCTAGAGACTTGAATTCTTTTCTAAAGCTAATAATAATCTACGTCGATGCGAGTGGAATTTGCTTACTTTAACCCTCCATTCCCACAACCGACTCTAAGGGGACATTTTGTATTAAAATTCCTAGTAGGGAGGAGTGGGAAAATGTTGATGTCTGTTTTGATGCTGATGGATCCAAAACTGCCCTAGGCACGGGGTCTAGTGTACTCTGTAAAAACACGTGCCTAGATGGCTCCATCCGTACAGGAGATAGCTGCAGCCTGTTCTAGGCCAAGGTTACAGCCATGAAGTAAGCCACGGAAATGATCATTGAAATAAATTAGTCGTTAAGGTTTACGCCAACAGTCAGGCGGCCATAAAGGCTCTGAACTCAATACAGGCAACAACAACTAAAGATTTTATCAGCGGTCAATACGGTCAGACCAACATGCTAAACAGGGATCAGAATTGAATACTAATCAAATTCTACCCTCTGTTTGAATGCCATTAATAAAGCAGTCTCCACAAATTTATTGGCTCTGAAACAATAGACAGGGCTAACAGACCCTTGAATCAAACCAAATCATGTGCAAAAGTCAGGCTTTTGTGGCCTTAATCGAAAGGATTTCCGTCTCGTCGCAAGCACACTAACAGGTCATTGTGCATAACGAATTTTGCAGAGTTTTGCTTTATGAATGTCGCGCACTAACCACAACAAGATTGAGAACTCTTGGCACTAACTCTCTTAAAGGGTTGGATGACCTGTGTAATGCTGACCCTAGAGTCCTTCTTAGTTTTTTTCTTTTATCTGGATAGTTCAACGGCTAGCCGTTAATTTTCTTTCTTCCAAGAATACATCATGACTATGGACACAATGGACCCAATGTGATCTTAGTGAGTCGAAAGACACCCATTTTAACCCAACCGTTCCTTACTCTCTGGGAAGACGCATTCGAAGCTTGTTTGTTTGGCCTTTACAGTGAAATATATCATTTTTTGTTGCCAAAATTAAAAAATTTAACTACTTTTCGGAGGCGTTTTGGACTTATCGCAATCCCAAGGCTGCGCTTTTCCTCGACATTTTTTATCTTAGAAGTAATATATTCGAAATATACTGCTTAGTATGTGACGAAACTTATCATAGTATTCGTTAACGTCTTTTCATGAATGTAAAACTCCCCAGTCTGCAATCGATTGTCAAATCCCTAATCCAAATCCCCTGACATTTTATTGCATCAATTTAATAAAGAAAATTTTGATTACCTCTCACAAATTCATTTTTCTAATTAATTGGAAAAATGCGAAACTTAGCGCCATACTTCCTAAAAAAGGGTTTTTGTGTTTTTAGAAAAAGTTAGTTTAAAGCATTTCTCTTAAATTTATTTTTTGATGAAGGATAATGTCACAAAAAAAAATTATATATTTTCTTTGACACATAAATGAAAGCAGCCTTAATGCCTCCATTATGCGTCTTGTAAGCAGCTCTGACATTGATGTAAAAAGACAACAAAGAAAAAAGTCTCGAAACTGAAAGTTTCCTATTGGAATGATGCCAAAAATTCTTGTTACATATTCGCATTCGAATAAAACAAAACAAACCACTGGGTAAAAAATTTAATCGATTTTTTTGTTTGTTTCTGTTTCAGGTTAACTCATAAAATAATGGACCCATTAATCGCAACCATGGACCAGAGTAGCATAGGAAATAAAACTAAAAAATTAACAAGTGGGCCAACAACAAAAGAACAAAGTTCGAAGCTGATACATAAAACAGACAAAGAAATAACTAGCCCCATAATACTGTCCCACTCAAATGTAATGCCGGCTTTATTTGATGACTTCCCATCAAAAAACACAACTCACCGCATAGGCAATAACCACTGTAATTCGAACAATCATCGGGAGTACGATGACCACAGGAGTCGCGACATCCAGAAGCCACTCGATGATGACTCTGACGATAGCAAAGACGTTGTGATTGTTACGGAGCCAAAGAGCAAGGATGTCAGTAAAAATCATGACTCGGGCATAACTGAATCTATGGAGTGCCTCGCCATCCAGAGGGACATAAAGATCAACGACGCGAAACAAAGTAAACGTTATGGTAGTAAGGATATGGAAGGTATTTCCAGTAAAATTCAAACGACACCAAATTCCATTGCACTAAATAGATCCCGCACCACTGTAACCACCACAACCACTACCACCGCCATTACTGTTCCAACATCTTGCATACCGAAGAATCGTGATCTCCCTGAAGCATGCCACCAACAACCACCACCACCACAACCACCAACATCCTCATCACCTACATCAGCTTTTGCACAAAAACATCGGAATGCGGTTGCATCAAATGGTTTGGCGAAATCAACTGTGCAACAACGTCGCTTACCGCCCATTGTGAAGGCACAGTCATTGGACTATGCCCGCGACAGTGATGTCGTCGATCAGATTCACCCTCACTTCCAGAATTGTCATTATATGTATCACTACCACCACCGCCACCACCATCACCGTAGTCACCTTCACAATCAGCACCCTCATAATTATCACCATGCTTCTAACCATTCGCCGTCGTCGTCGTCGGACAGAAAACAGGAAACAATAAATAAAGGTTGCTCCCTAGATAATCAACGGTCAGAGGATGAAGACGTCCCAGGGAGTACTGGCGTCATTGATACCCCCACAACGGATGATGTTGACGCAGACGTTGACGACGATGATGACGACGAGTTGACAAGTAATCGTGTTGCAACTCAAACCGCAGCTTCAGCAAGAAGTAGAATTTCGGAAGGAAACACGACTGCCCCACTGCAGCGTGGTAGCGGGAGCACTGCGAACAGGACGGATAGTGCGCAACAGACAGATGTTGTGCGACTGTCATCGCCACAACCTAGGCAACACAATCTCACAAAAGGTGTGCTTCCAAAGGTTCAATCACTGGAATCTCGACCAATTTACCCAAATGTGCCATATAGTCCATATGCAAGTCCATACGGCAGTCCTCGAAGTAACAGACGAAGAACACCATTGAGGGAATCCCGAAGAATATCTATCGAGCAGTCAGGCAGCTTCCTCCAACTGAATCAATACAAGCTCATGGATCAAATTGGACAAGTAAATTGAAACCTCAAGCTATGGTGATGTCTGTTTTTTCTTATATATTTACTTTCTCTAGGGTTCCTATGGTCTAGTGAAGCTAGCGTACTCGGAAGAGGATTCCACACATTATGCCATGAAAATTCTTTCGAAGCGACGTCTCTTACGTAAGGCTGGTCTTATGAGTCGGGGTCCAAAGAAGACAACCTCGCCATTGGATAGAGTTTATCGTGAAATAGCTGTGCTTAAAAAATTAGATCATCCCAATGTGGTTAAGCTTGTTGAGGTCCTCGATGACCCGCTGGAGGACTCACTGTATCTAGTCTTTGAGCTGGTGAAGCAAGGTGAAGTTTTAGAGATACCAACGGAGACACCTCTTACCGAGGAACGAGCTTGGAGTGTGTTTCGCGATGCTGTACTAGGACTCGAATACTGTAAGTAAATTTTTAATTATTTTTTGAATTTGGGTATTGGTGTACTCAGCAACTATTTTGAAATCTTCATTAGATATTTATAAACAAAAAAGTTTTTCAGGATTGAGCTTTTTAGAAGATTTAAGAAATTGGTTCATCTTCTAAAACTTCAATCACCGACACTTGTCTTGATGTTTAATCCGCTTGATCCTATCAAGAAATATTTAATAGATTTTAGAACGGCTTGACAGTCCTGGCAGGATTGTAATTTTCGAAGGGGAAGATCACTCTTTTAGGTTAATCACTTGCATACACAATGTGTCATGTTTCTCTTAGTTTGAAGAATTGCAGTCCGGGACAAAGTCTCCTCCTGTACTAGTTTCAATTATTTAGCTAACTGTAAACATTGTGATATTCTGGTCTTCAATCTTTTGGGTTCGTATCCATGTCTCATACTTTTCGACACATCAAAACTTTCTGCCGTAGATGGGCGAAAAAGTCTGCCTTTCGAGTTGAAAACGCCTCTGAATCACTCAAGCATGACAAAAATTTAATTCAGGTGATCGATTCGGTTTCGAATTCGGATATAACGCTACGTTTGTAGAAGGTCTCTTTTACAAGCGGAAAAGGCTAAGCATCGGAAAGACTGGTCTGGTCAATTCTCGGATATTTTTCAGCATTTCCACGACTGAACTTACAGCTCTCTTCACCAGACCAGAGCGCTCGCAAGCGACTCAATTGACCGGGACCGATGTTCGAAGTCATTTGAATGTTGAAGTTAAGCTCTTCTGGTAGTTGAAGCCAGTTTTTAAGCATTTCCGTTGTGTAAGGCATCTTGGCATATCCAAAAGAATTAGAAAAAAATCTATGTTACACAAGAGCTCTGGTTCGACTTATATCTATACTTAAACAAACAAGGCGTTGTTCTTGTGAGAGCCAAAGCCATTTCACGACTTTGCCATGACTTCAGCCAACTTCATTCTAGGTCAACTTATAGGTAGGTGTCGTCAAGCCTATGGTTATTTACGGTTGTCCAGAATATTTCAATGTTTTGAGTTGCTATTCAACCGTAATGTGGTCTTATTCAAATAGAAAAGTGCTTTGCAAGGCTATAGTAATTCGATCAGAAAGCTTTCTAACCTAATTACTTGAACCACAAAGGTGTTTGCATTACTGGCTTACTTCCACAAGTGTCGCTACCCTTCTTTGAATCGAAAGGTTTGATCTAAAGCAGTTTTGCTTTGCCGCGTATATTTTATTGAGACACCTCATCTGGTTCCGAAGATTGTCTCCGTTTCAGCAGGACGATATCAACCTGCGGTATGGCAGCTGTGCAATAGCAGTAATTTTGGTGCTATCAGAAAATATGCAAGAAACTCTCTCGTCGGTCTTATGACTGCGGTCCTTTAACGCTGTAAAAAAAATCTAACTTCGAAATTGACGAGGTCAAAAGATATGGCCGCTTATGACACATATTTTGATGCTTCTATGATGGTTCTATTTGCATACAAACAAAATCGGGAAAGCTCTTCGGCACTCGGGTTCCGTGATGGACGAACTATATATGTACATATGTGCCAACAAGTTTAAACGTAACCTTCGTTGCGCGATTCCGTTTTGAAAGGGTCCAAATGAAACCTATTACTAAGCCTCCGCGGTCCGTCCCTCCTTCACCGAGCTGTATGTCCAAAACCCTTATAGGGAGACACTTGTAATTTTCACATAATGTTAACTGCTATTGCTGCTACAACAAGAAATTATAAAAAATTTTATAATGTTAAAAATAAGTGGGGTTTACCATACAAAGAAATCTCAACTCAACTTAGCGCCTTACAGAGACAATTGGAGCTTTACTTTTAAATTACCCATTCGGAATATCTTATTCTTCTTGGAATTAAAGGTTTTACTTTGTCAGGCTGACTCGTTCATATGCATGTGTGATGCTATGAGAAATCTACAATCAAAGTAATATAGTGTTACATACTCTTAAGAGGCGCGGAACCCTTCATAAGAGAATCTACTTTTTTTGTAAATGGGACGAATATAGCTGTCATGACAATTGCGAGCATGCTTGTGTCCTCCTAAAACCGATCTTCTGCATGATGCCTGTCAGAACCTCTCTGGCATGTTTAACCCTCATCTTTGTTTATTTACCTATTTATATGGCTTCACCAACTTGTTTTTTTGTCACTAGGGGGCCCAGATTATCGGTTGGAGTTGGGTTTGCTTTATGCGCAACTCTCTTGATCACTGTTGTTGATCAGCACGGGAAATGCTGCTTGAATACATCCGGAATTCATTGCGAGTTGTTGTGTAGCCTGCATTATCGATTTGTTTCATACCTAAAAAAAAATCAATTAAATTCAAGCTTGTTTCTTCAAGGAGATCATCGACCATGTATAGTGTCTTGAGGCATAAAAAAAGACGGAATGATAGAAATAAAATAGTTCAAGTGCGATTAAGTCCCAATCAATGTGGAATTGGAATAATAAAACTTTTCCAAAACTTCACCCATATTTTTCTTATTCAAGAAAACCTTGAGTAGTTCAGCCGGCGTTAAGGTTAAATCATCACTTCCAGAAAGGTTATGTGTGCCTTAAATTTTTTTAAATTTATTCTATCGTGCTCTCAGCTATATTTGATGCGATTAAATTACATAATAGTGACTGAAAACCAGACACTTATTAAAATCGAATAATCATGTAAATGTTAAATACTACGTCACCTTTAAACAAGGTTTCGAAATTTGTTTAAATTTGCATATTAAATTGCTTTTATATTTCGTTTTAACTTTTGCGCCCAAAACGGCAATCAATTGATTCAAGTGAAAGTTTTGGTCTCGAACTTGAGCATCATAGTTGGAGTGACAGAAACCCAAGTCATTCTCAGTTGGATTGTGGTGGAGACGTTTAATTTTGTCTGTATTTAGTTGGGTCTAAAAAGAAGAAGGAATTTCTAATGAATCCTTTTGTTGGCGTGTCCATCTTAGCAAAGTAAAATTAAATACCGTGTAAATATCTTATCTTAACTTTTTGGAGCTACAATCTAGGTTTTTTTTTTTGGGCATCAGTCAATTAACACTGTCCAAAAGCATAGTTTTTTTGTATGTCTCTCCATGTTATGTGGTGTTCTTCCGCTGTTTTGTCCATTAGACCAGTCATGGGATTGAATCCGAATTTTGAATGGAGTACTCCCTTGAATGAGCGTAATGCCATGCTACATATTTTTATGTATCTTCATCTGAGGAAAAGAGTCTTAAAAATTCTGCGAACTTTGCTAAACGATAAAAAATATATAGACAAGGTGTGGCTTAAGTGAATAAGCTGCCACTTTGTTGGAAATAAGAACGACAGAGATTTATCTACATCAAAATTGTATTAGCTTCTCATCAGACAAGAACTACAAGTTTTACAGTTTGAAGTTGTAAAATTAATGACATTGTTAAAATAAGCACTTGTTGCCCTCTGGGTCCCACGAACCCAGTGAACGACACAGTAATGAACAATTCTCCCAGAAAGGATTTGATCTCCACAATACAAGCCATAAAACCTTGCTGCATGAACAAGAGGAACCACGGATACCGAGGATCAGTGATTTGTGTGTCGGCTTTTGAGCGCAGTGACGGATTTATAGTCGATGCTTTATCTCGTCTGATATTTATCTGTTACAAGACGGCAAAATAATACCATTGGAAAACTTAAAGTAGCTTGCCTGGCGCTCTTTTTTAAATACCACTCTCCAAAATTTAATCAAAACCATGCCTTACCTTGCTCTGACCGTAGTTAAAAGCATCAACGCTCTTAAAATCCATTTAAAAAATGTAAACAAAAGTTTCAATGTTTATATATAAAAATGAATGTTTGTCTGTATGTTCTTTATGGAATCGTTTAATATGCATTTGATCATATGATGATCTTTAGCAAAGTTGTTGTGCATGAGCCCACGAATGTTTCTGCGTTGGTACGATCAATTTTTGACCGATGGCGTCACTCTCATTCCAAAGAATTTCATATATTGGCGTGAAAGTTGAATTGAATTGAATTGGATACATTGTGAGATTCGGATTGCTGATTGACATCTAATCGCATTTTTATGCCGTTCTCCTTCAATAACGCATACAAAGCGACAAGCAATTGACTGATCTACACCTCAAGCACGGAAGAAAAGAGCTTAACGAGCCTCAGAATCAGACGAGCAACGAGCATTAAGGCTGGAAAATCTTCGAGTACATGCCGCTGACACCTGTTCGTCTTTATCATTTGAACAACAAGAAGTGAGGTTAGAAACTGATCGAATGCAATCTACTCAGGCCCGTTCGTCTGTGGCAACTGAATAACGAGAAAGAAGGCTGCAAAATGTTCGGATGAACACCGCTCGATCAAGACGAACACTGCAAGCTGATTTAAATCTTGGTGTATTCCATTATGACAGTAATTATGATTGAAGTCATCATTCAAGTGTCGTCATTGGAAAAATGTATAAAATTTGCATGTGTTGCAGCGCCCTCAAATTAAAGAACAAAACGCCAGGAAAAGTTAAACTGCCTGAATTGCATCCACCACCCGAAGTACTATCAACCTTGCTGTCAGGTGTTATCCGCCAATACAAATCATGTTTCCAAATGACATCGTTCGGTGCAACGAACATCGTTCGTGAAAATTACATGTCAACATTCATAGTCCAAGGCCAAATTTATCATCGTGCCTGATCGGTTCTTGCCGGATTCAGATTCTTCAAATTTATTTCATGGCAAACAGTGATGAACAAATTCAACAACGATGTCATTATTGTGATTCCCACAGCACTTCACTAAATATCGAAATGAAACGAAACACTGCAATGTCACAATTTTTTCGAAATGAACAAAACAACCAAATGAACAGGGTACATTTTTAAGAAAAAGAACTATCCAGAAGAAAGGTTCTGATTGGCAGACTAAGAAACGGATAGACGGACGGACATCGGAGGCTTATTAAAAGCGTCCACGGGACCCTAAAAATAAAATTGCAAGCACGACTCTAAATCTCAATAGTTCACATTATTGTCGCTTCACTAAATGTTAAATAATACGAAATTTTGAAAAATTATTTTATAAGCAAAAATAGCTTTGTGGGCTTTAAATAAATACCCAAGAGATTTAAATTGCATTAAATGCCAACACTGATAAATCAGAAAATTAAAAGTAAACTTAGAATCAAAAAACTAAAACGAATCCAATGCAATTATTAAATTTAAATTGTGTTTATATTTTTGTCCTCAAGATTTTGCTCCCCTAAAATTTTACCACCCCAGTCACGGGCATAGGCCTAAATCATTCAATGGCTGAGTGTGATGCCCCGGACTCAAGTCCGAGAAGGAACTTGTGCCATTTTTTCACGGCTCAGCATCTCACGAGTGATTGGCAAGTCTCGTATGAGTAACACTGCCATAAGAAGGCATCTTTGGCCTTCCTCGTGGGTCCATTTTTCTGTAGAGCACGAATTTATATGTGCCTTCGAATAAATATTTAACATTGTTCGAATGAATGATCCGTATTTTATTTGCTCAAATCCTTATAGGCTCACTTTTTAAAAGTTAAGATAAGTGGTTTCATCGTTGATCTCATTAACAAGGCTGTGTTATAAAATGTAGTTTTAAAAATAATCCATAAATAAAATATGCGGGCGCTTTTCTCTTATCATGAAATATGAAGACCTCTAAAGCATTTAACTTTGATCTAAATTACTTGTCAGCCGCGCCACCGAGAGCACACCGCACAGCCTGACCTTTTAAGTTAATCCAGCAAAACATTAACATGGCCGAACACAAAAACGGTCAATGCGTATGCTTCACGGTGATTTAACAACAAAGAGACTCTCCTCCAACCACTCCAACGAGCATATTCGTTTCAATGAAGCATCTATCTTGACCCCCTTAGTATAAAAAAAAGAGCTACGAGCATCACCTTCCATCAAACGATATTTATTTTTATGTCTCAACTCAAAGGCCTCTCCCGCCCTGTATGAGTTCATCCAATCATAGCCACTTGTAACCTCTAGGGCGGCAATGAAGCTGGCACATACCGTGTTTGCATAAATCACTTCCTATTTGTTTAGAAAATTTCCGCCCATTACAGTTCTCCAAACACCTAGCTTCCACTTGAGTGAATAGCACGTTGGGTGATGCTCATGGAAGGAGACTAATTGGCTTTCATGTCCGGTCCAACCACCTGAACTGCACACGTTCTATAAATATATGTGGTTACGGTGGCGGGGTGGCGACAACGTGAGTCTCTACTGTCATCAACACACAGCATTCCTAATCTATTTACTTCCAGTCGATTGACCGTAGCCCCATTGCTCCTCGTGCGGTTTATAAAACAAAGATTCCAACGGAAATCTCCTTATATCCATTCTTTCCGCTAGGACTCACTTTTGGCTTCCTTTGTCGTTTCAGTGCATTATCAACGCATTATTCACGCTGACATCAAACCAGGTAATCTGCTCCTAACCGAATGTGGACATGTGAAAATAGCCGACCTGGGAGTGTGCAATGAATTCTTGGGGGAAGATGCAACCATGAACAATGGATCCACAGCTGGGACACCGGCGTTCCGGGCACCGGAAACTCTATTTCCAGGACAGGTGAAGTTCAAACACTGAGCTGCTGTGGAGCAAATAGGATATTTGAATTAATTTTGTCTTTAGCACTTGTATAGCGGAAAGGCGGCTGATATTTGGGCGTTAGGTGCAACATTGTACTCGCTGGTTTATGGCAATGTGCCATTTGTTGCCAGTTCGGTGCCATTGCTCTACGAGAAGATAAAAAATGAGGCTCTTATGATACCGGAGAAGCCGCTGATGAGCGAAGAGCTCGTTGATCTCATTAAGAAAATGCTAACAAAGGATCCAGCCAAGAGGATTACGCTGCCACAAATTAAGGTGAGTTGGATGATTTTTGATGTGCTCAAAAAAATTGGCAATGCTGCCAACTAAAAATAAATTACACTTTATTCTTTGCTTTGGTTGTTAAATCTTATGGCTTTTCTAGTTCAGCTTTAAAAAATGATATAAAAAAAAATGCGGTAAAGATTTACTGATTCAGAAATTTCGAAATTTCGGTCCACCAAGCAGATGTTCGAAAACTTTTTCTGACTGTTATCTGGGCCAGTATTTGCTTCCTGCCTTCCCTTGTAATCGCCCGCTGGGCGTGTTCAAAAGGGTAAGGCACGATCGGTTTTCAAGATCCAAACAATTGCCCTTGATTGACAACTCTCCAAGAAGAACATCTGTGAAAGCTTTTGGGGCAACTCGGAATTGGCAATAAACTGTGAGTCAAAACCTCGCCCCATGTGCGATGGCTTGGGCCACTATGTGGTTTTTGGATAGCATCAGTTAAACAATACCGCCGCGGCACCATTGCAGCAGAAACATCACCAAAACGTCTTATTATTCGATTAAGCTTAGTATGAAGCAAATCGATCGTTGAAGGGCTACCCCATCTCGATTGAATCATAGCTTGACCAAGTCCAAGACTTTAACATACTTTCCATTGCTGTAACGTTATTTTCATAGTGGCCTCAGAAGTAAATGGCCAAATAATGCCGCCACTCAAAAACGTACATCAAACAGATACAATTGTTTTATGGCTACGTGTGGAGTTTCCGAGCCTTGAATTCAATTGTTTACGAAATGCGCCTGATCTGAAAATATGATTTTTTGAGAAGAATTGAAGTCGATTTCAAGCAGCTCTTAGGCAGCATGAAGCGAATCTGAGATCCTCATGCTCTCTCGTCACCTGGAAAATTTTTTTTCGAAATTCGCTCTGTATTCGTAGCACTAATTTGGCAATAAGTCGATCCATTTAGGCCGTGATTGAAATACGATTTGGACCGATGGATTTTTTTTAACGATCGATTGGGTCCCATTTAAGATCGAGTGATTTAGAACCACATTTTCGAAACTGATCTAGAAATAGGAAAAAAAGCATCGAAAAAGCATGGCTTTATTGTTATATTTTAAGTCAATTTATATTTTGACATAAGACTTGTTGATAAGCGTTCTTGTAAACATCAGCAGGTCATTTGAGGTCAAAATCAGGTTTGTCTCGAAAACGGGTCCGAAAAATAAAAACTTTTAGAAAAAATGTTAGTTTTTGATTTTATGTTATTATATTTTAAGATTGTTTATATTTCGACATAAAACTTATTAAGTAGCGTTCTAGTTAACATCGTCAGGTCATTTGAGGTGAAAATCAGCTTTGTCGAAAAATCAGATTCGAAAATCATAAACTATAGTCCACGAAAATTTTGCGAAAAAGAAAGTTTATTTTTGATTTTGTATTTCGACAATAAGTTTGTTCAAAAGCATTCTGGTAAACATCAGCAGGTCATTTGAGGTAAAAGTCTGGTACGCCGAAAAGACGGGCTTCGTAATCAAGGACTATAACCCACGAAATATTGACACATTTATCTTTACGTTGTACAATACTAAGTAGATCAGTAACTGTTTGACATTCCAAACACGCGTGCCTTTTTAAGAGGCACTCGCTGACAGATTTTTGAGTGAAACATGACATAAGTTCTTCAATTTTCATTTTCTATATTTTTTGTTAAAATGTCGCGAATCAATTTATTGCAATTTTTTACATCTTTTTATTTTACTTAACAGGAGCATCGTTGGGTGACCGCTAACGGAGTTCACATCTTACCTTCGGAAGATGACAATTGCCGGCTTGTGCAAGTCAGCGAGGAGGACATAAATAGCGTTGTCAAAAGCATTCCCAAGCTAGATACACTGATTCTAATTAAAACCATGCTAAAAAATCACTCTTTCCTAAATCCCTTTAGTCGTGGGATATCTGGACGTGCGCCACAGCGTGGTGGTTCACGCTTGGAAAGATTCACTCGAGCTGGACGCTCGAATTCCGCCCCAGGTGCTTATCACTCACCAATCGATAGACAATTGTCCGGTGATTGTATCCTGCCAGCTTTATCCGAACATGGAGTCAGTTCGAGTAGTGATATCCCGGAGGATACCTAAAACAAAAAAAGCTTTCTAAAAACAAATACAAATAATTTTAGCATTTAAAATAACAAATATCTTTTTTTTTTTTTAATTTTTTTTTTACTTAAAATATGGGACTTAAAAATTAAGTTAAATATTAAATTGAAGAATGAAATAAATCTTCTGAATATTGTGAATGAAAATAGCTTTTATCTTTCTTAAAAAGTAAGTAGTAAATATAGTGTTTTTTTTTTTAATTAAATTAATAAAAAGCACAAATAGTAACTGCACTAAATTGCTTAAACAAAACAAAAAATATATTATAAGGAATAGTAAAGTCAAAACACAAATCACATTAAAGAAAAAAAAATGCAAATGCTACCTTGCAATCATTAATCCTTATACCCTTATATTGTTTACTGTGATATTGATATTATTACTGTTGTTATATATATTTATTATATACAAACATATGCCTACAAATTAAATTTGCGTGTATTTCGTATAGTGGTGTAAATTAAATTCTTTCAAGTTTTCTTACATAAATATTTTATTTTTTTTAAATATTAGTTTTAAAATAGTTATAATCAAAAATGTAAAGTAAATATATAAGCAAAAATAAGTGAATAGTAAACAATTTCGGTTGTGCATAAAAGGTTATCAAATAAATTAAATTAAACAATTTTGTTCCACATTATTCAAATAATGTCTTTAAAACAAAATGCTATGCTATCCGGTTTTTTTTTGTTTCTTGAATTAAATTCGCATACATTTTATTTAAATAAAAAATAACTGAAGCATGTACATAATTTGGTCTGGTGAAGACGTGTTGTACGTGGCCTTCTTCGGAGTACTCTGTCACGTTTCACCTTTTTAATCATCTTTATCATAGCTCCCTTAACCTTGGTGTTTCATTTTCCCCAAGGAACTACCAATTTTCTGCTACAAAAATATAAAAGTTTCGACAGCTTTGTGAATCCTAGAATTATATTTATCCTTAGTCATCAATTTGCTTCGTTTTTTATTTGATATTCCTTGCTATGCTTATTGCCAGGAACTTTTGACACGTGGAGAAACAGTGACAGTCACGTTTTAAATCGTACACAATAAATTGGATTACGTTTTTCCACGGCATTTTGAATCCTATTGGTATATCAGCATATGACAGGTTAATTATATTTTAAAAATACATTCCTATTATTCTAAGATATACCTTCCTAAAAGTACATCATACTTATACCAGTGCAGACCCAGGCTTAAACTATTGATACTACCACCATCAATTTTGGAATCGATCCTTGTAGGACCTGGACGTAGGTCACAGTTACATACTTTCTAATCTAAGACTAAGCTTCCTAACATCAGCGACTACTTGATCTATGAACCCTTTTTTCGTTTATCTCGCGGCTGCGATTCGAAGACGCTATTAGCTGAAGCATTGTTGTTTATTCGCTTGATGGAGCCGAGCCATTGACGTTTACGGTTTTTACCTTTTGAACTAAATCTACATCATTGTATAGCTTGTAGAGATTGTGGTAGTGCCCTCCCTCTCGACAGGATGGTACATTCATTCGACGAATGTCCGTTAAATCTTTGCTGCTGTCTTGCTTATCGCCCAAAATTCGGATCCATATTGAAGAACTGTGGGTTTTGAAAATCAAGATTTCAGATTTCAGAGATTTTTTCCTCCTTGTTTGGATGAACTATAGTCGCAGTTATTGCCTTTGTCGGATCTCCGCCAACGTGTCGTTTTAAGAATTGAAATTTTAAATCCCTTACCTATTCACTTTAATAGCTGTGATGGATACCCATTGGGTGCCTACGGATCAATTTTTGCCGACAGCATGTATTTTGATTTATCCTTATTTACTTGACAAACAACTCTTACATGTAAGGCGTTTATCAAGACAGCACATCTGGAATCCTGTACGATATGCGGTGGGTATCGACTTGAAATTCGTTGGTTTTTTCCAGAATTTGGCGTTGTGCCAGCAAATTGGTCTATTTTCGATTCGTCGGACCGGAGGACACACTGGTATTAGGCGATTTGTTACTTGCAAAAAGTCTCCAAGCGTTCACACTGAGTAGAATCTTGTAGACTCGAGGTTTTTTACATCAACATCAACTCATATTTCATCATGTTTGAAGCACAATTACCCAATTTTATAAAGGTTTTAAAAAGTTTTAAACCCTATAACCATATAACTTCTTCAGCATTCTATTTCTTGAACGCTTCAGGCCGTACTGAATAAGATCCAGACCGAGGCAGGTCTAAGATGAGAATGCATCAAAAACAGTCAAAATCCTCTATGAACACATCACTTTAAACAAAATCTTTCATTCTCTGCTCTCAAAGGCCTTCAGTTTGCTCAGTTTACGACTCATCTCAAGCCCAAAACGGTTTTTACTGCGGTACTCAAGTCAATATAAAGTGACTTGACTGCAAAATAAAATAACAAAACATTCCACTTTGTTTTTCTTATATTATCGACAAGTTTATCCTTTATAGACACTATAAAAAACATATCCATCCAAATGATGTTTCGAAACTTACATTTTCAAGTAAACAATTTCTAAGAACTTCTAGCTGAAATATTCATACTCAAATGACAAATTAAAAATCTTTGGAATATAAATTCGTAAAATGTTTCAAAAGTAAACATAAAAGCTTTACATTTTTACATTAATATAGAAAAATATAATTATTATATGAATTTAATGGCATAATTAAATAATACATATACATAAATATATATATACATATACCTACGTAATTTGTTTTTTTTTAAAGTAGAAAACATAAATTTATCAAAATGAAAAAAATTAATTAATATTCAATAAACTAGAAACAAAAAGAAAAGAAAAATTTAATATATAAGAGCATATTTTACTCGAGAGCTTTTTAATCAGAATTTTTTTGGGACCATATACCAATGTAAACCATGAGGCTAAATGTATTTAAAATGTTTAAAATGCTTGTCTCCATATAAGAAAAAAATTATAAAGAACACTTAACCATTGGCTGTTGATTATGAAAAAAAAAAAATATCCATATTAATAAAAATAAATAAATTTAAAATAAATTTTTAAGAACAACAAAATTACTCAAAAGGGTTTGTTAAAAAACGGAACAACGAATTCTACAATTCAATATTTTGGATATATTCTCAGTCTTTTTTTCTGATTAGAAAAATAATATTGCAGTTTTAATAAATTCTTGTTAAATAATATTCTAATAAACGGGTAAACTTTTAAAAATGTTTCAAATTCTACATTAAAAACCAATCTCGCTGTCGAGAATTAAAAAATGCACACTGATTCTGACATAACTAAAATTCCCGATTACTCATTGTAGGATATGGACCTGTGGTGAAGCTGCTTGCTATTCCCACGATCCTAGGCAATTTGCTTTTAGTTACCACTAAGCCACTCGTCGAAGTGAATGGTCGGTTTTCCATGTTTTCCTGAAGGTGGGGGATGGGTATCGAAGTGACTCGTGGTAGTTGACAGATTTTTGCTATTACCTGTATCATTTCCTCCGTTTGACAACCTTATCAAAAAGACCGGTTATCTGACGGAGAGTTTTTCTCTGAAACGATCCTCTTTCTGGCTTTTTTTCAAAGGGCGATTTGGAGACGGGCAAAACACTCGTAAACATGGTTATATCTCCTAATGAATTGCTCCATAAAGGGGTACGTTTCCAATTTTTCTTCAGAGGAGAGTTTGAAAGATGGGACGTTGTTTGCGAGCAATGATTTCAGTTGGGCAGATTTGAAAAAGATTTGTCCAAGATCCTTGACAGCGCATATCCTTGCTAGAGTCTGATGCAGAGATCAGAGGATCTTGGTCCAAACTGCACAGCATATCGTGTTTTGAGAGCGTCGACCGACACTGGCTAACGGCTTTTTCGTGGTCCCGAATTTGGCGATCTCATTGTACAGTGTGATGAATGTTGTCAGAAACGACTTTTAAGTCCATTTATAGGTCGTGAGTATCGACTTGGAATTCGTTAAACCTTTTCAAGGATCTAACTTAGTGTGAAAAATTGTTCTATGATAGCATTATCCGACTTGTATATTGGAAAAAGGCGTCAATCCTTCACATTTCAACAATTCCATTCCACCTTTATTACAGGAACTTAGCATGTCGAAATATTTGTATATATGTTGTAGCTCTAGTTGTAACCGAAATAGCGTCATGTCCTTGTGATCCAATATCCTTGCGGTTCACTAACTCTTTCAGCTGACATCTCAGGCCCAGTCAGCACATTATTTTATTCATCTGATTTCTTCGCCTAGCTTTGCAGAAGGGCGATTCGTCAACCCTATTTAACTATGGTTTCGCACCCTATTCAAGCATCGAGCTGAGCAACATCACAAAAACGACTAATTAGTAAAGGGCTTCAGTGGCACGTAACTCCATCACGATGGAACCATAGCTCGAACAACTCAATATCCCCAATTTTTGGCAAAAAAAAAAAATGGTTATGATGTTTCTTGGAGGAAAAATTGCCCAATAATTCCCCCAATTCAAAAACTACCTACATCAAACAGACACACGTTTTCTATAACTACGTCTGGAGTTTCCAAGACCTTAATTTGATTATTTTCGTAGAAATGCGCCTCATCTGCAATCAAGATTTTTTGAATAAAATTTTCATCTCTTTGAACTGCTCTAAAACGCAAGCGTTAAAGATTTTTTTGACCGCATGAGAATTCAAAATTACATAGTGTTTGTGGAGGGTGGGGAACTTAAATTTCGCTAAGAGATAGAGATGTTGGTCACCCTGCTTAAAGTTCTGTTAAAAGCACTGTGACGTTGCCGCTTTTCATATTGGATGAGCGAGATCATGTTGTGCCACTCGTGAAGATCGGAAATCCAAAAAGCTTGCTTTAAGAAATATAACACAGAATGCAAAGTCATGCAGTTGTCTGCAGAAAGACTCAGAAAATATGCGAAGAGTCGCTATTCTGCTCTAAATGCCAGCAGTGCATAGGCTTGCGTTTTCGTCCCTCTATTTTCTAGTAAGAGGATCTCATTATAAATCAGAACACATTGAAGTGAAGTCTCATAAATCGTCAATTAAAACTCTATTGTATATTTAATATTTTGATATTTTTTCAAAAACCCGCTTATTAGAATTCAAAAACGTTTAGAATTTTTCCAAATTTCAAACTATCTATTACATAAACTAATATATCTCTTCAGCACTTAAAAACAAAACTTAGATGCAAAAAATTTAAATGAAGTACGCAAATGATGTACTCTTTTAGAAAACAAAAAAACGTATTAACTTCTTATAAATTTCTTCACCAAACAGTCAATACCAACTGCAATATAAAAAAAGCACCAAATATGAAATAATACTAAAATATTCCTTCCAAAAATATATAATTAAATTTCTTAATGATAAAATTAATTAATGTAGGATTTGCTTTTGTTTTTTCAAAAGAATTTGCACATCTAGTCCATAGAGGACGTGTGTAAAAATTGAAATATGATAAATGTTCATAGGTCGCGTGAAAAGTTGATAAACAATTTGATTAATTTAGCAAATATAGAAAAACTATTTTATTATATATTAATAATAACTAATTATCAATAAATTTACTTATTTTTGAATCCCTAAAAATATGTGTTTCATTTATTGTCATCAGTTAAGCATTGCAAGCAAGAAAGATGCAGATAAGGTGGTTTGGAATCTTCGTCCCTCTTTTTGACCTCAACTTGTGATACCAGTCTTATGTTTAAGATCATCAAAAATATTTAATATTATAAAGAACAGACATCGAGTAGAAGCAATATATAAGTTTTATTTATACATTTTATTTGGTCCAAATTTCGGCATTCAAAATTCCGATATAAAGTTGCGGGGAAAACCAGCCGAATAATTTTAAAAATCTTCTGAATCATTAGTAGTTCATTCATTATGTTATTTATAAGTTTTTCATTAATATAGCCAGATTATTTTTGTTAACAGGTAAGAAGTGTGTTCTGGAGCTTAATACAAAAAATAATGATTTGTAGTTTGATTGGAAAAACACGGCGACTTCAATCGTCTGAGTGAACTAGTTTCTTAGATAGAAGTTGACCAAATGTTTGGTTATTTTTATAGAAATATTTTTTAAAAGCTTTGTTTTGTCTATTCCTGCAACAACTGTCCCATGGTTTAATCACCAACCTCCAGGACTAATTATTTATGGAAGGAATTTAGCAAGGAAAACATACCCTTCCCTTTTAAGTACCCTTGAGTACCTTTAAAACGCTTTCATTCGAAATATACTTCAGTTGCTTTTAAATTTCGTTCATCTTGAGAAGTTTTTGCCTGTCAATTACTTTGCAGAATTAGACTGGTTTTATTTAAAATATTCCAAGGACCACAAATCCTGGACCCTTGGATCGTTTATAGAAAAGAATCGTTATAAGATTGGATGAAAAACTATCAGGTCCAAACAATGAAACGCGGAGGCGAGAGTTTAAAGGTGTGAGTATTTTTAGCTTGTTCGTACATCGGTTAAGTGGTAATAACAATGGGTACTTTGAAAAGAGGAGACATCATCTAGTGAACAAAGCCACAAAAATTTATTGATGAAGTCACATTTTCGATTAACAAAATGGTGTTTCAACAAGTAGGGGTACTAAATCTGTACGGAAATGGCTTAAGGAAGAGCCGTTTCAGAGTTGAACACCATTTAAAATTTGTAAGCATTTTTAAAAAAAAGTTTGTCGCAATATAAGGTCGCGACGTATTTGGCAACGTATAACCAACGCAAAAATTGGAAGAGAGCATGCCAAAAAGAATAATTACTTTTGGAATACATATTATGATACAAAAGAAATAAAACTACAACTGCTTTACTATCTTCTAATTAATTTTGTTAAAATATCTTAGGTCAACTGCTGAAGTTTTCTATCCTAACTTTGAACTGACATTGAGCGCGAGACTTTCTGTTGTATTTCTTCCTCTAGAAACCCGTTTCTTAAATATATAACATCTTATTGGACGTTTGCTCAATTGAGGTTCGTTTCTACCTCCGATGAATACAGAAATTGTCTACATGATAATAATGGACGCGGACTGTACAAGTGAACGTGTCACCTACGACAGCGGTGTATGGTTTGGGGAGATATTTGCATAGATGGTATGACAATTTTGCAGTTCATTATCTGAGCAGATCAGATCCCTGGAGCTGGTGGATCGACTGCTCATCGATGCATTGAAAATGTGCTTAATGAACACAACTATGCTATTCTTCACAAATCTGTGAAATCCAAGTCCATATGCACGTTAATGCCAGACATCACATTGCAGGGGTAGTGACTCGATACCTAGAGGAGGTCAATTTACTGGTTAGGGAGTGGGCTGCTGAAAGTTCAGACCTGAATCCGGTCGATCACCTATGCAATGAACTTAAAAGGACTCGGTCCAGAGCCATTGATTCAACAAGCCTCAGAGAGCTGCAACACGCCATTGTGTTTCAGTGTTGTTTGCTAACATGTTGTTCGCTATAAAACAAGCTTTCCAAAATTATAAAAATATTGTGTCTAAATCTACCCAAAATTTGAAAAAAATTATTTAATTCAAAAATATTGGGGGTGTGCGATAAAAGTTAAAGACTTACTCTAGGCCTCGATCTTGTTATCAAATCAAATCAACAAATCTTGCATAACTCTATGGAGCAAGGTAAGGGTTCTCATTATAAGTTCAAAAATGTTTTCAAGAGCGAGGCCATGTATTGATTTGGAGAGAAAAGAAATATGGTCCTATCTTCTTAGTTCTCATATATTTATCGTGCGATACTATTATAAGCAACGTTGAGTCTCCGTCTATGCTCATGGACTCAATTGTAAAAAATGTCACAACCAAACAAAATAATTGGAAGGAGCAAGGTTTTGGCGAACGTCATCCTTATTTTAATAGGTGTGATTTGGTGTGTAGCCCAAAACAATCAAATACATCAATTTTATCAGTTGAAAGACAGTCGCTTAACCAACTGCACACCCAAGCCGTGTTAAACGCCTGTTGTCTTGATGTAATCTCGCCATTTGAATAAGTTTTGAATTTGAATGTGCACTTTGGATCTGGCAACTATGGACAAGTTTGCAATGCGATGTTTATGCACACGTTTCACAACGTTACGTTTCTCTGACATAATTTCACGGCAACTCTTTGAAACTTTCTCGATAACCTTTTGACAGTAACAATGAAATTTAACTCAACTACGATGTCGAAATCTCGCAGAATTAAAAATTACATCCTTGACATGAGGCTACAAGCGTCAACTTTTTAATTAACTCTCAAAATTTAAGTTAATTTCCCTCCTAAGCCGCTTACACGTTTCTTTTTCGCCCAATTCGCATCAAAGCGCACTGTTTTATGTACACCCTTTAAATTTCACTTCTGCGTGTTAGCAGCATCTACTCAATCCACCAACTGAAGTTTCGGAATGTTGGCAGCACAATCAAAACATAAATATGACGTTCCGTGACACTTCAGTGACATTTATCAATAAACTTGGGTGATTCGGTGAAATTATGAACATTTTCTTAGAAAGATTTTTGCATTTCGATTGAGTTTCAAACATTCTTTTGCTGTCAAAATACAAAAGCATCCGTAAACAATGGGTGAGTAACATTTTCAATTTCAAAGAACGACATTTTGTGACTTAAAATATGAAAATTTAGCCATCCTTATGGGGGCGTAGAAGTTTTCGGTCAATTGGCCTTTGATTCATCGGCTTATAGAAATTTTCATATCCTACAATTTTAGATACGAAAGATGCCTCATCTGTGAAGCTGGAAAAGCATTTAAAACTGCTGAAGGAAGAGTATACAAAGCTACAACGAAGCTATGCCGAACTCGAGCGGAAATATAGCAAAGTTGTGGCTTCCTCCAGCGATGCAGAAATCGGTGAATTCAGTAGTTTCGTTTCGCGTCTCGTTGTGACGGTTGCGTCTCTGTATGGTCGTAATACGTATTCAGATTTAATGATAAAATTAAGCGGAAAGTCTATGCCGGCGCATAAGTTCGTGCTTAACGCCAGGTCGGAGGAATGGCGCGAAGAAGTTCTGGCCGATGCTTCAGAACTTGATTGGACTGATCTTGAGGAAGATATCGGCTTTGCGCTGCTGCGTTGGATCTACACGGATGTGGTCGACTTACAGCATGATAGATTGGCACTTGGATTGTTGCGAGCTGCTCATAAATTCAAGCTGCCCGGATTGCTTGGACTCTGCGAAAGAGCCTTAGTGGCTTCGGTTGGTGTTCGGTCGTGTGTGCGATTTTATTGTGTTGCCGAGGAAGTTGGTGCAGCGAGTTTATTGGACTACTGCTCGGGATTGATATCGACACATTGGGATGATTTGACACCGCAGGACTTTGAGCATATGTCTGGACCTCTACTTTATAAGATGCTAAAAAGTAAAACAAAGCATCCGTTGCATGCTGCAGTGCGCCTCCTGAGGGAAGATGTCGTGTTTCTGTGTTTGGTGGAGAACGACGGATCGGTGAGTCAATATAAATTAAGTTTATTATAAGTTTGAAGTAGAATTGCTATCGAGCATAACGCAGACCCTCTTTCGCCTTAGCGAAAATGTTTTCATGCCACAAAATATATTTTTTTTTTCTCAGGGCAAGAGCAATTATGAGACTTTTCATGGTTTACATTTCCTCTTCATCCTGGCAGCTCCTACAAAAATCGTTAGACATGATACTTTCTTGAGTTCATTTGCCTTTTCGTTGCCGTCTATGTGAATGTGGTCAGGAACTCAGATGGTGGTAACCTTATGGCGCTCATTTAATATGCCTGCCTACTGTTTTCGATTTTTTTGTAACCACTTGGCTGTGACGTTCACTCTTGGAGGAGCCTACTGAAGAAGCATCGACAGAGACACAAGGTTTCGTGTGAAAATTTAATATTTTCTCGACATGTGTTAACTCTTATACTATATAAATGCTATCGCTGTTGATTGCAATGATTTTTTTTACAGGATGTATTTTGTTATATCTTTAATAATTTCAAGATCAACTCTTTAGTTCTCTTCTTTAATCGCCATGAATGCTTTCAACATGTCATATTGTGTGTGATCGATATCGATATCGTGTGCGTTTCCCTGAAGCTGGGCAGACTTTAGGAAGATATTGAATAAGGTCAAAGAAATCACATTGTCTTGCCAGAATCTCTTGCTGTTTCGCAGCAATCAGAACGTTTTTAGTCCAAAACTCTACAATTCATTGTTTCATTGTTTTCAAGCAATATTCAACAGAACGAGATCATTCTCTCCGGGAACCCGAATTCGGTCGTCGATTTGCAAGGACAAAAGCCACACTGATATTTGCCGAATTGTGTGTTGCAAAAGAGATTCACAGGTTCACACATTAGACTGCATACGTTCTTGTAAGCGATGGTAAACAATCACGTTAAATAATTTGGCTCTCTACCAGAACATCTCCTATCAGTTCAGCTTCCAAACTGCCTGAACCTACAACTTTGCTTGGCGCAGATTTATGACATCTGGTTCGTAATTCTCGTCATGGTATGAAGTCATGGACACATCTTCGGAGGTTGATATCGTCGCAGACTGCCCTGCCTCGGTTATGCCAAATACCCTGGCACTTGTGCCTGCAACTGACTTCCTCGAAAGAGCTACAAGAATGCCACCATTGAAGTTCGATTGCATCCTCTTATCTTGAACCAAACATTTATGATTTTAGTATTTTCATAAACATTTTATTTTTTACCTTTTTCCAAGCAGTAGGGTCCTTAGTTGGAGGTTCGTAGCTATTCAGCTTCCCTGCAGCATCTTTCCAAATTCGGTCGGTATCCGGTTTGTATAAAATTGTCGAAGCGTTCAAGGTCCTTCGCCAGGGTAGGCTCGACGATACAAGCCATTCAATAAGTTGAATAATCTTCTTTGACTAAATATGCTGGTATCTTGTCACATGGTTAAAAGATAGCACCGCCAAATGCCCCTATTACCGGTTATATGTTTGGCTTTTTACTTTGCCAATATAGTATCGAAATCGGCAAACTATTGTTGTACCAGTCGCGCAGAAATCCAGCTGTGAAATGTTACTCTCCAAGGTATGGTGATAGAGTGAACAAAAGTCAAGAATGTTACAAAGTTACCAAAGGATAAGCACACTACCTTTGGCAAAAGGTCGAACTAGATTATCTTCCATCAAACTGAGCAGTTCTTCTTTCTGCTCCTGGTTGGTCCAGTTGGAATGCGATTGCAATCTTTATTAAAAGCACCAACAAATTATTCACAAAAGTAATTCAAGTGTATCTAAACTTACATGTTTCAGGTACTAATCGCTAATCGTTTCGAATGATTCGTAAATCAAAGTTTTCTTTTTTTTTCGAAAGAAAAAAGAACTTTCGATTGATAAATTAAACTTTCTTATTGTTCGAAACTCAAAATGCAAATTATTCGAATTCGACTTGCTTTAGCATGAAATTAAGGCTGATTAGCATCTCTGAGAGTTTTGGAAGTTCACACATCCAGGCATTGAGTGTCTTGCATCAATCGATTTGATTTGCAGTTCTACCGTCAGGTTGCTGTGTGAATATTTCGATAAAGAAAGCTTATCCTTCTGATCAACGTTTTGAAAACGGTTGCAAAGTTTTATTCAAAAGTCTTTATCTGGTGTCAGAGATTTTTTCTCTATGAATTTTGCTTTGAAGTTCCTAAGTACGATTTTAACGTCGTTCTTTCGAAAGCCATCTTCCAAGAGTTCATAGAATCATCTTCCATAGAATCTTAAGCTTTTTCGGTGAGGATAATTGATAATAATAATGAACTTTGCCCTTAAATCGAACTTGCCGAACGTTTTCGACATCTTTGGAAAGCCTGCACAGCCCGTAAATTTGTATCCTACTCAGTACGAAAAAAAAGATCAACCAAACAAAGTACCTAAATAGTTTATTCTCCTACATATTTAACATTGATACACCTTTTAACAATTGCATACATTATCGTATGTATATACTTCTACATGTCTTTTATAGTATATTTTCTTTATATATCACAATATTCTCTTCGAAAAGTCTTCAAAGTTGTTCATTCTATTGATTTCGTTACATTGATGTGGAACATTTAAAAAATAAACTCTTAAACAGCTAAAATGGTATATCTTTATATTTCTAAATAGCGAAGAGTGTATGTGTTGATTGTTTCCTAATTAATATTATGCACACGCATTCGTATTGCGCACCTAAAGTCGATTGGAACCATTGCTTAAATATTTCATTGCATTGAACACAAATATCACAGCCATTGCATCTGTATGCAATCCATTTGTGGGATCGGTCTTTTTGGCCGAATTGCACAAGTTGCCACGACAATAGCAGTACGTTGTACTCGAACCCGAAAGGTTATTCTCTTTGAATTCTTCACAGCCCTCCTTATAGGGTTCCTCTACCTTGTGCTCCATTCGCCATGCACCTTGCCTCAGTACCTAGAATCAGAAATAGTAAAGTCATGTGCTGGACTTTGGGAGTGTAACAAGAAATACCTGATCGGTGTATTTTTGACTAGCACATCCACGAGTGATTGTATCGATGGGGTCACCATTTTGCAAGTAGAATCTTAAAATTTTCTTCACGCACATCGTTGAGTATAGGCATTCTGTGATATATTCTTCTGATTCATCGAATTTTGAACAAAGCGGCGTTGTGGAGGTTTGATTACCAACTTTGTATATAACTGGTGATACTTGGCATTTGTAGCATTTCACTGCGCTGCCGGTTTCTGGTGGGAAGATAAAGAAAATGTGCATGCGTTAAAAATTGATATGAAGTTGAATTTTGATATAATTTGGAGGTCAAAGTGATAGTCATGAAAAAAGTTTGGGTTTTTCATAAATTAATGATAGCCAATCAAGAATATAATATATAAATAAAGATCATCATTCCTAAGTATATGAATACTGTGTAAAAATATAGTCAACTTTATATTTAACTAGTTTTTGACGCTCAGGGTATAACAAAAACTACGAATGCTAAAAATGTGTAGATGCAAATAGGATCTGTCCCCAGTCTAGTATTCCAATGTCCTAGATATTTAAATATCTCTGGGTCGTTGCTTTTACAACAAACATATTTTGTATTTCATTTATTCGTCTTCATAGCATAAACGTTTAATCTCACACAAATTTTTGTTCAAAAATAAATTTTCCGAAAGCTTAACGCTTTATAAGCACAAGGTTGGAACCCTGGCTCAAAAACTTTTGTCTTTTGAAAAAAAACTTTTAAAGATAGGAGCTCGCAGTTGGCTTAAAAAACCCACTTTGACCTGTACTTTCAATACAGACTGGAGTATTGTTGGTTACTTGTTCCAAATGAATAAAAGATTTATATTTATTTTAAAACATTTGATCGATTTACTAATTGATTAAATTAAATGCTTTTTGAACTGTTCAAATATGTATTGACCCACGAGTTAATGAAACACACTAAACAAAATAGCAACACTAAACCGCGTCAGTTAACCGGGACACGAAGGTGAAACTGGTAACGAAAAAAGTGACGAAGTGGTGGGGGAAAAAACAGGAAAAAGAAATAGACGTCACGCTGGCAGCTTGAAAAATAACTATAAAGGAGTGGGAAACTCAGAAAAATTGAAATCCCTGGGTAAATCTAACAACATGCAAAACGGCATCAAACAAGTTTTCGAAACGAGCCCTGAACTCCAGCAAAAGGAATTAATGTTTAATGATGTGACTGGTGTCAAACCATATTAACCTAAATCTTCACTTACATAGGCTAGGACTAGCAGAAACCTCAACATTCAAAAGCTTTGAGGAGAAAAAGGAATATATGGAGTTCTTCCTCTGCCATTGTCACATCGAGACCGTTAGATAAAATATTGGACTTAATTATTTGCTCGCTCTTCAAGAGGATATTAAGACTCTTATAATGGGTGAAGCACAGAGCGAGCGGAAGAATTAGGAGAAGAATGAAAGATTGTTTAGTGGTTTGAGAAACTCAGGTTTAATTGTTTTCAACTCACTTCCGTGGGTGGAGCCCGAAACGGGACAGAAGATTTTGATATCGACCTATTGGCTTTAACCTAATTCGCAGGATTTTATTCGACATTGGTTATGATCTATGAACTTTGAAAGTTTGGAAGATTTAGCCTTCACAGCAAAGCCATCTACACACAATCTACACAAACCGCTATTTTGAAAACACGAATTAGGAACTAAGCCGATACAGCAAATAAAGTCTACCCTTACCTAACCGACCAAACAACATACTGCGAAATATAATGATTTGATACGGCAGCCGAACTGTCTCCATTAAAACTGATCGGTTCTCAACATTGCCTTAATATCCTTAAAATTCTTTGAATTCTCAAGCATTTCAATTGCCTACCACCCAGATCCACCGAAAGACTCTAGTTGTACCAGCTTTAGCTAAACTTGCATTCAAACAAATTTTACCATTATTTAAGTAATAAATTGTTAAAAATGAAAAAAACAACATCAGACAGTAAAGTCCATATTACGAAATGAAAATGGATTGTTTCGCCTTATCTAGATGTGGCCAGGGACTCAATGCAGTGGCGGATTTGCAGTCTTGTCGCCCTTTTCTTAGCTCACATCAAAACCGAATTACACATGAATTTACTTTTTTGCTAACTTTTATCGAAATAGATTCAAAAATTTAGTTACGTCGTGAACAACAAACTCCCATCTCATTATTCCTTCATTTGATTCCATTGTTAACGCGTAGACAATGTGGCCATTTGCGTTGCTTATATTTGCAGATAATTTGTGAGTTGATATTCTTTTACACGAATTTTGCCAGTCATTGATACCTTCCTTTTTGTCGAACTCAATTCAAAAGAAGAAAGTCCCAAAAAATAAGCATCCAGTACTTTCGGAATAAATTTGCCACGTTCGGGCAACATTTAGAATTTAGTGTTTTGACAATTGATTGGGCGTCACTAAAATCTGGCCGCCCTAGACCGGGGCATACTGTACCTTAAGGCAAATCCGCCGCTTGCTTAAATACTGGCTACTAGATAAATAATCTTTTTACTTGATCGCAGAATAGAAGTGACTTGGTGAAGTGCAAGTTAGATATAAACACAAAAGGCTCTTCATGACTCTCTTTAAAAAGTCTTCTTGTAGTCTAGAATATTTTTTAGATTCTTAAATTGAAAAATATTTACATTATTTGCATGGCCTTTAAATTTCGCCCTTAAGTTCTAGATGATTAATGCTTTATTTCTCCACTGCATTGATCATTTTTTAGGCGCAAATCTTTAACCTCCAAATTGCTCTTATTGAGATCATTGCCAAGCTCAAGTGTTTTTTTTTCCATTACTCAAATTCACTTATTTAACATATCTAAATTGAATCTACTAAGCACATACTGAACTCTGTCGATTGTTGCAATTATCAACTCATCACTATTAGTGCAGAGATTTCACTCATAGATACAAATTCCGAATAACAAAAGAAAAGAAAACGTATGCTCATCGTTCCACAGATGGAACGGTGCAGCTGTAGAAGATCATTGACCCAGTTCCAATCATAATAGAAAAATAAATAAAAATAAAATTCCGTACAAGAGAATGGCAATTAACATCAAGCTTCTTCTTCAGTGATACCAAACGAAACAAAAGATTGAAAAAAAACGTACGAGCATTAAAGCGTACTTAAGCCCCCGTGGAATGGATTAAATTAAAAGCATTAAAACGAACCAAAAAAAAAAAGCACACAAATTCTGTAATTAATTACACTCTCATGCTTGCATTTGTGTGCTTAAATCAATTAAGTACGAGTAAGTTACTTTTCAGTTTGTCGTATTCTCCAAATGTTTTTATTTTCACTGTTTTGCAGATCATTGTTGTTCAAAAAGAAAAAATAACGACGTATATAAAAATATACTTGATAAGTTATCGACAAAGACTTAAAGACTTCCTCCTTGTGGCGGGCATCCGTGCCGTACGAGCACAAAAATGACTCACTACGCTGGCTGTTTCGCTGGGTAATGAACCTTCATTTCTCTTTAAATTGATATCGTATACAACAGACTAGAATTTAATGTTTTTCTTATTTGGATGGAACATGGTTTTGTGGCGATTCTGTTCCGGATTCCGGATTGAAATTATCGTAGACATCACGTTCGTTTTAGTATTTTGCTTGGCAACTGCGTATGCAACTACATTTTGAGGCGGATTTAAGAATACGTACTCGTACTTAGCGCAAAGATTTGCTGCATTCGAAAAATATTGCTCACACAATAGTTTATGAGAGAGCCAGGCGGCAGTTTATTTTGCCACAACTGTGGCATGAGATGTGGCTGTGGCTATTTGGTCGATACATTTTTCGATCGTCTCTGTCTCATACTATAAACTGAACATTATGGTAAGGCGTAGACTGGCAGAATGATCAAAAATAAAATGTTAAAGGTGTAAAATAAGAGTAACAAAATTTGAAGAATTTTTCAACTTTTCACGTTAGTTGGACGCATTTCTTTCACTGCATCAATCAAAGGACTCATTGCTATTTTTTTTTTTTGGCTTTGGTAACTTGGTCGTAAAACTTAAGAACATGTACAAAGCTATCTGAGTGGCAAATAACAGCGAGTCGTTGTTGGAGATTGATGAGCTAGACTAAGATTCCTTTAATTTTATGTACTTCAGGGGTCTATATAGGGCCACATCTTCTTATATTGGCACATTTATAATTTTCCCTCAGTGTAAACATGTTTCCTACTACGTGTACTCTGATTATATTTAACTATACTTGTCTTAGCCGCACAGTGAACACTTCATTTGAACGAGGATCTAGATAATATAAAGATAAATGGCCATGAATAATGGACTTGCTTCTTGCTGTTCCGGTTATACAGCTATCTGACACCAAATAAAAGTAGTTGGAATTTGACACAACTTTTAGCTTCGTAGTTGATAGAGATCTGTCATGCTATTACCACATTCACATCCTGCAGGCTCTAAAATTCCCATTCACTGGCTAATCCTTTAAAAACAAAAAAACAAATTGGTAACGCAAAAGCTTTTGCAAGCCAGAGCCTAGCTCCACGATTAGTGGGTGCATTTCACATTCTTCGGAAATGGCGGTGGTTGGACCTTCACTGTTTTACTGACTCCGATTGGAAATTTAAGCTTTTTCTTGATAATTGTACTCATCATTGGAGTGATTGTCAGTCACTCGCGAGAGGTGGGACGTTGAAAAAATGCCACACGTTCTCTCCGGATTTGAACCCGCATCCCGAAATAGCCAACAAAATTGACAGAAAAAAATTACGTCATGTAACCGGCAAAACAAAAGCTGTTTGAAGATCTCCTTGCGTAGTGCAGAAACCTTTGCTAAACTCCACAATTAAGATAAATCTTTTATAGTACTAACATAAAGAAAATTTATTAAAACAAGTTAAAAAAAGTTCCCCGCAGTGACTTGCCACCCAAAGAGCTTTAAGCTCAGTCCAATTTCCGCGTAGTGGATTTGCGCTAATGCCTGCAAGAACGGGGCCAATGGTGCTGATATAGCAGCTCTTTGACGGCGAAGGCTGGCTGCAAATTAGCTTCTTTTTTTCCTGGTTCCGACGCCTGGAACGCGGCAAGTTTCAGAAAACTGACAACTGTCAAATCGACAATTAGAAGCGTTCCATCTGGTTACACCTAACTGAATCTTACTTTTGAAAGGCGTCCAATTTTATTTAGATTTCTAATTTATCAGTCTGGAAATCGGCTCAAAGGAAATTATGAAGGGCCGGAACATATATGGTCATCAAACTAATCGAATTCGCTCCAATGCAGTGCATTTACCCACTGTCTTCGTTGAGTATTTACTTCGATCTTTGGGATTTTTTCAATCGTGACAAGACTAAGCACCCTGCATGACAACACTTTGTATATAGTGGCAAAGTTGGAAGTCGCACACTCTACCGGCTTATCTTTCAATCTCAAATTCATGTCAAGAACAATTCACATTGTAAAATGCTGAAGCGGGCGTTTAATAGCCAATTGCCTCATTATCTAGAATTTACGAGTTAAAGCAGATTACAAATCTTTTTCCATAAAATCTTGAAATTCCTTTAATGAATGAACGTACATAATTCAATTAACGCACTCCTAATTACAACAAATTGTTGGTTGCGTCGCGCTCGCATTTGATTTTCATTTAATGTTCCCGTGGCCCACTTTTCCAAAGCAATATTGGAAAAATACTCTAACCCATTTGTGCGTAAAAGTGTAAACAGTAACAAAGAAAATGTAAACAATTTATACTGCCTTGCCATGCATGGTTTCTTTTTCTTTGCACGTCTATTTCCATTCGAGAATAGATTTTCCCCGGCGACTAATGCGAAGATACACCTGTCCTATGTGCATTCCTCCTTTGAATGTATTTTTAAAGCTTAATTTTTCAATGAAATAAGAGCAAAGAGAGTGCGTAAGAGACTAAAGAGAGCAAGAAAGCGTTAACAGAGATTGAGGAAACCAAAAATTTAAGAGAATGCAATCGAATTTTCAACCAAAGTTCAAGGTTAAAGTGCGCAACGATTTTGTCATTGTCTGCATAATAAATGTATGTACATGGACTCGTGAGTACATACATACATAGAATGTGTTGTGGAATGTGAGGAGGCTTTGACATAGATTCTTTTGGGTCTCATGCTATGTGGGCCTGTGCGGAAGTATCTAAAAAAAATAGTATTGATTATTTTATTTGAAAGATGCTCGTATCTTTAACTTCTATATCACAAGACATTTCTTATATTAACAAAATCGATGATATTTGTTGTTATAATTCTTAGAGGTCATTTGCAGCGGTATTTGAGGCTTTTTCTTTTTACCTACAACCATGACCTTCGCTTTCGAATTCAAGTTGACCCATCGACCTCGCAGACGAACAATTGCTTTGAAGAAAAGTGCGTTCCGTTTATGGATGTTTTCGATGTGAGATGATTAAGGTCAAGTCATTTTGGCTTAATTTTCCATGAACTCTAGCTTTCAGTTTCTTTGAAACCAAAATTCAAGTGAAAATGTCTTAAAATATTCTGAAATTGAAAGCAACGAAATTTCTTTCCAAAACGTGACCCAAAATAAATTTAATAAAATTTGTTTGGTGCGTGAGTATTAAAGTAAATATTTAAATTTACTGAAACCAATCTATTAAGTTAATTTGTCACGAAAATAAAAAAGAATATTCAGTCTCCTCACTCAAGGATATCAAAAAGTCTAGCAAACGGAGATTTAACCTATAAAACTTTCATTCACCACCACACACCAACTTTTTGTCGACTTAAAAAACACTAAAGTATAGAAAATGATGGCCAAATCGGGTTCAGGGGACAACTGATCTGGTAATGTCGAAAACAGGCGACAATGTAATTTAAACCAAGAACCTCCGAATTTTTATGAATCTCCTCCGGGGAAAGTTCTCTGCAACGCATTTGGTGCGACAGAAATTCCCTTCCAATATCCCCTTTGATTTCCCAGGAGCGACTCGTTGCCCTTCGCTAGCTTTCGCTACGCGAACGACTGTCAGTCTTAGTAGATTTTTTGCGCTAAGGCTTGCTGGAACGGCCCAATGAATCCTTTGCAGAAATCCGAAGAAGGTTTAATCCTATGCAAACAATGCTACGGGTGGCTCAAACAATTAGGATCAAAATGCATAGCTCAAAGTTTTTCTATATAGAGCCGAATGTTGAGCTAAAAGCAAGACAGCAGTGGGCCTTCGTTCAAGCAAATCTCCTTTGGATATACGCATTTGTTCGCGTGTTAGTCTTAATAGAGGAGAAGGTAAAAGGCGAACTCTACGAGCTTGACACCGACGTGGACCAGGATTACTAAACATAAGATATGGGCCAAAAACAATGGCAAAGAAAAAAATGAAGTAAAAACATGATGCTGTTCACAATGGAAACTAATTTCATCTTTCCTTGATTGCAAGTTATGTCGCTGTTCAAAGCTTAACTCTATCCAGAGATTTTAAACTATTCGTTAGATGTTCCTTCCTAGATTCGAAACCGGTACCTCTGGTTCTGCATCCAACGCACTTACCACGGAGTTCATCTTAACACTCAACGAAGCTGTGATTTCAGAAATCCTAAATCTCTCACTCTGTTGCGTCCCCCAATACGCCAGAATGATCTTTTGTAATTTTAACAGGCTTCTTGAACTGGACATGTTTTATATCAGACGTTTTCAGTACAGCCTCTTCCCATTGACTGGATTCGTATGATGTGCTTTTGAAGGCTTCCTTAAAGCTTTAAGCCTTTTTCTGTTGCCAAGTTGGAAGCATCTTTATCTCAGATGCCATGAATTTGCTTGCGAAATTTCAGCGACGGGCATAAAACTGCATCGAAAAGCCTTTCCCAGCTAAGGGAAACGTTCACATGACAAATAAGAGTTTTGATGTTTGTTGACGATTCAGAATTGATCATTGATTCCATGTTTTTGAACTTGATACATGTGGGAATAACTATTTACTTTCAAAAAAATGTGGTGAGCAAATGGACGACCTTTTCTATCAACTGCTAACTAACTTACTAACTTTGAGTCAGAGTTGGAGATGTTTCGTCAAGCAAACAACTTCGTTCTCGACTTTCACCTGAGCAAGTTTTCAGACTCCAATTCATAATATTAACGCATTTATCTAATCTATTGAAATTATAAATAATTATGGGTTTAGTACTCTCCTCGGCATGCCAATCAACGTTGGGTATGTTTACAAAATTTATTTAAAAAAAATTACTTAATAGAACCATCATCTGAAAACCCATTTGTGACGAACTTGTTTTGTTATCTGCAAAATTGTTTTCGAAAATTTTTATTGTTTACACAAATGGGAGATGTTTTTTTTTTTACTTTTTCGTAAACAAATAAATTTTAAACTCTGCAAGGGTAAACATCCCCAACATACGGTTTTCTAATATCTTTAATCAGTTATTCAGTTATCGAAATCAACTGTGTTGACTCCTTAAACAAAATAATTACGTTAATTTAAACAAAAGACGGCAAGTAGATTTCACATGTTTGTTTTTTTTTTTGTGCTTTCGAATAAAATAGGTTTAATGTCTTTTGGAAGAATAGACTCTGTGAGAGTAGATGTTTAAACAAATGTAAAACCTGTGTTTTAATGAATTTAATTAGATTCGAGAGATTTTTTTAACTTCCTAAATGACCTGAGGAAACGACTGCTGACTTATCTTCCAAGGTAAATCACACAGTGTGCGAAAACTGGAAAGGTTTTGATTGTCATCACGAGCGACCAGTGCATATATTTAAGTGAATATGGAATGAGTTTCCACAGACTCCACAACTCCACAATCGCCATGACGATTTATTGTTATCAGCGTCTCCTTGTTACGTTATTTTTCGTGCTGATTCGTGACGAGCTTAGCATATCTGTCTTAAGACAGTAAGACTAGTAAGAGACTAAGAAATAAAAACAAATCATTTTGTTAGCTTATCATGTAAAAAGTGGACCAAGTTTACTTTGTTTATTTCTTATAATCAGCACAAATAAAATTGAAGACATTTTGTAGAAAAATAAATTATTTTGTAAAATGTTGTAAAATATAATCTCGAAAAACTAAATTGACTCAAATGAAAAATTGATGATTCAGAGCGTTGAAAAAAGGCTTGGTTTCTTACTCAGTCAAATTATGGTTTTTCAAACAGGGTATATACTGCCTGTGGAGCCTTGTTTGTAATGTCTTGGAATATTTCGAAATATAATCATATCGACGAATTTCATAGACGAATCTGGCCATATTTTTTAACGTTGTTTTCAACATTCAATTTGTCCTGTAACTGGGCATCTACCAATAAACATAATATGTAGTCATATTTTATAAGGGAAGCAAGCGAATATTTAATGATGCTTAGTCTTGGTTTGAAATGGAGAATGTGCTTCCTATCCTGACTATGATCTATGTGCTAATAGACGCATGATTGTTTCGTTTAGTCATATGGATCTGAAAGCTTACCAAAAAAACATGATTGTTTTCATTTCTTTACTTTACTTTATATATTCTAGATTTTTAAAATGTCTCATTGCTCATTGAACTATAAAATCGTATTTCATAGAAGCCATCAACTTACTAAGTAATCATAAATAAATCGTTTGCATCCTGTTTGAATCGGAAGCTGATGATTATGTTCATAAACAAAATGCCAAATATCTGGTGACTACGCTATATTAACATTCCGAGAGGTGTTGAATAAAATTCTTTGAACTATTTTCTGACTCATAAAGTGTGATTTGATTTATTTACACGACAAAAACATGTTTGGTCCCGTTCAGAACTTTAGGGACCAACATTTTAGTCAGAACTAAAATTCAAAGTGGCAAACTGAACTTCAAATGTAACATGGCTGACATTTTTCAGATCTCACATAGGAGATGTCATAATTGACGTCAGTATTTATTTTCCACCCATTTGAACTTAAGATAATGACACGGAGGCTAAAGTGGGCAGTACAGAAGATGAAATTTTATGCATGTTAAATTATGTGTCAAATAGGCTGGTCAAGTTGCCCTTTTTGTTGCTTATCGTGTAGTTTTCATTATCCCATCGTACGGATTTACATGAGAAGCTTACTAAAACCTCCAACTCCGACGAAGAAATCGTTATTCATTCTGTCTAAAAAAAATTTCCACATCAGAATGAGTCGGACTTGTTGTCCCGATTGCATCTTTTTCGTTGAACAAATTTGCATTTTTCTCACGGAACTTCTAACGGCATGCTTTCTTTCTAAAAAAACACGATTTACTGCAAAGTGTAGCCATTTGGTAAAGTACTGCCAACCATGTCAGCTGTTTACTCACATTCCGTCAACTGACTGACAAATTTCAACCTGAATTTCCTTGACTGACCCAAACTGTCAACAAGTTGTACAGTCATTTATCGACCAATCAAAATCATATTGACAAGCAGGTGAAAAGATCTCTGAACGAATCCAGTGTTAAAAGGATAGGTTATTGAACGAAAGGTGTTGAAGTCAATCATTCGTAGGTTATTGCTTTAAGTAAGAAGCTTGGGATTGCACTTGAGTAATTAATTACTTGAATTTCGTCACAAAAAATGTTTGTTAAAAATGTGGCAAAAAAAATATACATATACTTTGTCTTCTGACCTTTTCTTGGAAACGAGTTTTTGTATTTATTTACATCTACTGAATTAATCGACACGCTTTTCGCTATGCATGGCTATCTCTGTTCCATTTAACCGACGCTCATCGGTTTAAGCAACGTAAAGAATTAATTTGTTAATAAATATCGGAAGATTATTTTATTTTTATTTTGAAAAATTGTTTTAACATTTCGAATGAATTACGTGTATTCAATTCATTTATACTCAATTTATATCTCCAAAAGATGCAATATAAACAATCATAAATTGTTGCCATAATATGCCATAAATTGTACGAATGGTGAAGCTAGGCCCTGGCTATCAAAGAAGCTCTCGAGCCACATGTTTGTAATTGTCCTGCGAGGACTCATTTAAATCTTAAATGTGTTTTATTTAAATTTACTTTCGAAACCAGTAAATGGATACCAGTATATCAGTGAGAACTTATTTTCGAAATGAAAAGCTTTTCGAAAACAAGGGAAATGTTTAACCTCAAGTTTTTCTCGCGTTAAAACTCTTTTTTTATTATTATTATTATCTTTTATTAACATGTAAATTAAATTACATGGTAGTGTTAAAATGAAATTAAAGAGCATAGCTGCTCTTTTTTTTACTGGAATGCGTTTCCAGAAATTTTAAAAAAAGACATGAACGTTTTCAAAACAAACATCTTTTTGAACAAAAATATTTTCTTAAGTATGAAAATCTTGTCACGAAGTCTCTGTAATAAAACGAAATCCACTTTGAATGCTGGTATTTTCTTGAAGTAGGCAATTGTGTCAAGTCTTTGGAGTGTCTTAATGTAAATTCTCCGATTTCACCTTTGCTTTTTACCTGCGATTAATGTGTTCATCTTTAGCTTTTCTTTCATCATTTTGTTTAAACAATTTACTTATTTTTTTCCGTTTTACCAGACAGTTTTATTGGCCATCGAGTAAACAAAAAAAAATATGCGCAACTTGAGCAAATGATTGTTTCAAATGTGTCTCTACCAAATAGCTTTCGCCAAATGGATATTGTACAATTCACAACTTAATTTATATCTCACCCAGGGTACTATTCAAGATTAGAAACAGCCATTCGAGCATGCCTTGAATACAGGAAATTACTCTTGTGAGGTCAGCGTAAAGAGTTCTCCTCTTATCAATATCAAAGTGAATGACTTAAATGCCAACTCTTGAGTTGACCCAAGCATCTGTAATTCTTGTCGTTGTACAGCACTCGACATAATCACTTACGATATGACTCATTAGGTTTTATTTCATTTTTTTTTATTCTCCAAAGAAAGATACACAGACTTTTGCCTCTTGTGTGGATCTCTATGATTGCACTGTTCAAAGTGGGACCGGAAAGACTGCGTATAATGCTTATGGAACATACTCAATCACACTGTACAACCGTAATAAAGTCATAATCTACTCATCAAAATAATAGAGCAGAAGAGTTGATGGATGACAGGCTATGCGATATGATGACTACGAACGCACGCAACGCGACAGCCTCTTATGAATTGGGGTGGTCACTCGTCAATTACTCGTAGGTGACCTACAAATCAAGTGTTGTGAAAAATAAGAGGTTTCAAAAAATAAAATATGCAAATTAATGTTCTCAGTTTTCTTTTTCATAAAAAGGGAATGATATTCAGTGGGACATGCTGAAATCTCTTACATATATCGAACGTCTGAGCTGAAATCCGACCACTTGTTTTCGTCGTTTCGGATTTAATCTATCGTGTTTGTCTTTTTGTTGGAAGGCATCAACTACTTCATGTGCAATTTTTTTTTTTCATCGTGCGATACACGCGCGTTCTTTTTGACGGCCCTGTTATTCAAAATCTAAACTTCACTCATGCATTAAACTGTCCACTGTCTTATTACTTTATGGTTCACAAGAGTCAATCTCATTCATTAAAGTGACCTACTGAGACCACGGGCCAACAACCTTCTCTGTTAAAAATTGAGAAAAAGTGTATAAACGATATGATGACCGTTAAATACATCCAGTGGCAATGGCCTTAACATGAACCAAACGCGCATAACCAAGATTATGCTTCAATCGTGTGGCGGACAAATTAAAAGTCCAGTGGAACCTGTTTGTAATTATTAAGAGACTACTGGTTTTGATTGAATTGTTTTCCTTATATGAAATATGAAACTTGGTGGTTATTTAATAAGCAAAAAAAGAAGTATGTGAAAATGATCTAACTAGTAACATTCTGTACACCGGTTCTCGCAAAACTTGTCCTCTTGATAGAAACCTTTACAATTGACATATGAAAAATCCGAAATTATTGACCAGGTTTTAAGCTACAATCGACTGTATTTCCATTGTCCGCTTGAAAGAAAAATGGCCTAATAGTGCTGCAACACCTATCACCATACCATACAGACACACGCTCATGATGTATTGGCTTTTTTAAGGACTGTGTGCTCTAAAGCGCCAACAAAGAGTGGCGCCAACAGAAAACTGAAAGGTTAACAATCACCGCGGCTTATAAATGAAAGCTTTATGATAAATTATCGGCGAAGGGTAAAAATTATTTAATAAATAATTTTATTATCTTTGTTAAATATAGCATGAAAAAAAAGTCTCGATTCAAAATTTCTGTTTAAGAATCTGAGCTGAATCGAAAGTGCAAATTGCTTTCGAAGAGAAACAAAATTTACCACTAGATTAAGTGTCTGGTGATGCTTGCCCGTCCAACGAGTTTCATGCTCCTTGCAGCGAAGAAACATATCTAATTATCTGTTCTTCTGAAGCTGCAAACTGAAAATGTAGACCAATATTTCAACAATACGGCGCACAGTTAAGTGCAATATGAGCTGGCTTCTAAAACACAATATTCAAAATTTGATAAAGCCTCTAAATAGACATTTGCATTTGGGATCGACGGCCCTAGAATGAAAGTAAAAACTGGTTTTCGCCACGGTTCCCTATTGTCCTCGACTCTTTAATTTTTTCCCTTGACTGCTGCATCTAAACCTAATTCAATTTATCAAATTTCCTGATGACACAATCTTCAGTGTTTCATAACATTTCATAGAAAATGGAAAGGCAAAAGACTTTAACTGACATTAAATTTGTATTCTTTCGATACGTATTCGTATGACGGGGCTCTGTATAAAGAATGGACAAATTGGGCAAAATCTTTATGGTCAATATTACTGCAGAAAAACTAGGTTTCCGAAAGTGATGCAAGAAATACTTAAACCCATCTGATCCGGCTGCCATATACATATGTATGAACAGGTGTTCCTGAAGAGCCTTCAGAGTAGCATAGCAGACAAAAATATAACGAAGTCAATCGATTCGCTTCCACACCGCCACAATATATCCTGTCTTTCTTAATATCGCTTTTTTTTGTCAATATTCCCAGGCTTAACACCTTTACCGGAACATGCTCATCAGTTTAGGGTATTTGTAACTCCTTGAACGCGTGTATATCGATTGTCTTACTGCAACAGCAGCTGGTCTGCGAATCATCCCAACAGAATAAATTATTCATCTTTTTAACGCAGTTCAAAGTTCCGCATCTTAAATATGATTCAGATCCATTTGAACTGCTTCCTTTGAAAAATTCAGTAACCATCCATCTCCAGTCATTTCCGAAGGAATTCGTTTCTGACGCAGATTGCCAGCTTTAATTTAAAAACAAATCAATCAGTCGGTCTGCATCCAAATCCATTCACTACCTTCTACGAGTACGGCGATACTTGTGCGCAAAACACTTAGCAACAACAGAAGAGTCATAAAAAATCATTCGCTGTAATTGACATCAAAATTAAATTTCAATGCAAACACATTCACATTCCCAGGAAAACACTTTGCGGCCATCGATAAATCTTTCATGAGTCACGCCATCAACCGGCTTCTTTGCGACATCAAATTTGTGCTCAGCGTTGGGAAATCTCACCGCGTCATCGGCCAGAGTGCAAAGACTTACTCGTATTCGTATCTGTCGCCGCACATCTACATATGATGGCTCTGATCCAGATTTTAGGCCATGTGTCACCAACACCGTGAACCATCGCAACGGCTAAAGTGTGTTTAGCATGATTTACACGAATTCGGCTCGTAAAACTATACAACTTGTGCAACTTTCAAAAAAATGCTTAAACTGTCAGTTAAACTACCGTTATATTGGCGTTCAGTGTACGAGAGTATTGTTGCAGAAACTTTCGAAAGTTTCCCTCATCTTATTTATTTATTCCCTTTCTCTACGCCGCCGTCCGTTGTTGTAGTTCCTTTGTTTTGTTTCTTTCCAGGTCAATTGTGTTCTCAACACTGTTAAAAATCTTGCAAACTACAACACCAACAAAAAAGCATGTGTGGTGACATGATAATTATCTTAAGCGAAAAAAAAAGATACGAGATACATTAACGCGCATATATTTTTTTTTTGCATTTTATCCGCTCCATAAAGGGCCATGTGTATCCAATTATTGTGATTATTAGTTGGACGCCCCCAAAGTAGAAATTCTTTGCGGCTTCTTTCAACAAGCAATCATCTGTTGCCTCCGATTTAAATTCGTATAAAAAAGATATGTAGATACTTTTGTACAAACCTATAAATATCAGAAAAACCGCAAACATAAGTGTTAAGGAACTCCAATAGGCACTACTACCGTTGCTCTTTGTTCTTAAGTACCACTTCATAGTTACAAACAAAATAAAAATAAGAATTTAATTGTTGAAATAAAGTCTCTCAAGCACTTAGCACACGTTGTGCATAATTTAATTAACTTGGTCGAGACAACTGTGCGTATTTATATACGAGTACGTCAGTTATTCCACTTTTGGCAAGGATTCCTCGATTTAAACTTCAACTGTCAATTTGAACAACAATCCATTCGGCGCCGCTCACATGGACAAGTGAAAAATATCAATTTTTTGCAAAAGCGTATTCCATTTATTCATGTGACGTGTACTCTTTTGGCAAAAACACACGCATACCCGGCACTACAGTGAACAAAACTAGTTGAGGAAGGCACGATTTTTCTTTTGATTATTTTTGTTTTACGTAAAAAAAAAACAACACAGTTTGTAGCGAACCCGTGAGTAAAAGATTTAAAAACGAAACAAGTCGTTTTTTAGCGTTTTTTTTGTATCGGTTTGCGCTCTCGGTCCGCAAAAGCTTATTACCGCATTGAAGTCAGAATAAGTACTAACTATCTGCTGTTGGACTGGCTTTTTCACCAGCTGTGCAGTGGATGTAAATGTAGATTGTATTTGTACGTTGTACGTTCTCTTGAGGCCTCGTTCTTCCATCGAGTGAATAGAATGAATCAACATTACATTCGTAGACAGTGTTGTCGATTTCGTACTTTAGTCACCACTCATACCAAGCATAGTTTACGAGAAGATTTAATAGTTTTTAAAGTTCATAAGACAATGCGAATCTGAATAGAATTTGGAAAATAGCGATAAACTTACCGACAATCCAATTTTGAAAGAACCAAGCTTTCAAAATTTGTTTCTTTACGCTGAATTTCATTTTTTTAAACTCATGGTTACTTATTGATTTCACTTATTGTGATTCTGTTTCACCTCCTTTCTCTGAATAGAACTTACGGACCTCTCACTTCTCAGTTTTCTAAAGGCATCTGAATAGATTTCCATCGCTGTAATTTCTGACTCATTTTCATGTTTATACAACTCGCTGCCTCCGTTGCCTGCCCTAGTAGTCTTCATGGAAAGAAGAACTAACTTGTTGATAAATGGTCCCTTACAATTGCACAATATCTTCTGTAAACACTCTGCTGTCAAATTTTCATCCATGAGGAAATAATCTTAGGTTTTGTCCATTGACAAAACTGATATAAGTTCATATTCTAGGATAGGTAGTTCACCTGAATTGACGGCTTCTCATGATTTATTAATTCAAAATACAGCTTCCAGTACGTTAATCTGTTTTCGTATAACTTGAGTGCTTTTGACAATATCTTCACTTTAAATTCCAGGCGACGATGACGGCGTAAGCCAATGGTAAAAATTCTATGTCCACTCTTAACCGCCGACCTTTACTCGTGGCTAAAAAATTCTACTATAAGTTCGTCTTTTACCAGAGACTGTCAGGTGTTATTGGCCGCAGCTGGGTCTTCCGACCCCTCACGTCATTTGACCGCCATGGCTTTCGACGTGGAAGGAAAGTTGAATTGTAGAATTTGCTACCGACTTCCAATCGCACAATTTTAAAAGATTGAGGATGTGAGTTTCATGCCTTCACAGCAAATCAAATGAATTTTTTTAGACATTTTTCTTGAACTCTGGGATGTGACATGGACTATCAATTTCAAGCTAGAGTCGCTGTCCAGTACTCCAGCGATAGAACTGGTAATTTGATCGCAACGGGAAATGTTTAAAAACTAAATTAATGCTCAAGAGTTTCCGCTGCGATAGAAAGACAGATAAGCTGTTTGGCGCGTCAGGTATTAAAAATGTTCGTCATAACCTACCAAATCCTTTGTTATAAGTTTAAACGAAGCATTGTTTGTAATTTAAATTCCGGGATTTACCCGGGCATGGAATAAATTAAATCAAATTATAGTGTAGAGGGGGCAGAGTAGAATGAAGGAGTAGTTCTGTATTTTCGACCGTAAACATAAACTTTCAATTTCAAGAAGGATGAGAATAACTTGGAGTTTAACATACTATACAAAGAAAAAGGATACACGGAAAAAAGAAAAGAGGGACACGGAATTGTGTTGGGCCTGAAACCCATTTTCAGATGTGTTTGGTTCATGTTCATCTAGTCGAATTTTTTCCACATCTGTTACGTTTAGTTTTTACCTTCCACTCTTTTTAACATAAGTTGCCGTTAGGACCGTTTTTGGTTTTCGAAATATGAAAGGGTAATTACCAGCAAGGTTTCGCTTTTATATTTCGAATCGAAACCCTAAGTTTGTAACCATATCTAGATGACAGTTGGCTTTATTGTCCGGTTAGTTTATAAAGACATTATTACCAGCACTTGCTGAAAAAATAGTGTTCCATCGAGACCAAAATAATAGTAAATCGATATGATTCAAGTCTGCAGCATCAAATCGACCTTTTATTTAAAGTAAATAAAAAGGAAACAGTTTCGTTGCAAAAAATATAATAAGTGTCTGAAATTCCAAGGACAGATAAATTTATTTTGTTCGAACTCTTTTTTAGATTTTTGATTCCCAACGCTCAGAACTTGCCATCAACAATTGTAACTTTTATTGTTCATAAATTCTTTTGTCGTTACTTGCAAATATTGTGAATACTTTTCAGCTCATATATGATACCATATTTTTCTACACCACAGGCAACACTTGACTCCGCGTTTGAAGAATTTTCTCTTTCCACTTCAATTCAACCATTTAATGAAGAGAAATACGACAAAAGTTAAGAGAATTAATAAATTGATTAGCTTCATTCTCACTTGCTAATCGCCTTACTTTCAGTTGTCTTTTATAAATACAAAAATTTGATTAAAATACTTTTAATTGTGATAGAGGCCAACCGAAGAGTCTACCTATTCGTAAGCTCTTCCAAACACCCGCAAAAACGATAAGTACTCTTGTCCCCAGCGTTGCTAATAATCTTTATCCACACATTTTTGTCTCCCGATGTACACAAGTTTACCCAACGTTCTTTCAGCTCGAAGAAGACGATTTCATTTCCGGGTATTGCTTGACCGAATGTACCCGACTAAGCGAGTAAGCTTCCTCATGAAGAAGAACACCGTTACAATTCACTAAAATATATTCAAATCGCATCCTTTATCGCTAAAAAAGCAGGTTTAAGATTACCTTAAAAAGGTCAGGTTGTGGTACTTTACATTCTTCATACCGAACCCTTATGCTGCTCGGTGATGGGCAATTAGCTAATGGAGTCCGCATGGAATTATGTATTTTCGGACTCGGGCACATATTAATAACCATAAAGTGGTTTTGAATGGGTGCGCCGAATTAATTAAACGAAATTGAAATTCTTCTTTTTTTATTCGGTTAATAAACCAATCGACGACCACCGTTTAAACGTTGAAAGACAAATGAATTGGAACTATTTGACGAAGCAAAAGCCGCAAATTGATGTTAAGCTTATTTGACAATTGAAACCGGTCCGAGAACCGGAGGGTGTCGTATCAGAGTGTCTAATTATTTGAACAACGAATCGTTCACGTTTGAGAATGGCCTTCAAAATGTTTTCCCTGTCGACGTTAAGACGTTGATAGTTAACAAATCAGATAGAACATTTAATTTAAGCCGTTTTTTTTTTTTGTAGTTCCTTAAGCCAAATGAGATTAATTATTTTAGATTCTAAAAGATTTGGTGCTTAGGGTAAAAGTCGGCAGTAACAGACATAAAACTCTTGACATATACTCGAACACAGGTCAACAGAAATAAGGGATTAAATTGAAAGCCATTGTTGATGACCTTTTTATATTCTTTTAAGGGTTCCGTACTCAGAGGGTGCCAACTGAACTATTCTTCGTATGTCACTTCTTAATCGTTATATGTAGACACTTGCAATTTGCATAGAACTACTCTTAGCCCTGTAGCAAAAAATAATAAAAATATATAAAGTTAAAAATAGGAGGAGTCCGAATTCAAAAAAAATTTAGCGTGAAACCGTCGTCACTCTTGCGGGGGTCCTATTTGCATCCCACTCATATAACTATTTCAATATTGTCCCAGGTGCCAAAAACCATGGCGAAACAATCCATATAAGCCATTTAGTAAAAGAAAATTGAATTTTTAAGTTGGGGTGTCAGTAACACCCCGCGACTATCGGCGTACACAATCAGGGACGGCGGGCTAAATATTGTTCTGTGGTACGAAAACCTTCGTGGGCGTGTCCGACTTGCATTTCGCCTTTTTTTACTTAATTTTCAATCGCTTTTCGAATTTTCAATTTGTGTTCTTCCAGAATCTTCGTCTTGTTTTCATAGGCCAGTGACTTCAAAAACAATCGATCCAATCGGCTGATGGTCGTGCAAGTCGCTTAAACAAGGCATTATGCATCGCAGAAACGCGGTGCGCGTTTGAAGCGTCCTTCTTTAATATGACGAAGATTTTCTGGTAGGGATGCATCAAATCATCTGTCAGGTTTGGGCAGACGAACGACTAAAATAGGGATGGAAGATTCATTCTCCAAACTCAAAGCTCAAATCATGAATGACGATAAATGTCAGAAAAGGTGTCTGTTTATTGTGAAGTTCCCAGCTACACGTTCCAAAGAAGGTGCCAGAGATTAAAATCGAAGAAGATGTGAAGGTGGTCAAAACTCAAAAAACGAATAGCAATTGGGCCATGAAAAAGATGTGATAGAGAAAGTTATGAGAGGTGACCTAATGCCTAATCAGTGGAGGTAAGTTGAAGGTAAGCAAGACTTGCCTAGCTGATTTCACACAACCTGAAGATACTGAGCAGGTATGAGAATATCGATTACGTACAATGGACAATGCTCTTCAGAGAACTGGGATCATGACGAAGATCGCAGCTCAGGCCCATTGTGCCAATATAAAAAAATAAACGATGGTTCTCGGCTATCGTGGTCCAAACCAGATGTCAGTATGAATCCCAGAAGTTGTCTGGGGTAGATTTGTAGAGGCCATATACTGCCTAGAGTACTCCTCTTTTGGCGCTTGCGCAAGACAGCTTCTGCAAAAAAAAATATTTTAGGGTATCTCGACGGGCTCCGAATGGATATCAATGGAAAAGCTTCCGGGTATTCGTTCGTATATTTTCGATTGTTGACTAGAGTATTCTTCTCTGTTACACGAGTCAACCCAACTCCATCGTCTTTTAGTCCAAGGCAGATGGTTTGCTTATAGGCGCGTTCCGCTTCTTGCTTTGCTAGTTTTTGAGTTTTCTCGTTTCTGGATAGATCGTTTTGGACTGGCAAACAACATATGGTCATCGACATAAGCTTTGGTTTGCCAACAAAGATGGTAATGATATTTCAGACAATTTTATCTTGAAAAGTTGTGATTTTGAATAAAGACCATCTACTATTGTTCAGTTTATTCTTGGATCTGACAATTTTGGAGCAATATCTTTGCAAATTCATGGATCATAATTTGCTAACGTTGGAAAGAGGGTGACTAAGATGACTTTTCCTTTACTTTACTTTTAACTCCAACCCTGGCGGTCTTGAGCTCGCTGCTTCCAGTTGATTAGATAAAGTTCTCTAGCATCCGCGATTGCTGGGTCCTTTAAGTGGAAGTTCGGTGTTCCCGTTCATTTTGAACCAGGTGGCTTGGTTTCGAAGAATCTCTTTGTCCATTCTCTCGATGTGACCGAGCCAGTGTACAGATTTTTACCTTTCGAACTATATTCACGCCCTCTTCGCGGTTAGGCCCAAATATCTGACGAAGGATTTTTCTTTCGAACGATATTTGTTCAGCTGTTTTACTTATCGCCCAGCATTCGACTCCCTAAAGAGGACTTCTAAATCCAATGTCTTTAAAAGTAATTTTTTCGTCCTTCGTTTAATAGTTTGGATCCTAGTTGTTTTGACAAACCGAAGCAGCAGCGGTTGCCTATGTTTGTTCTCCATCGGATCTCGACTGTGGTGTCGTTTGTGGAGGAAATATGTATTAGTTCCGAGGTAAATGAACTCCTTTACTACCCCAAAATTTTAGCTGGCAATCGTAATGTTTTGGCTGAGATGGTGTTCGCCGGATTATTTCTTGATGTCCTCATGGTTTCTAAGACCAATCCGTTTTGCTCGTTCTTCAATCGCCAAGAAAACGAGCGATAATGTCGATCTCGTCCGCGTATCCGAAACTCTAAGTGGACTTGAAAGGATGGTACTTCCCATTCGAAACCAGGCCGTCGGACAATCTGTTCCATGACAAGATTGAAGAAGTCACATGACACTGCATGTTTGGAATAGTTAGAAGGTTTTGGGACCCAACTGCATCGTGTAAGACTTAGATTATTACTTAGAATCTTTTGATGGCCTAACCATAGTGCAGCTCTTCCCAATAAGAGTTTCAATTGCTCTAACTTCACATTGTTTCGGGTTCACATTCGAAACAAATTCTTGCCTTACATCGTTTAAGTGGACGCTTTTTTTGAAAAATTTAAAGCTTAACAAAACTTTATATATTTCAGCTACCGGAACTGGTCAACAGCTTATCACTTCAAGGTCAATTGCCACTGCAAATGGCTCTGCTTGCTCGTAACTCTGCAATTTCGGAACAGCTTGTCAAAAATGGAGGCGCCAACATAAATGCTTACGACGCTGAGGTAAATTTTGTTCATTCGCCAACTTGACTCTAAAAAAAAACAACAACTCTTTTAAAAGGGATCTACACTCCTAATCGATGCTATCAAGCGTGCTGATGAATTTGCTGCAAACTTTCTGCTCGATCGCGACTGTGATGTGAATCTTCCACACAGGTAGGTGCGTTCATGTGTTTTTTCCTAGCTTAATCTGCTTTTCTTCACATAGAGTGAGCTCCGATACGGCTCTTCATTTGGTCTGTAACTATTCGTCGAAAAACGTGGATTCGGAAACCTTCAAAAACATTTTGGCTGTAGGGGAAAAGATTTTGGAACGTAAAGCGGACGTGAACCTGCAAAATCTGCGAGGTCAAACCGCACTCCACCTAGCAATAATATCAGCCCATAACGATTTGATCGATCTTTTGCTAGAAGTTCCACAGATCGATATAAATCTTCGAACTAGCGATGAAAAGTGTGCCTTGTTATTGAGTTTGACTCCACCACAAGCCGAGTGTGGTCCCTTTGAGCTGGCTCAGAAACTCTTGGACAAAGGCGCACGACCAAACCAAGTGAACACAAGGACTCACGATAGTCTTTTGCAAATTCTGGCTCTTGAAGGCCTTGAGGAAGCCTCTGTATTTCTTGCTGATCATGCCAATTTGAATCACGTCAATAGCCAAGGACTTACAGCACTGCACATCGCCAGCGTGAAAAATCTGCCGAAGCTCGTGAGGAAGCTTCTCGAGGCAGGCGCATCGCCCAACATTCAATCTACAGTTGCGGATCTTAAATCCGCCTTGCATTTGGCCGTAGAGGAGAATTGTATTGATGTGATTACAGAGTTTGCTGACTTTAAGGAGCATGCGGCTGCGGATCGTGAAATGCCCGACTTCAATTGCAAAAATTCAGCTGGAGACTCACCATTAAGCTTGAGTCTCTCTTTGAGTCGAACGGAATTGGTGCCGATTTTAATACGAGGAGGAGCAGATGTCAATGCAAGAAACGGACAAGATATGACCTTGCTCCATCAAGCGATTCTTAATCACGATTCAGAGACAGCAGTTTTTCTTCTGCAACAGGGGGCCGACATGAATGCTCTGACAGGAGAACAGGAGTCACCCCTTCAACTGGCTATTCACTGCCATTTGGCAAAAGTTGTAGACGCACTTTGCACACGAGGCGTGGCATTAAGTGCTCCCGACAACAAGGGAGATCCTCCACTGTGGACCGCTTTAGAACTAGAGTTCGATGATGTTGCTCAGGTGCTGGTACGTCACGGTGTCGACACAGATTGTTGGGGCGCGGGTCCGGATGGGTGCCAACAGACGCTTCTCCATCGTGCGATCGACGAGAACAAGGAAGCCGCTGCAATCTTCTTGATTAAAAGTTGCTGTGACCTGGACTCCCCACGCCAGCCGGGTATGAACGGTGAAGGTGGTGACGAGGCTAAGGACAAAGCGTCTCCACTGCATCTTTGCTGTCAATGGGGGCTTACGAAAGTTCTGCAAACACTTATCGATCACGGAGCAAACGTCAATATGCTCGACTGCGACAGCAAGACACCTCTTCACATTGCTATCGAGAATCAACACAACGACATCATCATGATTCTTCTATGTCATCCAGGAATCGATTTGAAAATCCGTGACAAAAGTGGTAACACTCCATTCGCAGCCGCTTTAACAATGCGCAAGCATAAAGCTGCTCAAAGTATCCTCGAGCGGCTTCCGAACGCCGCAGAACAAATGGACCAAAGAGGAAGGAATTTCCTTCACACAGCCATCATGAAGGACGACCTGGAGAGCGTACTTTTCCTATTGGCAATACAAGTAGACGTTAACAGCCGAGTGCAAGATGTCAACCAGACTCCGCCTCTTCACCTAGCCGCTGCGTCTCAAAATGAAATGATTATTCGAAACTTGATTTTAGCCGGCGCCAGAATCAAGGACCGTGATGCGACACAAAAAACTGCGCTGCACATTGCGGCCGAGCGGGGAAATCTACCGGCAGTCTCCGCATTGATCCAGAATGGAGCCGATTTCGATGCCACAGATGGAGACGGCAACAACGCACTTCACATCGCTGTTCGAGAGGGTCATTTGAATGTGGTACGAGAACTACTTACAGAGTCCAGCATAAATGCCGAGGCGGTAAATCTTAAGGGCCGGAATCCACTGCACGAGCTTTGTCGCACGGGTAAGGACAACACTGCGGCGGCAATTTGTGAACTATTCATCGAATGTATGCCAAAGTATCCGATCAATGTCCCCGATATGGACGGTAATACCCCATTGCTATTAGCGTTTATGCGCGGTCAGGCCCCGCTCTGTAAGGTGCTGGTCAAAAATGGAGCTTGCATGGGAACAGAGAACCGCGATGGAGTGACAATATTCAACTTCAAACTAGCCACCGATCAACTGTTGCACAAATTGCTAGACCAACTGCCAAAGGAATCCCCCTGGGCCGAGTCGGACTTATGCCAGGAATGCGGAACTAAATTTTCCATCACAATGCGGAAACACCATTGGTAAGCGTTGATATTTTCTCGCATAAAACTCTTATCACTGCTTTCTTTTTTAGTCGTCACTGTGGCAGAGTGTTGTGCTCAAAGTGTTCCAGCAACGACATACCGATCCTTAAGTTCGACATCAACAAACCCGTCCGCGTTTGCAGTGTCTGCTTCGGTGTCCTGCACGTGGGCGCTAGTGGAATAGCATGAGACGAGGAGCTGTGCAGCAACACACCAACATCATAATTCATTCCTTAAATATTTATATAAATATATATTTTTTTAATTATTTCTAACTTCGCCAAAAAGAAAAAAAAACAAACAGTTTAATTTTATTGGAATGTGTTGTTGCTGGATCATTCTGATTTGTATTCCTTTCGTTTCGTCTCCATTTAGGACTGCTCGAGAAATAATAATTTAATATTTTAGATTTTCTAACATCATATGCAATATATGTATAATTAATGATTATATACGAAATGTTAATTAGTCTACAAATAAAAGATATGTTTATTGAAAGTGGGCACCGTTTTCTGTTTTAGTTTTAGATTTAAGCATGCTTATAGTGCTGGTTTATTGAACTAGAGTGCTTCTTTCGTCTCCATAAGGTTGCATTTACAAAGGATCTTTCAATAGGGACTTTGACATTTGATAGCGGCCACATTATTGAAGCCCCTGTCTGTGATAGAATGCAGAAGAATCCGAGGCAGTCGATTTCGCGTCACCCACAAGCAATCGGCCTTTTTGGGCCTGCACCCGTAAAAAATTCAAATGGCCCAGGAGCTGAATGTAAACGACCAAAGACAACGACGTGTGTTCGCTTAATAGGCTCTCGGGCAGTTGGAAACTGACCTTTTTTTTTATCGAAAAATCATCTTCAGTGATGAGACCCATTTTTCGATGAATGGATACGTCAACAGAGAAAATTGTAGAACTTGGGACAATAACAATCCATATGAGATTTAAGTCACTGTTTGGTATGGATTTTGGACTGGCGGCGTCATCAATCCATATTTCTTTGAGAACGACATTGGCCAGACCATCGACCTTATAGCGAGTGCTTCTACATTGAAAATGCATTGACTAGAATTTTGTGATTGAAGGAAAGAACGAAGGTCCTCAGCAAAGCGCAAAGCGTCAAAAATGACTATTGAAGCTTTGTCGTTTTTGCTATCCTCAACATCCCCACACAATCCACAATTGTATCATCATCCAGAAGTTCTACATTTATGAGTCTGAGCCACTCAATCAAGGATATGATGTCATCCAAATCGAAAATGTACACACTTCTAATGAATTCGCCATTTCGGAATTTATTAAAAATTTCGGAAGTCATCCATGCCCTCCGATTATTTTTGTAGTTCACCGGCATTTGTTTGATGTTCTTTGAGGTTTTTTGGTTTTCCTATGACCAGCAGTCTTCTTTTTTCCCTAAGCTTTGCAATTTCTGCCCTATGGCATCCGCGATCGCTTGATCCTTAAAACGGAACGTGGGTCGGTCTTCCTTGTCGTCTCGAACAGTGATTCTTTGTTGGAGCATTATTGTCCATTCACTCGATGTAGCCGAGTCAATGAAGTCGTCATGTGTTGGCCTTTTGGGCTACATCCACATCTTGACACAGCTCTTAGGGTTCGCGGTAATATCTTCTCCTCAATAGAACTGACAGGACCAACATTTTTTAGATCATACACTTCGTTTTCTGAGTTAGGATTTTTGAACTCATTTGTTTCTCCAAACTCAAGTAGCAGCGGTTTCCTCGTCAATGAGTTTTTGCCGTGGATTTGATATTAACTCCGAGACGGATGAACTCCCTATCCACCTCGAAATTTATGTTGCCAACAGTGACGGTATTTGTTGTTGAAACAAATATTTACCCCTGTCCTGTACTCCCAAATACAACTATCTAAGACTCCACCTGAGTACAATCGAATACCTCCAAACGATTTAAGTGACGATGTCCCATCAACCGTCCTGATCCTATTTCACTGCAAACCTTACAATCGAGACTCGTGCATGTTCTTGGAACTTGTCTCTAAATTAATCAAATATAATTAAAGCTAAAAGAAAAAGTCTTTCGTCTTTCGTAGAATCTTGGATCCAATTGCATTTCAAGCACAATCAACGTGAACTGGAAGAATTACAATACTACAAATAACAAATGTTTTTCTAGCAACATTTTCACTTTAATTTGGTTTCTTTAGGTTAGGATTAGTGACTCTTGCATTTTACTTCAGCTTTGACCACAAGCTGTGAGACACGCAGTGATCCAATTCGCCAATGTAATCGAAGAGTTCCTCGGAACAGGTTTCCGCTGTCTTAGTGCGGCTGTTCACACGGTCGTTGCATGCTTGGTATTTATTGTAAAGGGCTTCAATGTGACCATTTTTAGCGCATTCCTCCTGCAATAACGTCGCATGTTTAAGAGTCGATTAGATTTTTTTGTGTAAAGTATAATACCCGTAGAGCAGTTTGTGGATCGACCAATTCTGCTTCCTCTTCCTCCTGAGCACGAACAGTTGGGATAGAGAAGAACCCAAATAGACTCCTGCTGGCCATGATGTAGCTAAAGGGAAGTTATAAAAAAAAACACATTTACAGTAGAATTGGTGATTGAATGAGAGGAATTTTCAGTTTCCAATATGGACAAAAGGTCTATTTGGCAATATTAAATAATTTGGAGTGCTTACAGACCTTTTTAATGCTAGAAAATTGAAAATTTGCGATCAAAAATTCGAAGCGACTTGTGATGCAACCACAAAATTTGACAAAGTCGAAAAATCCCAAGATGAAAAGAATGGGATATATTTTCCGAATATGGGGATTTTTATTTGGTTCATAATGTAATAGATCACGTGGTGGTGTAGGGTGTATTCAGGCAATGAAAATGTTACTAAAACTGCGGTAGAACTGAATATCTTAGAAGACAATGGAGAGTATTATAAAAGCTAGCAAAATTATCTCAAAGTGGAAATCAAATTGAAGCTGTATCTCGAGAAGTCATTACTTAGCCAGCTGGACACTCTTTCTAGAATAATCAGTTGGGAATTGTTTTCTGGATTATAACTTCCATTATAGAAAAGTATCTCGTGGTTCCACAAATCCCTGCAACTACTGTCTGAAGCCTAGATCAGAAGAAATCAATAAAGCGTGTTTAATTTCGATATCATATCCAAGATATGCAACTAAGCAACTGGTAAGTTGAATCAGGAGCTACGGACTACGGAGGGAAATCGAACTGTCGTTCATTAAATTCGTCAACCTGCAGGACATCTTCAATCAGCAAAATGGCACATCGATTGAATCAAGTGGATTTCATGCCTGACTTGAAAGTCTGAGCGTTTACTACTGCGGCCGGAATCATCCGGCAACTTTCAAAGGACTTATGAAACGCTTGACGCAACTTTTGGCTTTCGACCCTTGTTTGTAATTATCGTTGATGAAGTTTTTCAAAACATCGCGAGAACTTGAAAAAAGTCCTCCAATATCTCAATAGTGAAAATGTGAAACTGGACTCGGAAATATGTGAATTTTTTCGTGCGCCTTGGCACGATATTAAAACACAATTGAAGCTATGAAGAAATTGAGACCTTTCTTAGGACAAATTCTTGCGTAGAAGTTTCCTGAGAGCTGCTTTATATTATAGACAATTTATGAAGAAGATAGTTGCTTAAGTTTAACTAAAAGAAGAGATCCTATAACTCCAATCTTTCGAACAAAGCATTTCCATAAATACCTCCAAAGACAAAAGTTTATTTGAGTAAGATGCAGAGCAGAATATTCAGACATCGAATTGGGTATAAATATAACGCCAGAATACGCAAGAAATACGCTCATATTTAGAGTGACTACCGACACGGTCGAAAAATAAAGCAAGTCTTATACAAGTTTTAAGCACAACTTGAAAAACATCGATCTACTACAATTTACTTTCAATCGCTTTATGCAGTGCGATTGGCAACTCGAGTACTTTCGAAAGATGGAATTGCATCGCAGGCTGAACGCTCACCCGACAGAACTCGTGTTACGATTCAAAAATTCACAAATCCACCCACGAAACATGGCAAGTAATTTACCAGGACTAGCGGGAAAGCTCCGCACAATGAATCCTCACATATTCCAGTTCCTCGTTTGTCAAGGACAATTCCCCAGTGAATCGTTTTTTACCAAAAAAAAATTTCTGCACAAAATTCTGCCAAAGAATTATTCCGTCACCTCGTATGTTCGAAAAAAAAAACAACTCTCAACCATCGCATCACTCCTCTCGCTCTAACACTTTCGAAAGTGCCCGGGTGGTGATGCAGCACAGCAGCAGCAGCACGACACGACACTCGACTCGAATATCGAATTCTAATTTGTGTTGGTTCTCAGAGGCCGTCTATTCGGTGTATTTCATTTTGAAGTTTCGCTTTGGTGGTGTTTGTTTGGCATTCTCTATCTCATTCTGGCCGAAATAATTTTTTTTTGTGCTCCACGGGCGAAACACGGAAACATCGATTTCAACAGGAAAACTATAATTTAATAATTCTACGTGAATTTGCCCGCATACTGAACGTAAATTGCAATTAAACACAAGTTAAGGATCCTGGGCAGCGTTGAGCAGTAAAATCGAGTCGCCAATTCCAACTCGGCAGTCGCACTATGCCTTTGAAGCCAACATGAAACAAATGTCAGTCGCAAGACTTGTATTCGTTCCCAAAGCGTGTTGAGGTAATAAAATCCATTTATTTCCATCAAATTAATCCTTATTTCAGATGGAATTCAATTTAATTGTTGGAAATTGTCTGAATTGATCTGCTTGGGGCCGATAGTAAACGTCAATTGTATTTTTTTAATTTTCAGGTTAGGTGCGCTGCTGCTTTTTGGATCATTTTTGACATTTTGCTTTGGTTTTTTGCACTTTTCGCGGAATTTCTTTTTCTCTCCGTCGTTGATTCTTCTGTTGGCCGTTGCTAACGCCAGCAGTGCAAATGAACGGCAGTGGGATAATGGAGCTGCAGAGCCGGATTCTGGCACCGTCGAGCGGTAGTGGATCGGGCGGTCCACCGCCGCAAACGATGGTGGGTAGCAGCAATAGCAATGTTGCCAAGGTACCGAGAAATTTTAAGTTGTTAGCCGATCCGGCACTGATAAAAGGCGCCATAAAGTTATATCGTTACGATGGAGTGGTTCCAAACGATCCAACCTATCCGCCAGTAATTCCACGCGATCCCAGAAATCCAATTGTAAGGATTCGTGCACGACCGGTTGAACCGTTGGTGTTGACAGTGCCGAGGTGAGAGTGCTTGATTAACCAAAGTTGTGCAGCGCCGTTGCTATTGATTTGTTTACGTTTTGTTTTTTTTTATTTTTTTTTAGGCTTAAGATTGACCAGTTCTATGTGGGCGAGCCACCAGCAATTGAGATAACAATAACAAATTTAAACGACAACATTGACAGGCAATTTTTGGCGGGGATGCTGGATAAGTGTGGCCCATACGATGAGATAACAATTTATCATCATCCGACCAACAACAAACATCTCGGCTTGGCGAGAATTGTCTTCGAGAATGTTAAGGCGGCTCGAATATGCATCGAAAAATACAACCAGAAGTCTGTTATGGGAAAGGTATGATAAATGTTTTTGTGAATTTTGAGTAGCATTTAATTGCGGGTTAAAGTGAATATCGTAATGAAAGGTGAAGTGAGTTGAAGTGCATTACTTTTCGATTCGGAGATTGCTAAGTATCTTGAAACATTCATGAATAAGCGGTGGATACAGCAAGAACGAAATTGTTTTTTGGGGCTGATCAACTTCAGTATAAAGAAGCTGTCGACAACGAAAACTGAGCATCGTTAAAGTTGAATACAACAAGATAACATCCACTGCAAGGACGAAGTGCTCAAAGGCACATACTCCGCAATGATAAAAGCTAAAGGGTTTACAACAACGAACAATGAAGCGATAAATCACAAGCTTGTAATCATCGTCCGAAGAATAAAGAATAATTTAATGCATAAAAAAAACTGACTGCCTACTGTAGAAGGACCAACATTAAAAAGGTTGAATTGCGGTTTGCAGGTATTATTAACTAGTTTCCTCGTGATACGGTTTTCTATACTGTGTCCCACTGGTCCAGTCTGTGCACCAGATAGTTTGTGCCTTAGAAAGTGTTCTCAGTCATGGATCACTTAATCCAGGAAATAATGAATCAAAAGACACAGCCCGAAGATAATAAAACAATCCTTAAAGCAGTAGGACAATTACTTTTACTGGTATCTTATAAACCTAAGCATACCATTGAATAGCTAGAGACTACAGAGAGCAGATGAGCGGAAGGCTCGCCATTATGCTGTCGCCAATTACACACGCCATCAATATGTAGGAACAGTGCTGTATTGTTATACACGCAGTAGCCGAAGCAACTATATTGAACTTACCATTCCCGACAAGAAATCAGTGGTATGATGACGATTGCGCGCAGAAATAGAAGGCCACAGATGAGGCACATAAGAAATTACTGCACGGAATACTAGAGCAGCATGGGAGGAGATCAGTGCAGAAGGAGAAAAAAATAGAGAGTCCTCGAAATCTTCCGGTTCAAGAGTCTAGAAATTGACTTCTCGCCAGAAATAATAATTTAAATGAAAATAATTTTTCCGCAGGCTTAAGAACCGGAATTCAAGCTCTTCGAAATTGTGATGGTAATCTTGTTACCAACCAATGTATTTAATCAGCATTTCCAGCAGCAATTGTCTCGTGGTAGGAAAGAGAATTCCAACAGCTACGTCTTGATGAGTTTTCAAAAATATAGCTCTACTATTAACTCTCTAATGCTAGAAATTGTGGGCTGACATAAAATTACTTTGTGCCTTGTTTCATTTTTATCAATTATCAGGAACTAAACTGAAACTTTCACTAAAAACAAAAAAAGAAACGCCCATTAACCGCAACAGTTTCGCATCACACCACTAAATTTCTTACTACCTATTGATTGAAGTTATTTCGAATATAAGAGAAGCAAAATACAAGTTCTGCAGCAGTAAGATTAATTCCCTTTCATTGGGTAAGGAATTATTGAAACACCTGCATCAGTTACCAAATGACAAAAACTACAATTTGTAACACAACAAGTTTGTTACCCGCTCTATTGGTTTTCGTTCTTAAAATAAGTTGATGAGATGTGAAAAGCCTTAGCTAGCCAAGTTTTTCGAAACCAATTCTTCGAAGAAATGGAGAAAATGTGCGAAGCTGATTTCCTCAATCCACACGAATGTATTTTTATTATTATTCAATTCCAATGTTACCTGATTAATTTCATTGAGTTTTTTTTTCTTATCTTCTCACAGATCTTGAGTGTATTTCACGATCCTTTTGGCAATATTTGTAAGAAAACGATTGAAACGTTAACAAACAAAAGTAAAGCCCCATCAGCAGTTGTTGCGCCTCCACTGCCAGCGGCAACAGTTCATCCACCACCTCCACCTCCGGTAGGTTCACAAAATGCAATACCACCTGCACATCATTTGTCTGCGGAATACCTTCAGGATTACTCACAAGACGTTGCAGATCCTCTGTCATCTACCGGCAGCGCATATTATCGCAGCGAACGAGAATACGATCACTACTCGTCTCACAGCAGTAGGGATCGCTACACTGACGACGACCGGCATCGAGAAAAGGAGCGAGGTCGGGATCGTGAACGCGACAAGTATTACGATAAAAAAGAAAGTAGGCACGACAAAGATCGAAAGCACCACCACCATCACCATCATAAGCGAGAACGTTCGAAGGATCGTAGTAAAGAACGTCGTCGGGATCGGGATCGGGATCGCGACAGGGAAAGAGACAGGGAAAGGGACCGCGATAGAACACGTGATCGTGAGATATCACGGGAACGTGATCGGAAAGATCGCGAGAGAGACAAATACAGCAGCAGCAGCAGTAGTAGATATTCAAGAAGTGAAAGAAGCGAATACGATAAGTTGTCTAAATCTTCAGCTGCGGCGCATTCATTACCACCTCACAGTAATCACCTGTACTCATCCCCAGTGACTGGATATCCTGTACCAACACCGGTTGGAGCTTACAGTTACCACCATGCTCCTCCTCTTCCACATACTTCGTATCACTCCTATCCTCCTGCACAGCCGAGTAGTTGGAGCTCTGCTCCCAGCAGCAGGTCGAATTCTGCGTGGACTGCGCCAACACCACCAGCGCCACCACCACCTCCACCGCCACCAGATGCTAGTCCGAATTGGGATGATCCTGTTCCAGATACGCCTCCAAAAGCGGATGTTAAGAAGACATTCACTCCAATAACAGCAATAGAAGAGGATTCATCTTCTAAAACTGTAATCAAGGTTATTAAAAATCTATCGCTCTCAGATATAGAGAAACCTAAAACCACTACGACTCCTGCCGAAGCTGATCACACCACTGTGGACTTAGACACCAGAATCGCCATGATGTTTAAAGGCAAATCTTTCGGCAATGCTCCACCTTTCCTCCAAATGGAAAGTAGCGAGTCCGACAATGAAAAAGACAGCAAAGTTGAGGATGGTGATGTCGCTCTGAACTCTGACAAATCAGATAAAGGAAGCGTTACGACAAAGTCGAAGTCTAAGAAAAGTAAACGTAAGGAGACAAACGAGAAACAAGTGCATTCAGAGCATGGCGCTAGCGACATCTCATCGAGTGATGACGAAATCCTTCTAAAGAAAGAGGAAGAGGCGCCGCCTGTCCCAAAGAAGGACGATGATCGCATGTCGCTGTCCAGCTTGTCATCTCATGAAGGAAAAATCGAAGAGGAGCCACCTCCACCTATTCAGCCGCCTTTGCCACCAAACAATCCTCCAAATGATCCAGCCTACCCACCAATGCCAGCAGCCTCGTACGTGTATCCACCAACAAGCGCACACTACGGATACTACGCAACCGATGGTTACGCGCAGTACCAACAGCAAGCGCAGTATTTCCCGCACCCAGCATACATGCAATCGTATATGCCTGGTTTTCCGCACCTACTGCCGCACGAAGCAGCCTACGTAAGTGCTGCCGATCCATACTACGATCCGTATAAATATGAGTACAAAGAAACCACCTACAGCTACGACGATCCCTACAAGCAATCCATCAAGGAGGTCGTAGACCGCGTCAGTGAGGAACTGAAGCAGATTCTTAAGCGTGATTTCAATAAGAAGATGATTGAAAGTACAGCGTACAAGAGTTTCGAGGCGTGGTGGGACGAACAAGTGCGGAAAAAGAATAATAAAGAAGAGGATATTGTGGAGACGCTAGTTGGTGGCACGGCAAAACCCCTAGACAAAGCTCCCGACATCAATGCGCTCATCAATAGTAATCGAGATAATTTGGACTTTAACAACTACACGAGCTTGGGACTGCGGGCGGCCATTCCTAAAATGCCATCCTTTCGAAGAATACGCAAGATTGCTCCCAGTCCGATCGTCAAAGGTGCCGATGAGACAGAGAAGCATTTGAGTGATCAAGAGGAAATGGTCCAAGGATCCGATGAGGAGGACGAGAGTGGCAATAGTCTTTCCTTCAACCGTCGTTCTGCTGTTGAGGATCGAGGCGCGGGAGCAGGCCGAGAAGCTGCTGTTCGAACAAAACGCAAAGGCAGTTCATCGAGCTTCTTTTCGACAAGTGACGAAGAAGAGGAAGACGAAGAAGAAGGTGAAGACGAAGATGACGAGGAAAGTGATGATGATGCAAGTTCGGCGTCGGATCTTAGCTCTGTGTCGGATATTGATCTAAAGAAGATCAATCGTGCGAAGGGCAAAGAAAACAGTTTCTACTCCGATTCGGAGGAAGAACGGACACGACTATCCGTCAAACAAAAAGTGGACATCTATTCAGACTCTGAAGAGGAAAAGGTTAAGACCAATCGGTTGGTCATAGTCAATCACATGATGATCTCATCGGATCTGGAAGAGATAAGTATGAGTCCGCCGCCAGATGCACCACCAACACCAGGCGGACAAGAAGAGCCAGAGCCAGAAGAAGCTGTAAAACCGCTCGAAAAGAATCAAACGAAAAAATCTATATTCGACTATGATCGTATTTATAGTGACTCCGACGAAGAGCGGGAATATCAAGAGAAGCGACGACGTAACACCGAGTATATGGCCCAAATTGAAAGAGAGTTCCTAGAGGAAAAGGAGCGCAAAGCTCGTGAAAACGAGGAGACCACTCCTGAGAAGACAAGCACACCTCCCATCGCTAAACTGTCGCTATCGTTTGCTCAGTCAAATAGTTTGGAGATTCCCCATACTCCAGATATTACGAAGGTACCCCCAACACCGGGAGGCTCGCTGACCGAATCAAATAAGAAGGCGCACACGAAATCAACGCTCGAAGTGAAGGAAAAAGCCTCAAAAGCAAAGAAATCGGAGAAACCTCCAACAAAACCGAAGACTGAACCCAAAAAATCCAAGGAATCGAAAACGAAGAAGGCCCAACAAGTTGAACTGGCGTCTAAGATTCCTCCAGAATCGCTTGAAAGAGTGGAACCTAAAAAGTCCTCAGACATAGGCATGAAAAAGGAGAGCACCATCAATGGCTACGCTCCTGACATCATTCCAATGGAGGAAAACAGCATCCCGGACGAGGTGAAGATGTCGCCAACTTCATCCGACGGTGGATCTAGTCAAGCGAGTCAAGCTAGTCAAGTTGCATTGGAGCATTGCTACTCTCTGCCACCCAAGGCGGACGAGACGAGCGACGCAAAAACAAAAACGCAACCATCCTCCTCAAATGACACAAGCTCGAGGAATAATTACTTGGCCCACGATCACGGTTATACATCGCAGCCAGCTGTAAAGAAGCCGGAAATCCCTGAGCCAGCCGCGCCATTGGCGGTAGTCGCTCCTACCGCTCCTATTAAGTATGGTCCTGGTCGACCCAGAAAAGATTCTATACGCGCGCAAAAGAAGAAAGAGGAGGAGAAGTATATGCCGGAAAAGCCGAAAAAGACCTCCGCGGCTGCGGCCAAGGAAATTGAAATTGCATGGAAAACATCGTCCTCAGCCGCATTAGCTCTGGTACGTAGTGCTTTTGTGCCATCTGAGATGTTCAAGCCGCGAGACGCCACACAAGAGATGATGCTTCTATACGAATTCCTTACACGTGGCATAGATGCCGAAGATGCCGACTACATTCGGCGCAGTTACGAGAAACACTTGCAGGAGGATCGTTATGGGTAAGTACATTCTAAAATTTGTGAAACAAACATTGGTTAACAATTTGTTCATTCAGTTTCTGGCTAAACAACACACATTGGGTGGATCATTGTGTGACCGATCGTTCGTTTGTGCCGCCACCAACGAAGAAACGCAAGAAGGAGGACGAGTTGAAGAAACATAAGACCGGCTGTGCTCGAACCGAAGGCTACTACAAACTAGATGTCAAAGATAAAGCGAAACACAAGTATCATCACGCCAAGGCGAATGCAAGCAATACGTCCAAGTTTGATTTGGACGACCAAGCTCAGGCACAATCTAAGGTCATATCCAAAATGCAGGGCATTTCGCGAGAGGCACGCTCAAATCAGCGTCGACTGCTCACAGCTTTCGGTTCGATTGGCGAGTCTGAGTTGTTGAAATTCAATCAGTTGAAGTTCCGCAAGAAACAATTGAAATTCGCCAAGTCAGCCATTCATGATTGGGGTCTATTTGCAATGGAACCGATTGCTGCGGATGAGATGGTCATCGAATATGTGGGTCAGATGATTCGACCGATAGTGGCCGATTTGCGTGAACAAAAGTATGAAGCCATTGGTATTGGAAGCTCTTATCTGTTTCGGATTGATATGGAGACGATCATCGATGCAACCAAGTGCGGCAACTTGGCGAGGTTCATCAATCATAGTTGCAATGTGAGTATAACATACATACATTCAAATAATTTGTTGTTTTATATAGTTTTTGAATAATTCAATTTGATTGGTTTCTCTTAAAATTATTAAAGAGCTAAACTCCTAAATTTTTCAATAAATCAAATAATGTTTAATGAAGTAAGAAACTGCTCTTCCACATCGTATGCAGAGCCACTTGACTTCTCTCTCATTGTTTATGCATTTGAGAATGCGCCTACTGGAAGACTGCCAAGCTCTCGTAAGAGGTTTTCAGCAGTATAGTCATTTAATTCGACATTTCTGAAGAAAAGTGTGCAATTTACAGACAGCTTTAATGAAAATATTGGCTTGATCAACTTCTAGTGTTATGGTTTTTAAAAATATTCGCAACTTTTTATCTGAAATTCTGAAAGCATTTGTTGAGGTTGCTGGTTTGTTGAACGACCCATTCAAAAGGTGTCCAATTTAAGGCCTTCATCATCTAAAAGAACGTAACTCGCTACATCAACAACCAAAATTTTATATTCATGATCAACAATTGCAAACAAAAGCTGTTCATTTCTACTGCAATGACATCTAAACAACTCAGTTTAAAAACTTGAACGCTGAAGCCGGTCCGCTTTCTGTTTGACATCAATGAACACGGCGGGAAACAGCACGTTCCGTCTGCGCAGCAAGACCCGCGTTCTGTTTGACGGAGACTTATTGTTTCGAGATTTGCCATTGACTTTGGCTTCAGAAATATGTTGCCAAGCCTGAAGGTTTTTATGACTTTATTTTTTATTTAATCGATGTTTGTTTTCATTACGTTCCAAATTCAATAAAACCTGCAGAATAAATAACTGCAGAATTCCTTCGAAATAATACTTTCTTACTCGTACCAGGCCATCGAATCTTGGAGGGTTTGACCTAACCTAGGAATTAGCTAACTTTCGCTTTTTTTTTTGTAGCCTGGTGGAAGGCACACTTTAGAGCATTGTTGTCCATTCGCGTTCGATGTGTCCGAGCCATTGCAGTCGATGAATGAATGAACTTTTGCATTCCATTGAAGAGGTCTTAGAATTCACCGTTTTACCATCTTTGTTCAACCCTTTCACAATGGAGAACGGTGTAAACATTACTGTTTCTAGAGCATGATTTACTTCGAATTAATATGAGTTTACACATTTCTTCTACACGGTTTTCGTTTTGGACGAACGCGAAAGAGCGAACTTACACGTACACAGAAAATTCGAAACGAGCTAGAATATTCTTTTTGGTTATCGTGCCTTTTTCTCATTAACTATGAGTAATTGGTGTAGCTTATCAAGGCAAGTCTTTGAACAATTCATCGATTTATACAAAGTTTTACTTGTTTGTGTAACCGCGAAGAGGATTTATGCGGCGATACTTAGCAGTTGATTGCCCACAAACTATTGACATATACAACGCCCACGTGAGTGGTGTAGACGTAATGGATGGACCTATGGACCCTTATCACATTAGAGCAAAAATTCGGGATGCAATGGCTCCGACCGCTTGGTTGATAAGGCATCAACAAACGCTTTCATTAAATATAAGCGTATAAAAAAAGAAATAAGAACGCAGCCACGGAAAAAATGCTCGAAATCCCGGATTTTCGCGAAGCGATTGCTGCTGGTCTGTTGGGATTTCAAAACAAGATTTTGCCAGGTCGTCTAAGCAGCAGTCATATTAATCGGACATTGCAGTCTTCATCCTGTTCGCGATGTTTTTAAAAGGGCTAAAACTTGGCGAAAAATTAAAGCATCCAATCAGCTTAACCATTTCCGGTTTTGTTAGGTGGAAGCACTGTAAAGCTTTGCAAACGCAGCGCATTTCCACAAAATGCAATCTGCACTTATGCTGCACAACCAACAAAAAATGGCACAATAAACAAATTAAATTTTACTTTGTAGACTTTTTCTCACATGTAAACGAAAGCTTCAACACACTTTGAGGGCTGATTCTTTCATTTTAAAAGTCAACTTAGAGGGTTAAGCGTTTCATAAATCCAATCGACTTTGCTTCGCTGATCATTTGCCTTAAAAAAATTGAGGAGTCCAAGTTTTGAGCGAAAAGTACTCTTTTTTTATTTTTTGCCGGAAAAGAATTATTTCTAGTGTAGGCAAATGCCACAGGGTGAAATGATATTAAGTAAAAGACACATTTAGCAGTGGCTTTAATGTCCCGAGCATCCTAATAAGCCTTACCTTTCCATCTCAAATAGTTTTATTTTGGTCTTGACACTCCATAATACATTTTTCCTCTTCTTTGTTGCCTGAAAAGCATCGGGAACATGTGGCAAAGCCTAACAAAATCATTTCTTCTTTTCTTGGTGCTTAAGTTTACCGTGGTTAAAATAATGCCTTTCTTGAAGAGCTGGATTCAGTTTGCTTGCTCATTTATTTTCAGTTCCGCTGGAAAGTGTCAGTTAATTAATCATTCTTTCTTCTTTTTTTTCTACTTTCAGCCTAATTGCTACGCAAAGGTCATCACAATTGAGTCGGAGAAGAAAATTGTCATTTATTCGAAGCAACCAATTGGAGTCAACGAAGAAATCACCTACGATTACAAGTTCCCACTGGAGGACGAAAAGATTCCCTGCTTGTGCGGGGCACAAGGGTGTCGAGGAACACTCAACTAAATTGGACGATGTCCTTACAAAAAAAAATGAATTTTTTTTATTATGTTACATTCTCACCACGATACTTTTCAAATGTGTTTGCATTCGTTTTCTTTATACCCATCTCTCCCCGCAAAAAACATCTAGATTTTAATATGTAGTTCATATGCGTAAGATTTCCTTATTTTTTTATTATTATTTCAAATATTTATATTATTAGAAAATTTGTTTTAATGTTTTATTTTACGTTAAAGAAAAGAAGAGCTTGAAGCACGTGAAATGTATGATTTACGATAAAATCATCAGATTAATTTTTTTAGTTTAAATGTTTATGGAATAACATTTTTTTTTTCTTTGGCACTTGCATAAGTTTAGTAACTTGTTTCTCGTTTGTGTGTTCCAAAAAGGGGGAAGAGAGCGATGCATTTTCTTTTAGTTTTCTTTCTGTCAATATCAAAACTCTAAGCAATCAAAGATTTAAGGAAAGAAAAAACAAAAATATGTAAATATTTGTACAAACGTATGTATTTTGGACGCTTGGCTGCGGTCCTAAAGTGAACATTTAATAACTGTAAATATCTAGTTATTATGGTTAAGTGTTTTGAACTCGTACTTTAGTAAAAGAAACTAAAAATAAAATAATAAAACAACTACTTCATAAATATCAATGGAATTGTTTTATTTTGCATCTCTAGTTCTATTTGTTCTTAAATGTTATCTGCATGTCCAGTTGTGCTTGGGCAATGTCCTCGAGAGCGATTTGGATTTTCTCCAAGAGCAATTCGCCCTTGTGGACGATTTCTTCGAGTCGTTCGGCAGCTTCTTGGTTTTCTACTTCGAGCCGTTTCAAGCTTTGATTTTGTAACTCGGTGGAGTTGTCCTCGTTCGGTAGAGATTCTATTAGGGTGTCAATGTCTTTGGCGCAACGCGATATCAGTTGAGCGAAGAGCTGAGCAAAGTCCTCCTGTTGTTGATTTTGTACCGGTGTCTGGTTTCCGGTCCTATCAAAGTTGGGGAATTTACTTGGATACGATGTTTGTTGAATGATACCGATTGCGTTGCAAAAGTGCTCCGCTTGCTGGTGACAAAAAAGAATAATACAGTAAGTGTAGTTTTTGTAAGTGATTTTATTTTATTGCACCTGATTAACAGTGTCTTGCAATTGCGTTAGCCTATCCGCCATTTCGGGTGATGTTGACAAATATGAATTAATGTTGAAAGAAATCGTGAAGAAAATGTAAAAGCAACCGATGCAGAAATAAACAAAGCTGAGCGAATGACAACTCACAGTTGACAGTTGACCAAATTGATATGACAACTGATTTAGGATAATATTGATTAAGCGACGAGTTACATGGGCTGTCTTAGAGAAAAGATAGCATGCAGATAATTGTCAGTTATTTTTGTTTTTGTTTGAAATGCAGAACAATCATTTTTTGTAGATCATGCAGCTCACTCTGACGACACATAAACAACATGGTAGAGCAATGTGCAAAATGAAGCTTTACTTTTTTATATCATAAATGTTTATCAGCGTCAGTTTCGAGACTGTATTTCACATATTCCTCAGGAATCTGTTTTTTCCCAACCACTTACACACATGTCTCCTGTGGTCCTTAAACGTCAACTTGTTGTCAGTTATAACTCTTATGTATTTGACTCGGCTTACCTTTTACGACCTTCAAACTAGATGCATAAACTTGGAAATCTCATTACGATGGCTGTCGTCTTGCACATTAGTATTTGCTTTTAATTTATTTTGAGGCTAGTCCTCTTGTAGTTTAAAGTAGCACTCCTTACTGTGGTACTCGTATATATCAATGCATCGTACCAGTTTTATTTCGTTTATGTACAGATAGAAAGAGTATTGAACGAAAAATTGACCCCTGAGGTACTCCTAAGTTAGCATCCCCGGGTTGTGAAAATTTATAACCAAAATTCACTCTTCGTTTTCTATTCTTATTTTTACAAATTTTTGATTCCTAAACTCCTGTCTATTGTTTCGAATGCACGCTTAGAGTCAAAAAACATTGCAATTATTTCTTTCTTCCTTTTTTTCCATTTTCGATATCTTTTTCTATTTTATTATCAGTCAGCTTAAAGCAGTTTCATAGGAATGAAATCCTACTGTCTATTGATTTCCAAATAAATTGTAAGTTGCTTGCTGACTACCCTCTCCAATATTTTTTCGTTGACTGGCAGCATCACCGGTCGATATCAGTACTCTTTGAACTAGTGACACCTTATTAATTTCTACTAATTGTGTGCTGGTGCCTTATTTTGCTGCAACCATGCTCAAATACTCAATGTGACGTTTCTTCACATCAAAAAATAGTTAGTTCTGGATATAATTTTGTTTGTTTCTGTAATCTTTGGGAAGGAAATGTGCCTCATCTAAAAAGATGATTTTTTAGGCAAAAATGGTCGTCTCGAAACACCCAGCGAAGGATTTTCCTGCCTCACCAGCTTACAAGATCCTATGTAGTCTATTGTATGTTCGCTTCAACCATTTTCGAGATTAACGAGTACAAAATGGCCAATACACTTACGGCTAAGAACCCTGTAAATGTTCCACACTACCCTTAATCTTCAATTTGGCATCCTGTGAGAACTGATCTGGCTATGTCACTGTAAAGCATGAATCAAGAATCTTCGAATGATTCCAGACTTGCCAAGATTTTGACAAGGAGATGCGCTGTCATGTGACCTCTTGAACAGATATCGCAACTCGTATTGAAGGCAACATCCTTTTTAAGACTGGCAAACTGATACACAGACGGTACAGCGAGCTTTTACGTCGGTTGAAGAAGCAACCAGAAGAGTAGGTCTTCAAAAAAATGAGGATAAAACAAAAATACCCGCTGTCGATAAGAAGTCGATCCGTCGAAAAACATCTTGGAGGGAACAACACAATCATCAATAGTAAACGAGTTTATCTGAGACTAAGACTCATCCCACGCAATCGATGCTACTTAGAGTTGTTCGAACATGCTAAACAAAAACTTCTGTGGAGTCGAATGGTGGACGATAATCAAGAAATCAAAACAGATTTTAAGGACCTTCGAATGTTGAGATGTAGATCTGAAGAGTGTCTTCGAACCACATGCACCATGCTCACAAAAAAAAAGGGATTCCAGGAACTGGGTCTTACCAACTGGAAGCAGTGTGCTCTGGAAGGATGGAAAGCAGCTTTTATTCTATTCGTCCAAGGATTGATATTCTGATAATTATGTAATACAGAATAAGTTTAAGAATGTTTCTAAGAGTTAACATTTTCAGGGCGAATATTCGTACTTTAACCTTTTAAACATGCGGTTGTACTTGAGCTCGAATCACACAAAAAAGAGATAGCTTTTTAGTGGTAATAACAAGCGCAAATGCAGAACATTTCGAGATACATTTTGCCACCTAAAATTAAGTTTCATTTTTGGTTCTGTCATACAATCGGGCCCTGGACATTGTTCCATACTTTTTGTTCAATTTTTATTCTGTAACACCCTGTCTTAAAGTAAAGAGTTTATTCAAAAAGCCAATTAGAATTACCTTTAATCAAGTAAGAAACTACTGGAGGATGAGGCCATTTCGAATATTGTATTGCAGGAGTTTACATCGAGGATTTTTTCAAACAAGAACTCTTTCTTTATTTAATTATTTTTTTTTGTTTTAATTTGAAACACGAATAGGTTCTGGAAAGATAAAAGATAGAAAAATTAAAACAACAAATTCTACTTGACTCCTATTATAATTGAGTCCAAAAGCCATTGATCAGCTTGATTAACGATGGTCGGGTCGGAGGGATAATAAAAATAGGGTTACCATCCAGCGTAAGAAAAATATTCAAGGACCCTTTTATGAAGCAAGTGCATAGGGAGCTTCGTATAAATTTGGCTTGGAGCACATAATTGAAACACGATGTCTTGGTGGATGAGTATAGTTTGACCAATATCACCCTGATTGTTGCAACTTATTTTGTCCAGCCGGCACAGCCGTTTTAAGGTTGAAAATGAACGCGAAAAAGCTTTAAATGTTTTTTTGAACGTTAACTTCTAAAGTTAAAGAATATTTGAGGACCTCTGTCTTAAATTTTCTAATGAGACAACGCTTCCATCCATACTTTCAGGGTAGCCATGGAAGTATGTAACCTTTGCCCAAGACCGCCTCATTCACTAGTCTTAAACATTTTAAGACAAGGACACCTTAATCGACTATTTGTGATGCATTTGATGAGATTTCGTTTATTAATTAAAAAAAAAAACTGTATGAATTAATTCATTCGTAAAATGGCGGACGGACACAGAATTAATGAGCAAAAATTAAAAAGAAAGGCAAAAAATGTTTTAAAAAGCAAATGTTACTAATATTCCTTTAATTTGGCTTCATACGAGTAGTGCACCCTTTTATACCCCTATTCAGGAGTTCATAATTTGATTTTAGGAAATTCTAAAGGACGCAAAAGTTATAATCTCAACCTTGTGATTCGCAGTGTATTTTGTGTTTTCGAACTACTCCTAGGCTAAGTGCCGAAAAACCGATTTGCAAAAATATATTGATGGCTTTAAAGACTGCAAACGCGCCTTTTATGAAAATAACAAACAATCTTTGTGAACGCAATAAACATCGTTTTGAATTTCGATTTTCCAACATTCGGACATTTATGAGTAGGTACACCCACTTTCACTGACCTAACTACCGCTCGTGTGCCATATGATATTCTGAAATGGTGGGAGCCCCTTTCCATATATAGTAATTAGAACTTGTTTCGCTTCCAAGCCCCGTTTAAATTATATCTGTTTGTGGAATACGAGAATTCACTGTGATGACAATATACTCGTACGAGTACTCCAATAATAAGACTATTACCGAAATGATGTTCTACTCTTGCATGGTTTCATCGTGCTCCCATTTCATTCATTGCCCCACTGAAGCAGGAACCACTCGTCTTAACACACAAAACCGGAAGATTCAAGCATTCGCGGTTAACTGCCTTAGTACAGTATTGGCGGTATAATGCGTTTCGTACTTCCTATTCCCAGATGCACGCGAATTCGTTCGTGTTAACAACAATTGTCACCCTACACTGGCTACTGGCTACTGATTCTTCCTTTAAAATTCCACATGAGTGGGTCTCTGTGAATCGTTCTCGAGGTGACACTCGTACTCGTCTCGTATACGAGTTAAATTGTCACAGTCGCTGCGGCTGTAACATCCGACTTCGATTCCAAGTGTAAAATACAAGAAACAGCTTCGTATCTTTGTGTCTTAAAACTCCAAGCCAAAGCCGTACATCTAGTTAGTACGCTTTGAGCCGTCGTCATAGAAGGTACCAGCAAAAGGTGTCGCTGTTTGCTTCTCCATGTAAGAGAAACCAAGTGCGAGTGCGGGCATATTTTTGTGAACACGATTTCGTGAATAAAGTGAAAGGTGCCATTGGAAGTCCAAGTGGAGAAAATATTTTCCAAAATAGAGATCGAGTGGTTGTTGTTGTTGTTGGAATTATTGATTTCGTTTTCATTTGAGTTTGCTTAGCGGGTTAAATTTATTTCCTACACAACTAATCGGGTTAGGTGCGGTCAAAAGGCAATCCTCGGGCGTTAAAGACAAGAGGGTCTTTCGGAGTACTTTTCGCAATTTACCCGGTCAAATAAATACTGCTGGGGTTGACACAGTTTTGCTCTTCTGGAACGTACATCAGCTTGGACTACATTTCACCGAGAGTCTTCTGTTTGATTATGGATTAAAACTGAAGGACAGCATAAATATAAAGAAATGTAAGTATCCTTGAACCATGTAAAGGAATCCTTTGACTTCGATTACAAAAAGAGAGAGGAGGACCAGAAAAACAAAATGAAAAACGAGTTAAAAAACCAGTTCACTTCGATTGAAAGCTTGGGCTATTTGATATCGGTTTTTAGACCATGTCTTACAGACTACATTATGTTCATTCCAATCTGAGCTAGTGGGCAAAAAAAAAACAAGTTACAATGAAAATACCAGTTTTTCCTTTAGACGCCGTCGCAGGGCGTTCGTTTCTTTCTTTATAAATTAATTATTAATTCCGATTAACTTTTTGACGGCGGTGAATCATGACTGGTAACAAAACGAAACTCAATAAATTCAAAAAATTTAAGATTCATTCAATAGAATGAGAACACACGTCCTAAACGGGATTGTGTTTAACGTTTTCCTGTTTATTGTCAAATCTTAAATCGGAGTTCGTTAACCGATTCTTATTTGGAGTGTTTAGAATTAGAATGGAGACCAACTCACATTCTTGTCATAGGTGGTCATTTAATGGATTAAACAGAACTGAAGCGATTTATGTTGCAGATAAGATTGAGTCATTAGCTTTGATAAGTTTGACTCACGAGTGCGACAATATCTTACTCGTAAACATCCGGTTAGTGAGGAAGTAAATTAAATACATTTATTCCTGAATGTTGTGGCTTACTTCAAAGCTATTATCGTTATATATTTGAATACTACCTCATCAGACATACTACTGTGTCCAAAAAATAAGGTGACATTGTATTTATTTTGAAAATTCTTTATTTAGTCACTTTCCGGGATGGCCTTCAGTTCCGTCTTCGCTGCGGCTTGAATCTCCTCTATCTTATCAAAACAGTGTCCCCGGAGCGGTCTTTTGAGCTTGCTGAACAGCCAGAAGTCGCACGGCGCCAGATCAGGTGAATACGGTGATTGCGAAACGATATGGGTTTAGTTTTTGGCGAAATGATCACGAATTACGAGTGCGGTATGGGATGGTGCATTATCGTGATGTAAAAACCAAGAATTGTCTTTCCACAATTCCGGCCTTTTTAGGCGGATAACGTTACGCAAACGACGCATAACGTTCAAATAATATTCCTTGTTGACTGTTTGGCCGGTTGGAAGGAATTCATAAAGCACAACACCACGATAATCGAAGAAAACAGTCAACATGACCTTGATTTTTGAGCGACTTTGGCGCGGTTTTTTTGGTCTCGGCTCTCCTTTGGCACGATATTCGCTCGTTTGATCGGTTGTTTCGGGGTCGTAAGCATAGATCCAAGTCTCATCGCCAGTTATAATGCCTTTCATGACATCCTGGTAGTCGGAAAGCATTGTTTCACACACTTCAACGCGACGCATTTTTTTCCAAAAAATTCAATGTTTTCGGTACCAGTCGAGATTTGACGCGCTTGAGGCCCAAAGCATCCTTCAAAATAGTATTGACTGAGCCTTTCGATAAGCCAACTTCATCAGCAAGGTCTCTAATCGTTAATCGATGGTTTTTCAATACCAAATCTTTGATTTGTTGGACGTGAGCTTCATCGGTTGAGGTTGATGGTCGCCCAGAACGCTCTTTGTCTTCGACACGTTTACGGCCGGCTTGGAAATCACTATACTACTTGTAAACATTTTTTTTTCATTTATCATCAAAGGCTTTCTGCACCATCCTCAACGTATCCGCAGCAGAAAATTGATTCCGCAAACAAAATTTAATGCAAATTCTTTGCTCAATAAATTTCGACAGCGCAAAAACCAAAAACTCACTTTTAGCAGCTCACAAAACGACGCGTATCTCAAGCACTATGAATATATTTTGACATGAAATTTCACATAGATGTCACTGACAGTACTACCAACCTAAAAAGAAAGAAAAATTTCCAAATCCTTCGACGCGCGCAGTTTAAATTCATATGTCACCTTATTTTTTGGACACAGTAGTACTTCATCGGTGACTATTTAAAACTTAAGGTGTGTGATGAATCTCGACTTTCCATATCGCTCTTGTGTAATTTATGACTAATTTGTAACCCTTTTGCATCCTGTTCTCTTCGGAATCCTTCGATCATGAAGAAAGTGTTTATTCCTTGTTTTTACATTGAGCTGATAGCTCAAGAATCTTTGCAGAATCCTTTTATTTCATGAAAGTACAGAATACGGCTCTTGACAAGCCAAGTTTTGAGAGCAAAATGTAGGGTGGGCCATCTTTTTTTAAAAAAGCTGAAAACAAAAACACTTTCAACATTTTTCAACGACTATTACTTAATTGACAGCAGAAGGCTTTCCGATAAATTAGAGAATATCATTTCATTGCCTTACTCCGGCTGCTGACATAACAGAGGGTCATCCTATCAACAAAATTTTGCAATATATTTTCGTTGGTTTCGGCCCCAAATTCACGAACATTTACATCAATATTGTTCTTGGGAGCATCGATCTTTCTTAGAATCTCGTAAACATTTTGAAATTTGCCAAGTCCAATTGTGGCAATTTCTTTGAGCCAGTTCGAGCTTCTCCTTAGAACCCAAACTTAGGTGAGGGTTAACAAAGCGAGTGTTCATTTTGTTGCACTTCCTGAGTCAATTGGATCCTGAAAGGAAATACGGAAGCGACGGAAGTTCAAAATTCGGGCTGTTTAGGCAGCACAGCATCCACCTTCTAAGTAACTTTTGCAAAATTTTCCAACGCCGTTGAAGCGTTAATCGATCCACTTTGGAGACCTCAAACTTAATGTTTCGTTTCTGTCAATGTTTTTAGCGGATAAGTGTCAAAATAACAAGAGATTTAAAAACAAGTACCCTGAATTGGTAAAATTCCAGATCCTATTTAGCATACTGTGGGTATGTCTATGCTCTTCCTGTAATGCAATAAAAAGGGCATAGCAGTTCGGCTTCCGGTCCGGTAGATCGACGATTTACCACATTTTCACTCTAAGGCAAAACCTATTGTACACCATCTACGTCGAGACTCACCATCTCTTCATCGACTTCAAAGCCACATCTGATAGAAAACTGATCCAGTTGTGCCGTGCGATGCTGGAGTACATTCGATGCAATGTGCAACTGGAAACTAGTTCAAAAATAAAACTTTTAGCTCGGACGGCGAAATGCATTTTCTACAAAACTTTGGTCCTGACAGTTCTGCTGTATCGAGCTGAGCGGTGGAAGATAAGCGAAAAGAAGAGAGCAGCATATCAGAGGGGCATTGTCAGTGGTCTTCTTTGTTATCTAATATTGGCGGTCCTTTTTGCCTTTGCTGATACAGCCCAGAGGCGTTGCATCTCTTAATGACAACTTACGGACTGCCTGCAGTCTGGGTGTTCTGCTTTCGAACCTCGGCTCCAAGTAAGTAGCGGTTCGAGTCGATGTAAGCTCCTCGGAACGTCCCGGCGTCCTGAAAATGTTTTGCATCGATCGCAATGTGATCCGTCCACCATGCAGCGAAATCGTTTGGACTCGTTTTCTGAGATGTTTTAAACAAGACTGTTTTTCCCTATAAAATTATTAGACTCTCTGTTAACCTTCGCTTAAAATAGGCTGCGAGGAGCCTTTAACAAGCTCACTTCCAACAAGCGGGCAATTGAGCTCTGACACTTTGCCTCTGATGACGAAATAAGCCTTGTTAACCATTACCTTTTTATGTGTCACACTTTTCCACCTTCTACGCATATTGCCCCGTTTTTAATAATGTTGGTACTTATCTAAAGATTTGTTTTACGCAGTTTTGGATAATATATCAGGTAGATGACACCCCCTTTTGTCCATCCACTGATTTTGCCTGTATGTTAGCCTTGAGGTCTTGTAGTGTCCTTGAATACTTTACATGCGTGGTTTTAAAAAACCTTTAAAAAAAGTTGCAGGAATTTCGTAAATTTAAAAAAGTTATGTTATTGTCTGTATAAGCGATAAGCACAGGCTCGGCTTCTCATCCGGCAAGCTGAAATTTTCTCAACTTCAGCCAATTTTTAAGCCGGCTTGCCACTTTGGCAGCGAAGGCTTTGTTTTTATGAAGCTCTTAAGCCACCCATCAATGCTAAGTCGTCAATATATGCAATAATTCAGGAGGACAGTATCATACAGAAGAGTCCTAAACATTGGTCCGCTGAAGGCTCCTTTTTGGAAACCGGTTTAGACATACTATCATCTTAAACCAGCGCGCGTTGATATCGTAAGAAATTATTCTTTCGGACAGTCGGTAACATTGCTCAGCCTAAAAATTTTAGTCGTTGAATTTGAGATAACATTTCATTTGCCTTCCAAATACTTGTCCACCATACACGTTGATAGATGTGCTAAGTTTTGATAGTTGCACTGCATCCGTTGGTTTGTAAAAGATTTGATGCACGTTTTAAGAATACTCTTTCACAACCATGCCAAGGCATAGGCAGACATCATTTTCTGGGAGAAATTCAACAGTCGCTTATGTAAATTTTATTTCGAAATATTTATTTAGTTATTTGCTGCACACGTAGCTAAAGTAACGCCGGCGATGGGTTTTAATTCTTTTTGTTTGCACCGCATCGCGCCTTCCCATAATTTAATTACTCTGCGTTCAAAATTCAGACATTACTTAATTTCGTAACTCAACTATGGTTTTCAGTTGATTACATATACGACTCTAAAAAAACTAATTAATATTCATTAGTAATGTTGTCGAGCTCAAAAACTCATCGGAATGGCAACAGACTTTTTTTTCTATAAATCAAAACGCATTCAAACGGATTTAGATGGTTAATAATTCATTTGAAATTATGTCGTTTGAAGTTTTTTAGTGCGTATCTTTCTGTTTCTAACTTTGGTTTAACTGTGGGAAATGAATTCGCAAGGCCACAACAAGTCAAGGTTCGATATCGTTCGTTCGTTACAAACATATATTTTTTAATTCGAATTGGAAAAAAAACTTTTAATGATGGGAAAATGTGGTTAAGTATTGTTGAATGTATGCACAGCTACTTGATATTTTTGACAAACAAGTGCATACAATTTAATAGATTAACTTCAATCAAGAAAAGTTGAAGCTTAGGTGCATGGTTGGTTGGAGTCACCAAAAAGAGCTTAGAGTGCAGTTCGACTTAAGGAATCAAACATTTAGAAAGGAAAGACGCATCGTTAAATTATAAAACGAATTCAGATCACAATACCTCATCTGAATTTCGATAGAAGATACTGGAAATAGGGTCAGAAATAAGTGCAAAATTAAAAACTCACTGAAATTAAAAAAAAACCGTCAAGTGCGAGTCGGTTTCACATAAAGCAGGTTCCATACATACTGTTAGGTACGTAAATAGATCGATCATACTGGGAACCGAGTGTCGAAGATTTTTCCCCGCTTTTCTCTGTAGTAACCTTCAGGTATTGCGAGTATCAGAATATGCGGCATAAACAGGCGTATCTTTTGATTGCATCGATTCCGAAGTTTGATGTTTAAACAGCTTTAAGGGACCGCAGTCATAAGTATATGGTATTGAATATAATTTACTTCCTTTACGCTTTCCTGATATAGGGGAAGTGACAGACAGACGGACAACGAAGTGATTCCATAAGTGTTCGGTTTTTTTCTTTTGAGGTGCGGAACCTGAAAAAATGGAGTTAAGAACTGCAAATCAATAAATTTTATTGCTTTTTTCATATTCATGGATCATTTACCAACCAGCTAAGAAAATTATATTCTCGATTCATTACAAAAATAAGTTTTGAACCGGAGTGCAAATCAAATGCAAAGCAAATCATTACAAGGGCAACAAATGATAGACTAGCTAGGAAAGATTCAACTGGATGTAGTTTCCTCGATAGCATACAACAGTTATCTATGAGTAAGACTTATAATCCTGGTCCAAGTTTCATGGACTTGTAAATTTATCTTAGTCTTTGTCATAAGATCTACCAAAAAGGGAAAACAAAACCTGTAACTTCCTGGCATTCGGCCAAAAGGATAATTCATAACGGCTTGAGTACTAACACCTAATTGTGCCATAAGCTTAATGCCCGACAGATTTGAAATCACCACTCTAGAATTTTAGGACTTGCCATGCTGATGCTGTAGACAAAACTGACTTTAGATACATGTAAATTCTCAGCAGAACGGATTACAGGCTTTACAAAAATTAAGAACAGTAGAAGAGCTATTTGGAATTTAAGGGGATCGCATTAGGGAAACACTTTTCCTAAATTGTAGCCCAACCTGACCAAGTACAGAATCGGAAATATTAAATTCTTTCGAATTTCAGAACAGTTCACTACTTTTTTTTTTATAAAAATATGATGAAAGCTATCAAAAATTTAGACGCCGAAAGATAAAAAGGGACTCAGCTCTTCAATGAAGTGTAAGACATTGAGTTGTCAGCGTGACCGTCAGACATTAAGTTAACAAGTTTGGTACCTCAAATGTTAAAGAAGAAACGAGTTGAAATTTAACGAATAAATCTTCTACAAACTAGACTTCCGATCTTGGAAGAGAACTAGATCCAAAACTTTGATTCTGAGATAAAACAAGCGTTTTTACACTAACTGCAGCTTAGTTTGATGTTGGTTGCATCTTCAGATTTGAAAAAAAGAGGCCAATCATGACTCCGGCAGGTTTAACCCGTAAGACGGTGACTTTCACTCTAAAAATGAAAATTTTTTGAGTTTCTCAGTAATGAGCTTCGCCAGAGAAGATGATTTGATTGTAAAATGTCGGCTCAATTTTTATTGATTTTCAGCTGAATTACCCTCCATTGGCTTCAATATTGAACCAGTTGGAGTGTAGTAGTAGCAGTGTAGACTAAGACCTATCCTTAAAGTCTAATACCAAGTCGACGGGCAGAGGTTGGGTTTCTGAAAATAGCATCGTATCGCTGAGTTAAGTAGCTCGGCCACACTCTTTCAAAAGTATCACAAATTGGGCGCAGTATTCTCTAAGCTTGGCTGACAGAACATCTTTCTGGTGTAAGTCTTTACATGGTCATTCGTCAAGGTATACTTAAGATGAATATTTTAAGACCCATGTCCAGCCTGCCAGCTGGCTTCCCATAGAATCCTATCGTAAGTTTTATACTTCTAAAGAGTCCCATTTATTATTTAGGCAACTCACGTTCAAGCTTCACTGTAATACAACAGTGGCTTAAGATGTTAGATTAAGCGTATGTTTTAAGGTCGGTCCAGAGAAATCAATTGACAGATAAACAGAACTCCAAAATAATTTCATATGAGTTAAGTTTTTGTAGTTCAAATATTTTTTTGAATCAGTTTGAGTTGTTCGCATTGCAGACCGTAATATTTAAACATCTCAGAAAATAATTAACAAATTAAAACATCTTCATCGGAACAATTAAAATTACGAATCAATTCTTCATACTTGGATACAAGTTTAACCGGAAGACTGTAGCACCCTGTCGAACATTAGCCACAAATCTGTCCAGTCATTGGTTGACTTCTGAGAATCTTCTGCCAGCTCAGCTTCAGATTTTTCCTCCTTTGCCTTTTATATAGTATATTTTTTTTTAATTTAAACAAATTATTTCTTGTTTCTTATTACATAAGTTACCCGAGCTAACACTATCTAAACAATTTACGCTTTCTCTTGGTATTTTTTTTCTGCTGTTTCGTAAAAAAAGCATCGAATACGCGCGCATGTTGTTGAATGCAAATCAGAGCTTGGACCTTTTGTTGTGGCCAGCTAAGGCTAAACAACAACAACAGCGAAAAAACAAGACTCCATCAGCTCGAAAACACTTCCTATTTTCTAGTCAATGTCTATGCAATTTTGTACCATTTGCGTAATACCCGCTGTTTTACATTCAGCCTCAGAGTTCAGCGCCGCCATTCAATGCAGTAATCTATTTTGATTGTCTGCTTAGGCGGGGTAACGTAGTAATTGGCCTGATTAGGACCTGGTCAATAGAGAAAGGTACCAGGAAAACACTAGAGTAGGTTACATTGCGCGGCATGGTACGACTTTGTTTACTGGCCAAGATAGATGATCATTAAGGCGTCATGACTCACAATTGGACTGTAAATTCGCTTCTTTATGATCGGTGTTACTTTTCTTTATTTGAGTCATTAAGCTTGATTCTGTCGGTCAGTTGATGCTATCAATGTGATTCAGTTTTTTTTTCTTTGTTTTTTGTTTTCAATAATTTTTCAAAAATGAAAGTGTGATTGGGATATTTTATTAACTTTCCTTTTTAAACTTTTACCGGCTCGCGGCGTGATGGCGAATTAAAATGACAATGCAAAACAGAGAAGGCAAAAAAAAAAGTTGAAATAAATAAATTTGGAGCTTGCGTAAGGCGGGTTAAAATGAACAGCTTTAAATTAAGTGCCTTTGAGGGAACTCGAAAATTTGGCAAACTCAATGGACAGCGGGCGGATTAAGTGGCGAGATTTCGATGCGGTTTTTCGTTGTACAGATCTATTCATCAATTAGTTCATTTGGGAAAGATCAACGCACGAGTACCTTGTGGTCTTTCACATTAGTTTCACAGGTTAAAATGGATATAATTTATCGGTTACGGTTTCGTTGGATAGATGCTGATAAAAAGATTTATGTTTGCACCTAATTGGATTAACAGCACTCTTAAGTGTGATCATTAACTTTTCAGCATTGGTAGTCTTTGATGGCTTGAGTTAGTGGGTTTTTACCGAACGTGAAAGTTAAGTCAAGTGAACATTTGAGTCAAAGTCACTGAAAGTATAAATACTGCTAGACATTTAGGACTTTGAGTCATTTATCTGAGAAGCCAGAAGCTAAATGTATACAGGCTGTAGATTTAGTTTTTATTTCAGTAAAAACATTCACCCCCGATTGATGATACTTTAGAGTCAAGCCATCATTCCTTGGAGGATCTGGAACTGAGCTAAATCTACTTTCTTACTTCCACTTTCATCGCAATTGGTCTTACCCAGTTTATTGGCATCCGCAATTGGCTGATCGATGTTCGGATTCGAGGATTCCACAACACTAAAGAGTTCGTGAAGTCCTTGGCTTGGTCGTTCTTTCTCATCCATCTTCCCAGCGAAGATCAATAAAATCTGTTCTACTGTCCTGTTAATTTCCCAATACTCGGCTCGATAAAGAAGAACTGACAGGATGAGCGTTTTTTAAAGCAAGATATTGGTTCTTCGAATAAGAAGTGTTGATTCTTATTTCTCGTACCATCGATCTCCAACTATGTCTTCGGCCGATCTCCACCGAGGTGTCGTTTGTGGATTTAATATTCGCCGTACAATTTTCAATAAACGCACGTTGTGTGCGAAGGGTGATGTCAATATTGTCTACGTATCCCGACAACTGGACGGACTTACAAAAGATGTTGCCTTCAATACGCCTCGGAATATCTTTTCAAGAACTCAGTTGATGAGTCTCATGATAGCGCATCTCCTTGCTGGAATCTTGTGCAGGTCTAGAACAATTTGGAAGTCACTTGTTTCCGACCGTTGTTCTACAAAATTGGATCAGTATTCCCGCGATCGCGAATTCAGTCGTCACTTTGTAATGCTCTCATATGCGGTGTTGCAGTCGCTGAAAAGGAAGTGAGAAGCGACTTGGAATTCGTTGGTCTCAACCCATTTGATGGTACTCATTACAAGGTTAAGGTGTGCGCCAGGCAAACAATTGTAGTTCTTTGAGTCAAAGAAATATATTTCGGTCGCAGAAGATAGATGTAAAAAAATGAGTAAAAATGTACGAAAACACTGTGCAAAAAAATAATAAAATTAAAACAACAACAGCTTTGCTTCAATCAAAAAGTCTCTCCAGGAAGCTTGATTTCTAACCAACTACATTCATTAAGTAGGTTGCGGTCCTTTTTCACTTGCGTGCAACTCCGAACTTTAGATCTTCCTTAAGCGCACTGTCCCTCTGGCTTAAATTCAAAAACAATCTATCGAAAATCAAAATTAATGAAGGAACAGAACCGATGAACTTAGAACTTTGGTAATATGGGGGGTAATACTCACTTATGCAGCTATTGATAATTGTTATGAGTGCTTTGGAACGCGACTTGGCTTTCCAAAGAGGCTTTGTACATTGATGTTTATGTCCTAAGGCAAACAAACAACCCTGGCATTTACCAAAAATGAATTCTGCATCATGCTTGTTATGCTTACCGGTCACTGGGACATGATCTGTATTTTTGACCTACATATTTGGCATCATAGTCTCACTTAATAAAAGCTTCTGATACAGATGAATTTGAAACCATAAAATACTTCATTCCCTTACCTCTACATACGCCGTCATACACAGATAACTGACTGGAGATAACTGACTGGAGAATAGGTAACCATTTGTTAAATATTTTTCAATTGCTGCAAACCAGAAGACGATAGCAAACTAAGATTTAGATTTTCTTTAAAAAATAAATAAAAGTTCAAATTTAAATTCAAACTTTCACAAAAAAAAAAATTAAAGCGAGGCGTTGAAGTCCATAAAAATGAAGAAAATTCGACCCCTTAAACGAAACAGATGCAAATATTTAATTTTCTCTTCCATATTTAAACAGTCGTCTGAACGAAATTTGCTTTTCAAATTTTGGCAAAGTAAAGTTTTGGCAAATCGAACCCACATCTTGTTTTTGCCACCTCGATGGCCCATATAGAGTTCACTGACATCATTTCTTGTCGGAGCTAATAGCCTCTAAATATAAGCCCACCTGTTTTGTTTTGATCTACTTCTCGTTTAAGGTATTTAATGACAATTTTTTTAGTGGTGATCAAAATAGTTGATAGAATCATTTGAAACAAATTGCGTTTTGGTCATGTTGTATACCGATTTAATACATTGTTAGTAGGTGAGCTTAAACTTTTTTTTCAATTCCGCGGAGAATTGCTATCTGTATAAATTCCTAGTTGATATCTACAGCACGTGGAGTTGTCATTCACCCACGATGAGTTTCTTTTTTGGATATCGAGTACATTGAAAGGTTTATCAAATTAATATGATGGGTTTTCATTACTTCTGTGGCCCTGGGTGCTCTTGGCTAATTGGTTAGTGTGAGCATCGGGTCCTGGGTTCAAAGCGGGAAAATTTGCAATCCCAGCGGAGAATACTATCGTCTAGATAAAACTTCTGGGACTCGGTAGTAAGCTGAATATCCAATCTGCAAAATATAATAAACTGGCGGCGCATTCTTTTCGTTTTTAATTTTGGAAAAACCCCAGGAGCTCCAAATCGACATCCACCACACTTTTTCATCAATTTAAAGGCCGCCTATGACAGCATCCACATAAACGAGCTGTATAGAGCCATGTCTAATTTCGGCATTCCTGCCAAGCTCGTTTGTTTATACAGGATAAAGATGGCGAGCTCACGCTGCTTCAATTAAGTTGGCAAAGACCTCACCGACTCCTTTGATGACAAGAAAGGTTTTTGACAAGGGGATGCACTGTCATGCAATTTTTTCAACAGAATACTTGAAACAATAATGCAAAATTCCTGCGTCAACCCGAGAAGCACTATCTTAAGGTCTGTTTGCTTGCCGCCGTTAATATTGACAAAATCGGAAGAACGTGACGTCAACAATGCGTTGAGAGGTGGAAAAGTTTGGTTTAGCGGTATACGAGGGCAAAAGGAAGTATATGCTATCATCAAGCCTGACGTCTTGGTCAGAGCGTCTACATAGACAGCTATAACTTTGAGGTTCTTAGGGAATTTGTCTATAAACACAGATACTAAAACCACCGCTGAGATCAAACGAAGAATAACTTTTGCTTATCGCTGTAATCTTGGTCTAAGAAAGCAATTGAATAGGAAAACCCTCTTTGAAAAACTAAAGTGTCGCTCTATAAGATCTTCATCAACCCGGTCCGGCGATATGGTGCAGACGCATGGACATTTTCAAAAGCGGATGTTGGCGAATTATGTTGATTCGAGAAAAAAATTCTACGGCCGCGTCTGCATAGTGGAGGATACCGACCAGAGCAAAAGGATAATAGTCCAACGAGTGAGATTGCTCACATGAGCGTTAATGGACACCAATGCATCCCCGAGGGACGGCGAATTAGAGGACGATCACAACAGAGGTAGCGCACATAAGTGGAAGGAGACCTCGACCAACTTGGCGGGAGACAACTAGCAAGGGACCCCGCTGCCTGGAAAAACTTGTTGGTAGAAATCTGGTTTACCCCAGACTGTAGCGCCACCTCAAGTAAGAAAGTAACTACGTGCACTTTGATTTGCATTCCGTGTTAGTGAATAAATTCCAAAACTGACTTAGTTTTGTATTAATTTTTAAATACGATAAGGTAATCGAATAACTTTTTTTTTATAACTTGCTCGCTCGCTAGCACAGAGGGAGCAGAAGACTTACGAGAAGAATGAAAAATTATGAAGTGGCTTGAGAAACTCAGATTTGTTTGGTTTGAATTCAAACTGCACCACCCAGCCACTTTAACTGTTACAATGCCCTGACATATTTGGATAACTTCTTAGTAGATCTCATAGTAATCCCCAAGCTTTTTGCAAATACCTTCAGGAAAACATTCACTAATTATTTCTTAACAAAATCACTCAAACATCTATGGTCAAACTTGATTCTTGATAACTTATTTAATAGAAAAAAATCTCAAACTTCCCATAAATCTGGGTATCCATCTATTGAAAAGGTTTAAGAGAAGACCTATAAGAAACCGCACGGTTTCGAAACTCTATCCAAGATAGCATAGGTCTCATGGCTACCAACTTTACCGAGGCCCTTGATAAAATTTAAAATCGTATGCCATCGTGTAAGCCACCGGACTTAAAATCTCATTTGTCTCTTCGATAAGATCAGTCCTATATTATCTGCACTGCATGTTAATATTTACATCATCAGAGTCTTTTGTCTTATCCCATACTCGTTAGCTCAGGAGCCCCTCAAGGTAGTTAGGTAGTTAGTTAGGAAGTTAGAACCAATAATCTCCAATCTATCAAAAAGTGATATTCAAGAAAAGTACAATATCAATAAAAAACCTTTTCCAATGTGGTCCGTCCCTATGCTGGTTCATTTTGTGACCTTGAAGTCGGATCGGAGCTTAGTTCGCTACTGCTATTGGAATTACATAAAATGTTAGTTTTTTAGAACTCGAAGTTCCGGTGGTCCTGCAATCTAAAGGTGTCAGCCAATCTTTTTGTGCAATCCATTTCCAAAAAAATATTATGGTTTCGTCAATAGTCAATATGCTTCTGCCAAACACTTTAAGGAATCCGGTCATCGTGACACTTTTTGATTAGTGATAATCCTCGCAAAGGATGAGCGTATAACAGTGCAATTGACCAATGGAGCAATCGCAAAATATAATACGTGTAATTATGTCGATCATTTAGATATCTGCATGCTATTGAGCCTCTCTTTTCCAAGTATTCTTCTATTACTTGCCATCTCAAAATATGGGCTTTTGCACCGAGTTTGTGGCTTGGGTATGCCATTGAACCGATCTGTTTCAAGTCATGTTTTTCATGACTGATGTATGGGTCGCTTCAAAAATCTGTTCGCATCTTGAAATGTCAACTCGTGCCTTCTATTGTTCGGTGATTAACATTCGTGTTGAAGGATTCCCAAATAATGTCAAATGAGATCGCTATAAATTCAATTCTTCAGTCAGCGAACTCAAGATCGTCGACTATTTTCACATTTTCTGAATAACCGTCCTTCACGATGTTCGTCTTCTGTGGATGTTCTACGCAGCTTAAACTTTTTGCAGCACCGTTGCAATTTTAGGAGATGATGGAGAGGTGTCACCTTATATCTTTACCGAGTCGGCATTTATACTAGATGTCGGCTCAATCACACGCCATCAAGGGGTTATGAATACCCTTATAATAAATAAAAAAGTGCTATTTTACCAACTTGCTTATGCTGCCACAAATTTTTTAAAGATCTAAAGAAAATGAATTAAAAAAAAAATGTAACTAAACGAACGCGTGATCAAAAAAAAAACGGATACTTTTGTGTATCTACATCGGCTTTAGAACCATGTCTCTTTTTATTTTTTCTCTTTTAAATTTAATTTACTTTGATTCTGAATTTTCATTGCAGTGGTTCTCCCTTCACCGTGTCGAGAACTTCTGTTTATAATTTTCCACAGCCTCTCTTGATAAACCTTTGCATAAAGTTCAGATGCTCGTAGATCGCAACCAACTTTTGACCTCAAAGATTTATGCAAAAAAAGAAAACGTTACACAAAAAAATATCGCATAACAAATTTTTCTCCACAAGTTTCCAGTTAATTTATCTGAGAAACTAAACACAATGGTGAGACTATCTGCCAAGTTTGTGGCTTTGTTGTTTATTCAAAGGGAAAGTTTCCCCATGCCTAGATCGTGGATGCACGGTTTCCAATAACTCTGCGATCTTTCCGAGATCTCTTCATCTGTGGCTTCTCTTGCTGTAGGCCATCGAGTCAGTTGGTAAAATTTTCTTGCTGTCGCTTTAACATTTTCATTTAATGTAATTTATGAACGTCTCACGAGCTGCGAAAACTACTGAGTTTTATCCCCCCCAGAAGTGGTTTCTTTTGTGGCTCCATTGGAAGGCTGCCAATGGTCGCGCCAATTGGCTGACTCGTACGTGTGGAAAATATTATTGTTAGCCGTTTGGCTGAAGGTAAGTTGTTGATAATTCGAGTTACCCATACTGAGCTCGTTTTATTCATTTGTGACGAGTCGAAGAGCTGCGTTTGGATTAGTTCGAACTGATTTGTATGACAAACGCAGAGAATTGTGGTGTCAATTACCGCACAAACTTCAGTGGGGAAGAGAAGTAAGAGTACTTATTTCCTTAAACAATTGATCAAGGTTAAATTTAAGTTAATTTGTTAACTTGTGGCGGTATCGGCATTCATGTACACGTATAAATCGCTTAAGGTATTGCTATAAAAATTGCAAACTGAACTCAATTAACCTTACTTAGTCCAAATTTTGGATCGATGTCCTTTCACTTTTTCAAAAAATATAAAAAAAACAGTTTTGACTCTTTTGTTCAGTGAAAGAGAAAAAAGGAATGAGCTCAAAAATATGGTCACGGGAAAATGGTGACCATATTCTTGTTTGTGTGTTTTTTGTCTTCCAAAATTGTAAATTTGTGTGTCTCTGCCGCACATTTTTCAACAAAATAAAAGTACATCGCAGCTTCGTTGCAGCGAACCAACATCACCAAAGCGAACGATTGGTGATGAACTTGGTGTGCAATAAATCGATTACTCAGCAGCTTGTGTGGCACGATGTCGCATCTTGGGGCCGTAGTTCGACCAAGTCTAAGTTCTCTATTTCTAGGCATAACAAATCGCCACTCCAAAAACCACACGTTCAAGCTGCTTTAGGCTCTCCATGACTACGTCCAGATTTTCCGAGCAACAAATACGAATCCGCCGAGATTGGACTTGCGGGTCATCTTAAAAGATGATATTTTGAAAAAAAAATATTGAAACTCAGAAGACCAGCTCAAAAAAAAGCAACAACGAAGCGGATGGTTCCACTTCAATTCCAGAGTCACTTGGACCTCGTGAGTAAATAATTTGGTTCAGTTGCTGAGATCTTTGGTGCGTTAAGCTTTTCATTTTCGGCAACAGCTGCAATATTCTCCGTTGATGGCACAGGACGAACACGGGTTCGGTTATCAATCCACAAATCAGTTTCACGAACTTTTTACACCAGCTGCAATTGAAGCGTAACTGCGACCGAAATTTATTTTCACAATTCGCATTTTGTTTGACAGTACTTCCACTTTGGAAGTAACCAAGACAAATGACGTTTAAGCGTTCAAACGACTAAAGTCCTGATTGCTGACAACAAGGTGGAAGCCTCAGCCTCCACGTGCTGCTCCTGGATTACCATCTATTATCTTAGTAGCCGCTGAATGGTTGACTAATATGATTCAATCCGTTCAGATGACGGTTGTGTGTTGGGTAGGGACCCCAAACCTAAAAACATAACGAATTTCTTATAAAGTGAGCGTAAAGTGCCTCCGAAATGGTGAAAATGGCAACGATTTAGGATTTTGAAAACATTCAACAACCTCTGGAGCTACTCAAAAATTGGAAGATATCCTTAGTAAAGGAAGAAGAGGAAAGAATGAGTCATATGTCACAAAGGGTGGCAGACAAAGAAGGTCATCAGTTTCAACTCGATGATCGATAGCCTGGTTGAGATCCGCATCGAATGCAAGGTCTAAAACATTAGTTACAAAGCAACTTGACCATTCCTTCATGATATAATTGCCAACCAAATCGATCAGGCGCCGATAGACGCATGATACTTGTAAAACTCTCAGTTGGACTACTGTTTATTCTAGCCTCTTCTTTTAAGAAGTTCGATTTGACGTAAAATTGGACGCATAAGAACAGAAAATAGCCACATACAACAAAACCAAGCAATTTGTGGTCACAGAGTACAGATTTAGATGGGCATATGTGCTGTGTTCAAAGAACTTAGATCAGAAATCCGTACTTCAAGTACACAACAAAACACACATGTTGACAGTTTTGGTCTTCAGAGCTAAATTTTGGACGGTTAGCAAAACCGCAGAAAAGAGTAAAGAATCTTTCGAAAGAAAAAATGGATACTGTCATTTCTGTGAGTGTGTTGCATGAACGAGAAGGTACTCTACTGGATGTTCAATTATGTGAATCTAGTCCCGAAGGAGCAAATATGTTTACAACAATACTTCAGCCAAGAGTGTCTAGGAAACCCATCATCAGACTCACAAAAAAAAGGATCGAACCTCCGATGCAAAGATGTAGCGACCGCAGGTGCCAGTAAGCTTGGTCTAACCGACTAGAAGTAGCTTATCCGGCGACTGTTAATGATGTAAAGCAGCTTAGGCCCAGACTAAGATCCTCCAATAATCGCTGGTTCCATAAGCGATTAAGAGCATATGACAAAGTCTTACAATTTTCTTACTGTCACAGTTCAGATCTATTCAAGAGGCGACCGACCCTCAGGGGGAACAAAGTGACTTAAAATTTAAGCCAACATTTATTTGGAATTTAATATATGAAAAGAAAGAATATAGTATAATGATAATTCTAGTCGTAAACCTCTAGTTTTACCCAGTTTCTTTGTTGACTTTCTTAAATCAACTTTTATAAACTGTGATATTCCTGGCTTTGATAATACTGACGAAAATGTCCAACTTTTCGATCATTTCATTCCTTTTCACCACTTGACCAACATCAATTTTAATATAACAACTGACAATATAGCGACATCTACATTGAATCTTGATGGCAACATAGCATCGGGGTCTAGATAGTGTACCATAGATTGTCTTAAAAAAATTATCTGATCATTAGTCAAGTCCACTGTTTTGTTCAATCTTTGTCTGATTGCCAATTTCCAGTTGCCTGAAAGATATCCTTTAAAATACATTTATTTAAGAATGGGCGAAAAGATGACGTACCTGAGATACTTTAATGGTTCAAATCTGTTTTGTGTGAATCACTGTGTCCTTACTTTGAATAAATCTTATTCTGTAATTTTAAATGGTTCAATTCGGGGGTACCACAAGGTAGCTACTTTGGTCCGTTATTGCTCATTTTGATTTTGATTATAAATGAAATTGTTACATTCGGAAAAAGAGTTATCAGTTCGGTTATTTGTCATCAAGGAAGCTCGAGTTACGACGATGGAAAAGTGAGATGGTCCTCCATCGCTACAGAAATCGGTTATCTCGTAGGAAAATAGCCGAAATTGTTAATATACCAGATGGAACAGTCAGAGGGCTTAAATCCCTCGTTTTGTATTTGGTTAACGTGTAGATAATAAATGTTAAAAATGCTAAAAATAAAATATTTAGCTCCAAGCCAAATACAGAGCTGCACGTAAAACCAACAGCCAAGCAACAAATTCTTGAAAGCCTAATGAATGAAACGGTCTATCTTAACATACTTAAGAAAAACATGGTGGAATTTGGAATGAAAGACACTTTTCACTGACTGACTTCGGGATTAGTCCTAACTTGGCTCGTTTAATATTGCCCTTACGTTATGAAGTCGCATGCATAGTCTTTAGTTCCTAGTGTTATTGGAAAAATAGGGTCCGTTTTCGACGCAAATATTTGCATATGCTAGATTACGAATAAAAATTATCTGAAGAATGCCTTAATTGAATAATGGGCAAGAATACCTTGTGCAACGGCCAAGAATTTAGTGGACCGACTTAAAACTATAACCAAAAATGAATATTAACATTCATAGTCTTTTTTTTTAAGTTCGTTATTCGTGGGTTATTTTTCGTTGGTAACTTTTTTCGTTCTTTTCAAGTTGTAAATGTGGGGTAAGACAAATAAGCTCTGAGCCACTGCATTAATGTAACTCTTGGTCCGTCTCAATTTCAATGCGCCGCAAGGATTCTTGAGAAATATACCTTATATATTCTCTGTATCTCACCATCGTACCACCTTATTAAAAAAGCTTAAAAAAAAATAAATTAATAATGACCCCTCTTCGATTGATAGATTTCAGCTTTTGTCAAAAAGTCGGTTGAACCAATTCAAATATTTCGTCATATGCGAAGGAGGTAATTGAATCCAAATGCTCTTGACTGAATCAATGTCAATTTTGTTGTTGTTGTTATACGATATGAACACATTTTTTATAGTTTGCCTGCACGAACAGTTTACCTAAAGTGATTTGAAGTTCAAAGTTGTGCGCCAAAAGAAATCATTGCGCTAAAGTTCAAGCGTTTTTTTAGGCTACTCTAGTTAAAGTGTACTTGGCGGAAGAAATTTGAATGAACCATTGAAGAACTACAAGTGTTTGTATAATGAAAGTGTTTTTGGCAGGTGAAATAGCCCTAGTCTACAAAGCTTCGTACCCGATACCTATTTGTGACTTTTTTTTTTTTAACTGAAAGTCTTTTTGTGATGCAAATGGCAAAAGTTCCAGCAAACTATTTCGTGCACGCAATGTTTTAACACGCAAGTCAACCGTAAAGTAACATATCTCAACTTCATCTAGAGACGCGACGTCGTCATCAGTGAATACAGCTTTCTCCAATCGTTAGTCTTAATTTAAATTAATCAACTAAAAATTAGCAAATACTTTTATCAAGACCACTTAAACAAGCTGATGTATAATCGTAGTTTTATTTTTATTGCAGAAAAAAAAGGTAACTCGTAATCGTAGACGTTTACACCGTCACCAGTCATCAACATCGTCATGGCGCAGAAGATAGCTTCACAGCCAACATTTCATGGCATCACCATCGGACTGTGTCTGGTGTACATTTGCTGCACACTGTTCACAACGTGCTCTGGTCATGGACGACTTATTGAGCCACCAAGTAGGGCGTCTGCATGGCGGTATGGTTTCCAAACTCCTCCGAACTATAACGACCATGAATTGTATTGCGGTGGATTTACGCGCCAATGGAAAAGCAACGGCGGCAAATGCGGAGAATGTGGTGACGCTTGGGATCTGCCGGAACCCAGACCGCATGAGTACGGTGGTAAATGGGGTCAGGGAGTTGTTGTACGACGATATAATCCTGGATCGGATATGGTTATAAGAGTGGAACTCACCGCTAGTCATATGGGGTGAGTGTGCGCGGCGTTACATTTTGAGAAAGTTGTTTTTGATTTTTGTGTTTGGTATTCTTCAGGTACTTCGAGTTTAGATTATGTCCCGAGCCAAGTGCGAAACAGGATTGCTTGGATAAGAACTTGCTGGAGGTAAAAGGTGGATCACCTATTCAAGCCGCACCAAATGATCTGAACACGAGGTTCTACCCGAGGAATGGAAGCCGAATCTATGAGATTAAGGCACAATTGCCGGGTAAGTTAAGAAACATTTTGAAAATATTCAATAAAGCTATTGAATATTGAATATTTACTAGTTTGGGTTTAGTAGTTTTTGTGGCTTTAAGAGTTATCCCAGAGGGTTGCTAAGAATTTCGGAGTTTAGGGATTTGATACGATCCGCTATAAATATCGAATTTCATGTTGAAAATGACCTTTAATTAAAATTTGCATTCAGTTTGATGTTGATAAAGAAAAATTTGGTTCATGAGTATCGATCCCACTTCCTCTCGGAGAACGTTCGGTCTATTCTACAACATCGCTTGAGTATCATCGCCATGCTGCAGGAATTCCACTTTTGATGAGGCTCTTTAGCATCACTATACTGTAAATAAGAAAAATTATCATATTTGAGAACTTGGAAAAGCCAATGTAATGGGCTGAAAATAGACCTAACTCATCGCGAGAGGCTCATCTGTCACTAGTTTATATATGAAGATTCATGACATTTCGTCAGTTCTTTGAGTGGTCCTTCTTTCACCGCAGTAAAAATAATGGAAAAACAGTTACATGAAATTTTGATCAAACCTTAATTTTTATGGGGAAAACTTCCGAACAATCATTGCTATAATTGCAGAAATGTTCTTCTTCTTAAATACCAATAGTTTATTGGTGGTTAAGTGAATTTAAAATGGGTCGTACAAGTACTGAAGAAGCACCTCTCTCAAAAGGAGGCTACTTATGCGCTAATCATCCAGAAAATGCATCAATCATGTTGACAAATCGAACAGTGAAGCTGCGCGACTTAGCTGAGGCCGTGGGTAACTCAAAAGAATGAGCGTCATACATTTTTTACGGAGGCTTGGAGATGAAAAAGCTGTCCGTCGATCAAAAACAGCAGCGCATTAATGATCCAACGGCCGGTTTAGCGTTGTTGTAGCGTAAAAAAGCGGTGTTTTTTCGATGTTCTGTGACGATACATGAAACGTGGGTCCATTACCATATGTCAAAGCGAACAAAAGACCAAATCTTGGTCGGGAAGGTGTTGGCCTCCGTTTTTTCTTTTGATGCAACTGACAATCTTCACCTATTTTCTGCAAAAGTGAAGAATTGTCACAGTTCTGTATTATACAGCATTGATAGACAAACAAACTTAATGATGAAATAAAGAAAAAACGCCTCATTTGGCGAAGAAAACTGTTCTGTACCTGTACATGATAACGCACTGGCCAATACGTCCTTTGAAGCGAGAGCCAAATTGGACCAATAAACATTCGAATTTCGCTACTATTATCTGTTCCCTAATTTAAAGCGGTGGCTCCAGGGAAAGAGATATAGATCGAGTGAGGATGTCTCCGTGAAACCGTGACGGAAACTTTTCCTACTACAGGAAGGCTATCGAAACGTTGCAGATGGCTGGTAGTTCGAAGGACTGAGACTCTTTGCATGGTCCGTAAAATACATTAAGTGGGTCAAGCAGATTTGAAGTTATGGAAGGAATTATTTACTTAGACTTCTTCACAAACTATAATTATAACAAATTCTTCTTTGCTCATTTAAAGAAACATTTCTTCTGCCGATTTACTTTAGGAAACCGATAGCCTTAGTTAAATGGCATTAGCCTTCGAATATATAAACATGTATTTATCTCAATTTATTTATTTAATAAGCAAATTCTTTTATATAACATTATTTATTAATTTTTGTTTTTGGAAAATTGTTTAAATTGTTGGTTTTGCTGAGCTTACTGTACCAAAAAAAAGGGATCTTTTCTAAAACGTAGGGTACTTCACAGAAATTTCAATATTTCCATAGTTTTTTGCCCTCTCAACTCTATCTACTTATTTGAGTTTACATAATAAGGGTATAAAATAATATTTCTATTTTTCTACAAAGCAATAAAAAAATTTTAAAAAATTGATAAGGGCAAAGTTTTTCCACTTTTTTATTTAAAGCATTTCAGGGAACATTGATAAACAAGAATTAGTCAGAATTAACAATAGGCTCTGGGTATTTCCTGCACATGTAGAAATTCTATCTATCGAAACAATATTTAAAAGTGGTTTTGTGTCAGAAATTGACATCGAACGAAATGTTCTGAAATATTGAATCATCAACCTAAGCATCATCATTCCTCTATTGTAGAAACAACCATCAGCAAAAATGTCGTTGTATTCCGCTGCGAATCGCACATACAAAATGAATATCAATATTTTTTTTTTGCAGATCTACGCGCTTGAAGTCTAACATTAATAGCTGGCGTAAGCACTCCTGTGCTTATTTTAATAGAATATCACTTGTTGCAGTAATTTTTTACATCCTCTCCAGTTCCGAACTAGCAGGTACTCCAAAAATCGATCTTGTCATGGTGTATTTATTAGAGTTTTCCGCTCGCAGGTTGCGTCTTCGTAGTATCAATCGAGGTTTCTTTCTTCAAAACCTATATCACACATCAAAAACGGACAAAACTATCGTAAAATTCCTTGACTTTTCACAAAATAGTCAGTTGAGGCGGTCTTGAGTGTTTTTCTTCTTTTAAACATAAAAAAAAAACGGGCCAAGTGCTAGTCGGTCTCGCGGAACGAATGTTCCTTACAAACTTGAAGGGAATCGAGTTTCGAAGATATTTCACGTTTTTGTTTATTGTAAAAATATAACGCATAAGCAGTCGTGTCCGTTAACTGCATCGATTTTGAAGCTTGATTTTCCTTTCAGCTTTTAGAGACCGCTGTCATAAGCATTTTGCATTTCAACTTCATACCTCCACGCCGAGAAAGAGGTTATTGACAGACAGACGGAGAGCGAAGTGATCATATAATGGTTCCGTTTCGTTTTTCCTTTTGAAGTACGGAACCTTAAAAAGAAAAATCATTTCCGAGAAAAACTGCAATCCAATAAAACAGGAGCGCACTCGAAATTTTTCACTTAAACCTTTTCGTAGTGGGGCTTATTTTCAGATGCCAAAAGCAAAAGAATATTTTTTCCACCTCTTTGTTAAGCCTTAATAAACATTTTTTTTTTATTTACAGATATAAAATGCTCTCATTGCGTGCTCCAATGGCGATACATAGCCGGTAACAATTGGGGCATGTGCGACAATGGAGTCGGTGCGGTTGGTTGTGGTCCACAAGAGGAGTTCCGTGCCTGTTCCGACATTGCAATCGGAGAAGGTGGCAAGACAACAATGCGTCCGTTCCGGCCAACGATCAAGACGAAAACCACAGCCGGCGTCACACCAACTTCGTCCACAGAAGAAACTCAAACGCAAGAAACAACAAAAGACCAAGAGCCGCTGCCCGAAGTTTCACCATATCTTGCCCCACTTGTTGTGGCAATCACACTACTCATTGTTCTATGCATATTTGCTGCGATTTATCTGTATCACTATCATGGCCAGCGTGTCAAACAGCTGCTTCGCTGGAGGAACTCTAAAGATGGCAGCAGTTCGGCAAGCGGGAATGCTGCGACCAACATGCAAGAGGCTGCTGCTGCAGCAGCTAATGTAAAGGCTTCGGCTTTAGCTGTACCACCTATTCCACCGCCCAGAACAAAAAGACTGTCTCATGTAAGAGAGATAACCCCAGATCAATCAAGTGTAGCCTAAGCCTTAGTTACACTCATTAGACTTTACATAAAGACCTTTTTTATATATTTTTTTTATTTAAGAAATTTTCATTAATTTTATTTTATTTTTTTGTTTAAGTTAATTTCGTAATTTTAAGAAACTCATTTATCATAAAGAAAAGCGAATCGAATGTATCGGGTAATCGTAGAGGGAAAACTTTAGGTTTTTTTTCTTTTTGAAAATATATGTATATGTATATGCATGTATGAATGTGATACAACAACAAAAACAAAATAACTATCTTTGATATTCAAATAAAATTAACAACAATTTACGTGTTTTTTTTTTTGTGTTTGTCTTAATTTTTTTGTCGTGTCCTGAGATGGTGATGAAACAAGGCAGCTAATTTTCTTTCTTGGTTCGGAGAAAGTGTTTAGCTGAAATTTTGTTGGTGTCTCTGGTGCAAGCAAGACACTTTTTTTGGAAGCTGTGTTTGTTGCCTTTTTTACTCATTAACAGTATGTAACAGTATCATTATGAAGACTGGCCGCAGTCTTTTATTCAGCAAGACTTTAGGCATTTAGTGCCTTCTATTTCGTTAATTTTTTGGTATGGTTTTTTATTCTTTCAGCAATTCCAATAAATTGAATTAAAATGTTGTCTTTGGCATGACTTATGCTATAAGACAGGAAATCTTGATACACTCACTACGCCACTGTAATCAGTTGAAACATTATCGCTTGATGGAATTTGCCAATTTTTTTAAGTCTAAGTTCTTCAGGCAGTTTCCATTGATACGATGGTTGCTTGGTCTCAACTTCAAGCCACTGTACCTATGTTACGTCACCTTTTGAAAACTTAACGAATTTCTGAATAGTTGTGTAGTTCAATTCAATTTAATTCAAAACAAAATAACCCTAATAATTTATAAATAATGGACTACCGGTTGAAAATGTCGTTTGTCGTTGTCGTTGAAAATACCCGTTCTGAAAAATTGGACCGGTTTGGCCGCAATCCACGAAATGATCCATTTTTTGACATCATCGAAATGACGGAAGTGCTGGTCAGCCAGGCCATGTTGCATCGATCGAAAGAGATAGTTATCGGATGGCGCAAGGTCTGGACTATACGGCGGGTGGAGTAGAACATCCCATTTGAGCGTTTCAAGGTAAGTTTTGACGACGTTTGCAATATATAAAATTACTTTATCGTGTCTTGCGACCGTTTCCAGCCGTTTTTCCTTCAGTGCTCGGCTCAAACGCATCAATTGTCGTCGGTAGACCTCGCCTGTGATTGTTTCATTCGGTTTTAGCAGCTCATAATACACAACACCTTTCTGGTCCCACCAAATGCACAGCATAACGTTCGTCGTCTCGTGGCTTCAATTCATACGGCACCCAATGTCCTACCTTTCGCATCATTCCCATTGCTTTCAAACGATCGGAAATGGTTTGCTGAGTGACGCCAAGTGATTTTGCAAGTTCTTTTTGCTTTTGTGACGGATCTTGATCGAGCAATGCCTTCAATTCATGGTCTTCAAACTTTTTCACCTGGCCGGGGCGTTCTTTGACCTCGGTGTCGAAATCACCATCTTTGAACCGCTTAAACCACCGCTGACACATTCTAACGTCTATAGTATATCCCAGGTAAGCTTCGGTAAGCAATTGGTGCGCTTCGGTTGCTTTTTTCTTTAAATGAAAGAAGCATATTAAAACTTCCCGCAAATGTTGTTTCGATGGCACGAATGTAGACATTTTACGGCTTTACAAAAACTTGTGTGTTTTCACTAATGACGAATAACCTAGACTGAAATAATTAGACAATGACATGATGTTTCTGATGTGACAGCTGTCATGGTCAAAATTCACCTCAGAGTAATAGATATGAAGTTGTCTGCAATAACGACATTTTCAACCGGTAGTCCTATTATATATAAATAAGTTAAAAACTCCAAGTTTTATAGCATACTAGTAGTCTTGTGACCTTCTTCCGCGTTGATTTCGTGTACGTAGAAAAGTTGCAGAATTTCAAAAAGACCTATTCACCGTCCACTGGCACAAAACCATACTTTTTGTCCACCAATGTTGTGAAAAAACCAATATTTATTTACATTAAATTTCCACAACAATCAATTTGATAAGAATATGAGATTTCAAAAATTCTTTCACCAATGGGAATATAGGCAAGACTGTCAAAATATTTTATGATTGGTCGAAAATTAATGATAACAATAAATTTACTAATGACCTAGTAGCAGTAAAAGCACAGTCACAAAAAAGACTTAATCACACTGTATTCGAATTTGGAAATCGGATGTGTAATATATAAAAAAAATAGTTTTAAACATATTTTTACAATTTGTGTTTGTTTTATTTTCATAAATTTGGTGTTTTCTTGTTCTTGAGTAATTCAGCTACAAAAAAAAAAAAATACAAATAATTTATATTTTTTCCAAAGATGTCCTGAAAAAAGAACAGTCACATTTGTGAGCTTCAGGAGTCTATCATTATTAAAAAAGGCCTTAAATTAAATAAAGAGAAGCCAACATTTCAAAATAGTATTTTTTATTTATTATTTAATTTTTTATAGTACATATAGTAAGAAAAAACTGAAACAACAGTTATGGCTACTTACTTTTTTTTTGTTTTTACTGTGAAATTGCTGAAGTAATTTGAATCTTTTGTCAGGCAAAGGTAAACTTTACATTTCTCATACTTTGTACGAGAGCGGCTAAACGGCACTTAAGAGGTGCTTTAAAAGTTTCTACAACTAGCCAGTGGTTTAAATCATCAAACCTCTTGTCTTGTCCTTATAATGACTGAATTTTTCTCTTATTTTCCAGGGGTTCGTCGTCTGGCGCAGAATCTACTGGTTAATCTCTTGGCTTCCTGACCTCACCCAATAAATATTCTCCGACTTCCAGTCTGAACTGTAACAAATCCTTCTTTTCTTTTCTTTGCAGCTGGTTTAGTTTGCAGTTTTGAATATATTCCTGCAAGCTGTTTACGATACTCAAATCAAATAAGTGGAAAATTGATTTTACCGTTCACTTTCTATTTTTGAACCACGTACGTATGGACATGGAACATCAGCTTTTGATTTTGCCACTTTATCCCAGCGTTTGACGGTATTAACTGGTTGACTCCCAGTTCGAGTCGAAGCCATTAAGACGGCTTTATTGTCATTCCATTTCAAGACAGCAGACCAACGGCAAGACTACAGCTAGGCCAAGACCGAGACTTCATTTCCTAATAAGTGTTGTTCCACCCTGATGAATTTCGAAATCAAGCACCATTCCACAAGACGATGTAAGCATGAAGTTTTGAAGTCCAACTGGGAGCGGCTTATTTGTAATAAAATTACGCACTGCATATCGTCCCAAAAGGACACAATCGATAACAGGCTGCACTTTCCACAGCAGATTTGCACTTTTTTGTTCCTCAGACACTGCAATCGCATCCACAAATCTTGTCGCGAGCTTGTGCAATAAGGTCAAAGCGAAACCTTGTATTCTAGTACATATGGATAGGTGGAAACTTAATGCAGACAAAAATTCCAGCTGACGAAGATGCTTCTTGACTCGAAAATTTTCCTTTGTTGTAGTTATTTTAAGAAGAAAAATTAGAAAGCTCAGAATTGTGAGCCCGTGAAGGGATATAGAAATAGTTATAGAACTTTTCTGTAGAAAGCAATTGAATATTTACAATATTACCTTAACGACAAAGTTCGCAAAAAACTAACACAATTGGTGGCACGAAAGACACTTTAATTTAAATGAGATAACTTTTAGCCTATGTTCATTCTGAGGGTCCATTGTAAATGTTGGCCAAATATTTTTTGAGATCGAATGGGAAGTTTCGAAGATTTATTCAAACATACAAATTTACAAACATTATGCTTTGTGCAAAATTATAAAAATGAAAACTAAATAGCTTCTGAAGGTAAACAAATTACATTGCACTCAATTCAATTCAATTCAAGAAATCCCAGAGTTCATACCAAGTACACCATCAGCAGGATCTGTGATAGTGAGACGAAGGTTTTTTTAAACAATTCTGTCATCGGTTGTTGAAATTGTCCAATGAGGTGGGCTTCATAATAAGGAGACTAGACACGAGAAGCATATTCGAGGAAGAGTTATGTAAAGGTAATCTAAAGTGCCTTGAACCATCGTTTTACTTACTCAAGGGCGGATTTGGCACGGCTTACGGTGGAATCCATGTGGGTGTGAATATTGAGTTCCCTTTCGCAGATAATACCCACAGAAGAAAAAAAAAAACGCAAAAGATCGAATGATTGAGTAGGTTCTTAGGATTTGGCTTAACTGATTTTGAGATCTAAGGATTTATTTCGGAACCAAATTGAACACCTGCTCAGATCACCTTGCAAGAGGAGATTATATGGGCATATACATTTTTATATCACATTAGATAGACATCATGTATAGGTTGTAATGAAAATCATAGGGTAACGTATCTCCCATGAGTGACTTCTCAGGTGGCTATAAATGGATTCGGTTTGGAGGATCTGAAAATAACAAGGTGGGACTTTATCAACTCAATTAAACCTGCGGGGAAGCCAAGAGCTTCAAGCTTGAGAATGATGATTTTGCGCGATATTTATTGAAGGCTTGTCAGAAGTTGAAGTTGATTTTGAGATACGATGGATTTGCAGTGGAAAAACATTGCACCGTAGATGATGCTCTCAAGGAGCTTGGGAATGGACGATAGTTAACATATTGGTCTAAAGTTTGCAAAATCACTTTATGCACCTTTCTTATGAATTGGGATAATGTATGTATGAGTTTTTACAGATTTTGGGGAAAATGACTGGGAGACAAAGCGGTTAGGGGCTGAACAAGAATATTGGTACATTTTTCAATATTATTGCGGCAAACCGTCTGGGCCAAGAGAAAAATCATCTTTAAGCTTGCTTTTTTTCTACGCAATCTGTTCCGGTTTTATTTTAACAGGCACATGAGTTGCATGGTACTATTGTTTGGGCTTCGAAAGTAATTAGTTTGTGGACCTTAAATGATTGGCTGGCAAATTTGCAATTATATTAGGGTCTGCTTTTGATGCTTTTGAAGCTCAATTGCATTCAGTTCTCGTTGCAGAGAATCGTAAAATTGGTCGCAGAGGTCGTAAAATTGGGTGTGTGCGGTTCAGTAGAGCAAATAGGCGGAGTCTGATCGAGATTTAATATTAGCCTTGGGTGTACCAAAGGTTATAAGCCCAGAAGTGTAACAAAAAATCCATCTGTCAAACAGCAGCTGGAACAAAATATCACAATCGAAAACTATAACATTGATATGTATCAAATATTTACAAAGGAATATAGTTGGATATTCTTCTTAGACTGAAAGCAATTCATATCACAGGTCGTTTCCTTTCATAGAGCTGATCACCGAGATAGCAGAGCGGGCTTTAGGGGCCTTCAAATATGTGTTCTGGATGCAGAATCAGTCAATACAATGGCTCGGCAACAGCTATAAATGAGAGGCAAGTTATCTTAATAAGCTCACCAAAAAGTATAAATAGTTCATGAACTACTTGCTCATGACGTTTTGAAATATGTACAACTACGACCTTATCGTCTTCGATTGAAAATATCGAATATATATGATTGCTTAAAGTTTCAGGCAAACTAACCCGCATCCTTGCTAATTTTTAAAATGCGTCTTTCTGTAATCCTGCTTGAATATACACCGATTAATTTCTTGCTTTATTCATCAAATAAAAAACAAATAAAAGAAACAAGTGAGTTAACTCAGGCATTTTAATAAGTTTGTTGTAAAAATGCAAGTATTAGTTGATGTGAAATGAAATGTTTTAATTGCTTGATTTTTTTTAGTCAACCATCAATACCCCTTTTAACCTTAAAAAATTCAAATTAAAACCACTTTCATCTGTCCGTTTAAGACGATTCATCTTCTATCCAAAATTTGTTTATCAGTTCCGGCAGTTTGGGGTTGTCCAAAATAGTTAGATGATTTCCATCGAGTAAGTGGATTTTTACTGCACTCATTGTTAATGAACCAAGTTCATAGTCCTGAGCAATTGTTGACACAGTCGGAATGGTGGGCTTAATTAAGCAAGTTTTAGCGTTTATTTTATGCAACGAGGACAAATCAAGTGCCATAATCATTCGACTACGTTGGACGAGCGCCTGCACAAAGGCAAGGAGGTACGCTTCGCTGACAATTTTCTGACGATGAGCATATTTTTGGAATGCGGTATATCGTGCTTCTAAGCCAGCTATTTGCAGGAACTCGTTCACTGTATTCTGCCCTCGTTCTTCGGCGAAAAGCATGTCAACGACGCCTGCCAAAACTAGCGCATCAATATTCTCATTTCCAATGTTGGTGGTGTAGCTTTGGTAGATGGCGGAGATTAGTGCTGGTGAACCATCGATCAACATCAGTTTGCCAGAATAGCCTAACCTCTCAAGAAGAGACACAACCATCGTAGCTGTAATTGATCCAAAGGAGTAGCCTATGATTCGGAAATTTTCTCCCTGCTTTAACTTTGGAACTATTTGCTAGAAGTAAAAAAAAAAATATTACTTAAACCAAAAAGGGAGACTTTCAAACATACTTCGAGAGCAAATACAGCAACTTCGTCGAGCGAACTCATGTCAGCGGTTTTATGCAATTGTAAAACATATGAAGGCGCATCTATGTTTGAACCTAAATCCGTCCAAACTTGTCCGGTGGAACACTCGATTCCAGGAATGATGAATACGGGCGATACAGCTTGTTTTCCCTCATTGACGGGTACTATAATTTTATCGTAGCTGGCCTCATCCCCCAAAGTACGCATCATTTGGATCATTTGACTTCTATTTTCCGAGACTTCAAGCTCCGCATGTTGATTGCCATGCTTTTCTCGAGCTTGCGAGTATTCTTGCAGCTTTTCGAGTGTCAGTACACGAAGATCTTGAGGGGATAAAAACAGATCGAAATCTCGCTCAAGTGTCTGTTTAATATCGACAGCCATCAACGAATCCATGCCAAGTTCCGACAAAGTTGTAACAAAAGAGACTGATTTGGGATCGCGAATACTCATGATATCCAAAACACTTTCCAAAATGCTGATGGAGCCACCAGTTTTCAAATGTTTTTCGGCTACAACCATACTTGCAACGATCGGATCCGGAGACGAGAGTAGAGTGTCAAGTTCATGCAGGCAGGAAGAAATCCTCTGTTGCAGAGTTCCTCCGATCTCCAGATCGACCTTGTCCTCGGCCATGTTGGCCACCAAACCTACTTCACCAATTGCACCCCATTCGATGGCTTTCCCTGGCAAGCCATTTGCAACTCGATCCTCAATGATGCGTTCCATGATGGAGTTAGCCATGCCGTAGTTTGTTTGACCGGGATTACCACGCCCACACGAGACACTCGAAAAGACTACGAAATGTTGAAGCTCGGGGCAGAGTTGACGAGACAACTCATCAAGGTGCTTGGTACCGAAAGCCTTGGGACTGAATGACTCCTTGAAGAGTTCATCATTTTGATTAACGAAAACGGCATCTTTCAAAACGACAGCCAGATTGAAAATGCCACCAATTGGTCCAAGAGTCATTGATGCTTTCAGTAATGCTTCGCATCCGCATCTTGTACCAATATTTTCGGTACTTATTCTTACTTCGCAGCCATAACCCTTCCATAATCTAAAAAAATGAAACAAAGCTTTTGAATTCCAACTTTAGCACGAGGATTTTTTTCTACTCACTGTATTCTATATGATTGATAACCATTGGATATGCCTTGGCTGGAACTGAGAACTATTTTGCGGGCACCTCTCATTACCATCCAGTCGACAAGTTCCAAGCCAAACCCTCCTATGCCTCCAGGTATGACATAGACTAGTTCCGATGAGAAGAATATCATCGGCAATACTTGCATCGGGAGTGTTGTTTTGGCTTCTGCAGACTCTCGAACTTGAACGAGAACTTTTCCTATGTGCTTCCCGCTGGCTAGGTACCTGAAGGCTTGTTCCATTTCCTTCGCCGGGAAAACTTTGCTTGGAAGTGGCTGAATTATTCCTCGTGCGATGTCTTTTGTCAAATGTTCACAGAGTTTCTACAAGTAAAAGGATTTTTTGAAACTTCAAAAACATCTTAAATATTGGAGAGCTTTTAATCCATAACCCACTCTAGCTAAAAAAAAAGGAAGACTGCGATGTGAGGCCTTCTGTTTGAAAACTTTAGAATCAGCCAGATCAAGTGCAGCCGAATCACTCTGGGAAGCCCTACTCCTCTTAGAAGGCGATGACGGCGGAATGACGCTGGTTCAAGGTTCGAATCCTAAAGTGATCTAGTTTTTCGAAACTGATTCAGTCACCATTTGCCATTGGGATAAAATTAATGGCGCTGTCAACGGATTGGTCAACTAAAGAAAGTATGATAGTTGGATTTATTGGGTGTACTTGCTGAAGTGGTTACTGTATCAACTACTGGAAACTGGTTTGTGTAAAAGCTAATAAGTCATGGATAATTGAAACTAAATGTAACTGAGTTTCAAACCATTACAACTCGCGTTATGTGACCTTGTAGACGAGGTGAAGAAAAAGAGAGAAAAACTTCGAAGGAAAAAAAAAGTGAACACATAGTCAGTGTTTAAGGATATCAAAGATTCCAGGGAATTGAAGATCTATTCAGGCAGTACTCAGCAGCTGCTTTACTATTTATAATGACTAATAGAGAGTGAGGGTATAAGGAAATTCCAACTACAGCCACAAAATGGCAAAACTATAGGTTCAAATAGTTTATGAGCAGAATTTTTTTAATATGGCGGAGGACGAAAGTATGCCCGACGACTGAAATCTCATCTCATCTCATCTTCCGAAAAGAATCCTTTGTCCTTGAACAACTATCGACACAAATTCCTGCTCAACGTCGCTAATAAGATCCTATTCAGAGAAGCGCGTTCACAACGCGATTTCTTTAACTTATTCTTGAACAGATATTGCACTGTACAGGTTTCAACATGGAAGGCAATATCTTTTTCGAGGCTCTTCAGCTGGTCGAATATGCACATGATCATGCGACGATGTGATTCTCGCTCGCATCCAACTTCGGTTTATCCAAAACAACTGCGATCAAAACTCGTTACTCGGAGGATCAAAATCGAAATCTACAAAACACCCATCTTTCCAGGCCTTCTTTAAGTAGCTGGACGATGATTGAAAGAGCAAAATATTAGTGATCTTCGAAAGGTTCTCCGTCGGATATTGGATCCTATCTGCGAGGAAGGCGAACGGAAGAGAAGGTACAAGCGCATACTCCACGGACAACATGCTGTCGGCTCGGCTACATTAAGCGAATGGATAACAATACTAAGAGTGCCTAAAGACCGCAGCGACTAGGCTCACGAAGGAGGAAAAGACCCAACCCTACAGTTCAAGCAAGCAGATCTATTTGTGATCGATTGATTGACAAAAAAAAACTTTAATACTTTAATACGATCTAATGTTGGATGACGGCACGAGGAAGTTTATATATGAAATAAGATTCGAAGGGCTATCTGCACAATATACACAAGTGAATACATATACATATAGTGTAACTTCAAAGCTTAATCCAAATTGATTTCCATAAGGAAAATTACGGGTCCTAAAATCCAGCTTTGTGGTACGCCTTAACCAATATGTTTAAGTCCACTTCTTGTTGTTCCTATTTTGAATCTCTGTGATCTATTTGCCAGAAAAGACTTAAGCCACTTCAGAAAAATGTCACGAAAACCTACATCTTCAGCTTTTTAAATAATAACTCGTGATCGACCATGTCAAAAGCTTTGGCAAAGTCGACAGCAGTATTCTATTTGCTGTCTAAATTTGAAAATGTATGATTGTCTTCTGGAATTGGTTTCCATTTGACCAGAATGGATAAAACAAATTTTGTAAATCTATTTAGCATATTTCAAAAATGTTGCTTGCAGTTCACAAATGGTTTTATGGTTTTAGAGGGCGTTTGTGTAAACTCTTTTAAGGTTTAACTAGCTTGAGAAAGTCTTTCTTGGAAAATCATGAGTTCAAAACAAGTTAATGAAAGCCGTTCTGGAGCGGTATAAACGGGAAACGAAAAAGCTGACGAACTGGCTAGGAAAGGGGCAGGAAATAGCCATCAAAACCCGGTGAAGAAAATAGGCGTCCCGCTTACAGCTATTAAAAGAGCTATTAACGAACGGGTAACCCGAGAATGTAGCGAAACGAGCTCTGAACTCCAGCAAACGGAATCTAAGGCGTTTGGTTGGACTCCATTTACATAGACTGGAACTAACAGACACCTCAACATTCCAAAGCTGCAAAGAGGAAGAGCACGATCTGGAGCACTTCCTCTTCCACTCCACCAGCAACAGCGAGACTGCGTTACAAGTGTCAATACTGATACCGATTTTTGAGCACCTCAAATAAATTGGGATCGGTGAGATCATGAAGTTCGCAAAACGACCAAAAATATTTCCCGACCATACAAATCCCTCTGACACTACCCTTGTTAAGCCAAAATCTTCTCCACACAGGAAATAGGGGAACACAACGGGCCCAACTGGAGTCCAATCAACCAACCAAGCGGTATTGATGAAATCTTCAATCTTCGAGTGGCCATTGCATAGCTAAGCTTGCTAAAAATTTGAAACTCTGCGAAGTTGACCTGGACTGAGGCCATGAAAAAATTAAACTCCTAAATCTTACTGATTGATTATTAATACGGGTGTGAAGGCTCGAAGAGTTTCTTGTTTAAGTTTTAAGTTCTGTATTCGACCATTGTTAAATTCGGGCTTAAGTGTAAAATATTGAATGCAGGACTTGTCATCAAAATTGTATTTAATTGAGCTTAATAAAACACACTGACCTTCATTAACGCGTAGTCTTCTCGTGCTATAACCATGTCCAGAAGAACAGCTATAAAAGAAATTTCTTTAAAGAACGATGCCAATCCCAATGGATTATCGTTCTGCATGTCGAATTTGCCGATTTCCAGGAAAACTCCACCAACAGCTAAACATCTGACTGATGCAATAAGCTTTTCCTCGGCCAGTGAGTTAAGGACAAAGTCCACTCCCCTTCCATTGGTCACAGTTTTGATCATAGTTTCGAAAGAAGTGTCTCTTGAATTACCTATGTGGCTTCCTATATTTTTGAGTAGAAATGTATTATTGAATAATTTAAATAACTTCATAAAAAATTTTCTTTGCAAACCTTTAAGTTGAGGGAATGTCTCGAGAAGAAAGTTCTTCTTTTCAACCGTACTTACAGTAGTAAATACGTCCAAGCCATATGCTAAGGCAACTCGAATAGCTGAAAGTCCAACACCACCAGTACCCGCATGAATGAGAATACTTTTGCCCTTGCGAATATCTGTACGGTGGAAGAAGGCATAGTAGACCGTGAGATAAACGACAGGAACTGTTGCGGCTTCACGCAATGACCAATGCTCGGGCAGTTCCAACGTGAAGTTCGACGGTGATGCAATATAACTTGAAACAGCTGCTTTGTCCAACATGCCCATAACCCTCTTGCCAGTTTTTAAATCGACACCAGAATACTCCATGCCTAAGATGCAATCCTTGCTCAAGCGATCGTAACCGAATATTTCAGCAGATATGCGCCCAGTTGCGAGCATAATGTCCCTAAAGTTGAGACTTGAGTAGACGACTTTAACTTGAGCTGACTCGGGATTTATTGCACCATGCAGCCATTTGAGCGTTGAAAGATCGCCGCGATGCAAAATGTTTCCATAAACGTGACCAGCTTGAGGCGCCAGTGGGTAATCAGTGGTGAGTTGAAGATGACGGTATGTACCCCATTGACCCTGAAAGGAAACTCTTTATTTAAGTAAATTCACTTTTGACAGTGAGGCATACCTTTTTGTAAATGTTGATGGCCAAGCCTAGTGCCAACTGATTGGCATACAATGGATGTTGGGGATCAAAAGCGGGAGCTCTGTGATCATCGATGACCATACATCGCACTGTGGTCTTTGTCGGGTACTCCTTTCGGAGGCAGTTCGTCAAGCCTAGTACTCCGCTGAATTTATCATCCGACGCGACTAATATAAGATCCTCTTCGGCCAAAATCTCCTGAGCTGTCTTTATCCACTTAAACTTTGTGTCATTCGATAAGATTTTGAGGAAATTCAGTTTTTTACTGGGAGCATTTTGCTCGTTTCTTCGAAGGAGAACCATCTTAAGGTTGCCTTCGACCAAAGGACACTCGGCGAGCACCGAAAAATCATTCCCTTTTGCAACATTCCCATCTGCCTTCAACACAAGTGCAACATACGTATTAGCCTTCAAGCTTTCGGCTAATTTCAATACATCACCGCCCGTCTGATCGATGATCAAATCATTTTCCACGCATTTAGTAACATCTCCGAGTTCAACATTGACAATGGACGGTAAGTCTTCATATTTAGTTGGACTTAGTATTGTGTAGTCTCCAGTTATTAGTGGGAGGTCTTCAATAGCGTTCAGAAAATGAACAATCAGTGGACTTTGCTCTGCTGTTGGAATGATTTCCGTCAACTTAAGCTTGTATGAAATACCATTCTCCAAAATAAGCTGAATGAAGAACCTGCCAACGTCTGTAAGACCAAGTGCTGGCGAAGGAAAATGCGGAACAAACTGATATCGTTCTAGAACTGGTAGACCTGGGGGCTTCCTTCTTTGAACAATGCTAACTTCACAGCCAATCAGTTCGACACCTCCACCTACAGCTCGATCTCCATCGACGTAAACGTCCACGTGTTCTTTGGTACCGGCGATGTCCAGATGATGCTGACCAAAAATACGAATTTTATTGATTTTCGTCGGCAGGCAAAGATCTCGCGAGTCCATTCTAATGATTTGCGTTTGCATCATACAATCGAGGAAAGAAACCCAGTTGGAATCCCATTTGATGCGGGCAACTAGACCGTCCCCGCGTATTGATTCGACTCCCTTGAAAGCTCCGGTATAATAATAGCCTCTAAGTTTGAGTTCTTTGTAGAAGTCCTTTGTAGACATGTTGAACTCTTCACCGTTTTTCGTGTCATAGGGTTTGGCCACAATGCTAGCTGGCTGCTTGGTGTTTCTGATTTCTCGAATTATTCCGCTGGCAACTAAGCTCTCTCCTTCCACAATCTTGATAGAAAGAATGAGCAAAGTTATTAAACCTTTCTTATGAAAGGCAAAAAAAAATATGTTGACGAAAAAAACCTTTCTGGAGGGATTAAAAGGAAAGGAACAGATTCGAAACTGCAAATAATATCGTGATAATTATCGAGGTATTGACATTTAAAATTTGCTTTCCACTGGTCTTCGAAGAGAAAACCATTTTGGTCTTCCGAACATTCAGAGTTGACAATTGAGGATCTTGACGTATATTAGTAGCGACTCAAGTCAGAAATACCAAAGAAACAAATTATTGGCACGAGAGTTAAGCTTTGAATCTTTGGTGACTTCAGATAATTTAGGCTAGTTCTGCACCAGTTCTGATTTCCTCTGATCCAAGCTTAGTTCACAACTTGTAGTGCATGTGTGAGTTCGCTTATCACTGACGGTTACATCCGTGAAACATAATTGACAGCTTGGCGGGCGTGAATTGTTTGTAGTGGTGTGATTTTTTAATCGTTCACACAACTGTTTGTAGACCTGCCTCTGAGGACTTTGAGAACTTAATGGATTAAAGAACGAACACCAGTCGAATCCGCTACAACGTTTGAAGGTTCTAAACCTTTACCAAACTGAATGGATTTTTAAAATGAATGATTGCACGGGAATTCTTGTAGAAGATAAAAACGGCTCTAATCGTCTTCCATGATTCATGGAATGAGGATATAAACTATTGTCCAGAAAACAAAAAAATTGCTCTGCCCAACACTGCAAGGATTTTGAAAATTTTTGTGGAGCTTTACTTTCTAACAGCTGAAGAAATTTTGTAATCTTTGAAAAGAAAAAGTATACGAAAAAGCACGAGTGAAGTCCAGATCCAAATTCATTTCTCTGGTTATTGAAAAGAGTCTGACAAAGACTATATTAATTTTTGTTCAATTTCGAAAATTTCAAAATGTCACTTAAATGTCGATCGAAAAAACTAGTAAAATCTTGGTATGTTTTCTAGTGGAATATATCAGACCAATTAGCCTCTTGAGTTCTCTAAGCAAAGTCTATTAAAAAGTCTTAAAAGAGAAGCTTTTGGATTTAGAAGTGGACATAACTCCTCTCATCAAGTATTAAAACTATGTCAGCATATCGAAAAAAATCGTGCATTAGAAAATTCAACTGGTCTCTCTGACATTGAAAACGCGTTTGACTGGGTATGGAACAATTGGCTTATTTACAAAAGGTTTAATTTGGGATTTCCTCTTTATTTGGTACACGTTATACAAAGTTTTTTGTCAAGCAGAAACTTTAAAGTGTTTGTCAATAGTGGTGTTTCAGTGTTAACGCAATATCATGCTGGCCTTCCCCAAGGTTCAGTTATAAGTCCTATTTTGTACAATGGGCCCGTTCCAGCATGCCTTTGCTAAACTGGTATACTGCTCCGCTACGGGGAAATTCCTCTGGAACGCATTTGGAGCAACAGAAAATGTGACGTCACGTTTCCTTACAAATCGCAAGGGACTTGACAGCTTTCCTTGCGTAGCGAAGAAATCTTTGCTAAATTCCCTTCAAATATCCCTTAAATTTTCCCGTAGCGACTCGCTACCCTGCGCTACCTTTTGCTACACGAAGAACTGTCATCTCAGTACATTTTTCGCGTAGCGAATCTGCGCTACGGCGTGCTGGAACGGGCCAATGTCTTCACGTCCGACTTTCCACATCTTCCAAACTGTTATAGTGCAATATACGCTGATGATACAGCAGTTTTTTCATCGCACCAATTCAGTCTTAATTTCGAATTTTTCGACGAATTTTCAGAATGCCTTCAGACTGTTGAATAACTATTTTAATAAGTGGAAAATAAAACTAAACGCTAGAAAAATGCAAGCTATCTTTTTTTAGCAGAAAAAGAAAGCATTGTTTCATTCCAAGCGGTCCCTTAAATTTGAATGGTGTCGAAACATCTCGAAAAGAGGCTTACTTTTAAACACCACGTGGCCAAAGTGATTCAAAAGAGTAATATTGCCACCAAAATGCTCTATCCTCTTACAAATAGAAAATCGTTCATAAGTAAGAACAAAATTATATTACATTAAGTCGTATTCCAATCCATTCTCTTCTATGGGGAAACTGTGTAAGTTGTCATATTTCAAGACTGCAAATCAAGCAGAATAAACTCTTAAAAATCAAACTCAATTTGCCCTACTAATTTCTACTCATGATCTACATTCACAAGCGAACATTGAATTGATCTCCGACCGTATTTTGAAGCTTAGAGAAAACTTCTTGAGCAAATGTATATATTCGGGTAATCCTCTGAAAAATGCCTTAGTTTCTTGATTTCTATAAGACTGTGTTAATATATTTAATAATTTACTTATATGTTCTTATTTGTTTTACACATCTATTTATTTATTTATTTCTCTTTTTATTTATTTATTTATTTATTTAATTAATTATTTATTTATTTATTTATTTATTCATTTATTTATTTATTTATTGATATATTTATTCATTTATTTATTTATTCATTTATTTCCTTATTTATTTATTTATTTATTTAATTATTTATTTATTTATTTCATTGCTTCATTATTTACACTATAACTTGATTATTGTTTGTTTTTTTGTCTTTTTATTTTATTATTTGTTCATTTATTTGTTACTCACATAAATTAAATGTTTATTTATTTACTTATTTATTTAAACATATTTATATTTTCTTTTTCTTAATTTTTTTGGACAACACAATTTATTTAAATACTCTATCTATCTATCTATATCAGTTAAAGTGGTTGGGGAGTTGACAAATTTTTAAAATGAATCACAAAAATTACAAAAAAAAGTTACCTCGAAATTGCCCGTTCCAAAATGGATCATCACAGTCAATTCAACTTGGCTATCAGCACTTAACGTAGTGGCTCGCACAAACTTTACATTCTCCATCTCAATATTCCGATCAGTTAAACCGGAGTCATAATGCATTGTAGTGAATGTCTTCCAAACAATATACAAGTAATAAGTGGCGGGTACAAGGATCTTTCCATCAATAGTATGGCCCTCCAAAAATTTATCAAGAGTTTTCAAGTTTACAATAAATTGTTTTTCACCGCTTTTTTTAGAAACTGAATTTTCATAGCTACAAACTTTCCAAGAGTCACGATGGTCGAATTCAATCAAATCACTGATCGTATCAGTTCCGCTAGATACTGGCCATTCGACCTTTGGATACAAAATATCTGCTGGCACGTTAATGCCATTCATGAACAATCTAGAAAAAAACAATTTATTGTATTTTTTAAATGTATTCTAAGTTGAATACTTACTTTCCTAAGGCGGCCAAAAAATAAATATGATTTTCCTTGTTGCCTCTTTGAGTCAATCCAATGTGGACACCGCTCGGAATGGCGCTCTTCAATATTGAAAGTAAGAGCCCGTGTGGGGCAATTTCGATTGTCAAGCTATTCTTTGGAAGAAGAGCTGAGGTTTCCTCAAATAAAACATTGCTTAAGAGATTGTTGGTGTGATATTCAGCCGATGAGAGGAGTGATTCTGGCTGTGTCCACTGCTTTTGAGGCACACTTGTGCTTAGCCATTTTGGTGATCTCTTCTTCGGAGTTGGTATCACATGCTTGAGATATTTAAGGAACTCTGGTCCCAGATGTGAGATATACCTTGTGTGGTAGGCAATATGTGAACATGGCACCTCTCTGGCAAAGATATTTTGGGCCTTAAGCTGCGCCACAAATTTTGCAACTTCATCCGCTGGACCGGAGATTGTACACGAATCGGGGCCATTGTGACAAGCCACCTCAATGGTATCTGGAAGCATATCGAGGATTCCCTTGTAAGACAAGCCAATAGCAGCCATTGAGCCTCTGATGCTTTTGTTCTCTAAGCTGATTTTTCCTCGATAGAAGGCAGACAAAATCATTTGCTCAGCCGTGAAACAACCATCAGCATAGGCACAACCCAGTTCTCCCGTGGAGTGTCCAATAATGTAATCTGGTTCCATTCCCAGAGCCTTGAGAATGTCCGTCAACGCAATCTGTATAGCTGCAATGCCAATAAATGAATGCAAGATGTTGTCGAATGTCTTTGGGTCATCTGACGTCAGTATTTTGATTAAATCAATTCCAGCTGGTTTCAGGGCATTGTAGCATCGCTGTATCGAACGCCGAAACATAGGAATCTGCATCAATGCCGATCCCATTCCAGTCCACTGTGAGCCCATTCCACTGAATACCCAAACAACCGGGCGTTTCACTCCCGCATTATGTTCAATTTCCTTTGCCAGACAAGTGGGCATTTGGGTGCCACTGGCCTTCAGAATACTATAACCTCGAAATACCATTCCAGGAATACCATCAGATTGTACATTGTGCAGCAATGCAACATACTCTGGATCTAGTGGTTTGCCTTCAAGTTTCTTTTGAACCTTCTCGACTGCTTCATTAGTGCGTCCCGACCATAGACAAAGCCTTGGAAGACTACCCTCAGGTATGCCGACAAATACTTTCTCCTTTTCGAATCTTTTCAAAAGCAAATGAGCATTGGCACCGCCAAAGCCAAATGAATTCACACCAACGTAGGGTTTTTTAAGGTCGGTAATCTCGCTGACCACTTTCAATCGGCCTTCTTGCAGTGCGGCGATTTCTTTCCTAGCTTCGCTAAAGTTTATATTTGGCGATATCTTACCACACTGAAAGGCAAGCAGAACTTTCACAACTGAACAGACCCCTGACGTGGGTTCCGTATGCCCAATGTTTGACTTGACCGAACCAATTAGCAGGGGCTCCGAGCGCTGCTTACAAATAATATTGTCAATTGCACGACACTCTTCTGGATCACCAACGACTGTGCCTGTGCTGTGCGCCTCCAAATATCCAATTTCATCGATTTGTATCGGAATTTCATTGTAGAACTCTTTCAAAAGTATCTCCTGCATATTTCCTGAAGGATAGGTTATACCCTCAGGCTTGTAGCCATCACAATTTGTTTTACTGTGCACGAGTGTGCCATAAACTCGAACAGCGTCACGTCGTCGTTGAAGGTAAAGTGCTGCCACACCCTCGGCACGTACATATCCGTTGGCCTTTTGATCGAGCGGTGAGCACACTGCTGTAGATGACAACACCCCAAGGTGAGCAAAATGAAGAGTAATGTTCGGATGTAGGATAAGATTCGTGCCACCGATAATGGCGGAATCTATGGCTCCACTCCTCAGTGCACTATATGCAATGTCGATAGCATACATCGAACTCGAACATGCTGTATCTAAGAATATTGATGGACCATTTAGACCCAAACTATACGAAATGCGATTGGCGAACATAGCTCGACTTGCACTGTACCAAAAAAAAAAAACACCCATACATACAAAAATAAAACCTTGGATTTGTTTTGTGGAGAGACTTACCCAGTTATGGCAAATGGGACTTGCGAGAATGGATCATCAACAGCATCCTTTTCCGAATCAGAGAAACATGAAGAAATAAAAACTCCAGTTTTAGTGCCTCGAATGTTGGTCGGATTGATTCCAGCATCCATAACGGCCTTATAAGCTTCTTCTAACATTGCTCGACACTGTGGGTCCATGAGCTCTGCTTGCGAGCTATGTACTCTAAAGAAAGTGGCATCAAACTTATCATAGTCAGACACTTTGCCATACCGTCGTGGCAACTCTGGATCATATTTTTTCCAAAGTTCACTAACTTCACTTGTCATGTCAACCTAGAAGAAAAATTTATTCCTGTTAGAAGGGAATCACTGAGGAACATGTAACTGTGGATAAAAATTTGACCCAAGCAAATAAAACTGTGTAGACTTTATGACTTTAAACAACAAACCCTTTTAAGTTGATTCTCAGGTGCAGAATGAATTTCAAGAATTGGACAACAAAGAAACCATCGCCGATCTTTTCAAAATATCTAATGTCCATATATAAATTTAAAAGCTTGAGGCGCTGCTGTACGCTCTCCGTTATAAAGGCTGATTTTTTAAGAGCTATGGGAAAGTTTTTAAAAAAAAAAAACACATAAAATTCAGAAAAATGCATGAAATCTTTATTTGAATCGATAGTACGGTCCAAATAATTTAATGTTTGAAGATTATTTCATGCAAATGTTGACCTTGACTGCGCCTCAAACGGTCCATCCATTTCCAACATTTCGGCCGGTATCTCACGAATAAATGCTTCCCCCCAAGCTTCAAAATTAATATATTTTCCACAATACATACATTTATTTATTATCCATCTACGTACGCCTATATTATGATGACGTATTACTAAGAGAGGGGTAATTCTGAACCTAAAATATACCATTACTTTATACTTTATAATATTTTCTACTTCTTAGTCTTTAAAGTTAAGTTTTAACATCAGGTTAAAGTGAAAATGAAGCTGTGGGATTATATTAAATTTAAGCGTATAGTTGTAACAGTTTTAAGACAATAACTGCTGAAGAGTTCCCTCTGACGGAGACGATACCGGAACACCAGAATTTCACTACCAGATAATTGTAAAGTGTATTGTCACCGGACTAACATAAACGTTTTCTACTCATCAAGCCCTTTTATTTGATACCCATGTTAAGGGGGTTGATAAAAAAGGAAACCACCATCTTTGAGCGGTGGCCATATTGAATTTAGTGTGATGTTACTGACTTAATCGTTTTCTGCTCTTGAAACCGTTTCATTTGTTACCCATTTTAAAGCAGTTGAAAAAAATTTTATTAGCCATCTTGGAGCTGCGGCCATATTGAATTTAGTGTGATGTTACTGGGTTTATCGTTTCCTACTTTTCAAACCTTTTCACTTGATACCCAAGTTAGGGGGATTGAAAAAAAATTAAAAAAATTAATTCGCCATCTTGAAGTGGTGGCCACATTGAATTTAGTGTGATGTTACTGCCTTAATCTCTACGATGACGCAGTGGACGAGTTTTGTCCTAAATTCGTCTTGATCTACAAGGCAATCCATGTAAAAGGATCGGAACGTAAACAAGCAACTTTTGCTCTCATGGGACTAAGGGACATAGGGTTCCAACCGCAACAGCGTCCGATTTGACCGTTCCACACTTCTTTCTTGAAAATTCAATTTGAAAACTTATTAGAAAATTTTTAGCAGTAGAAATTTGTTTTAAAAATCCCGAATACTTGCAGTAATTGGATCGGGCTCTGCGCAATTTGCACTCCAAAAACAAGTAATAAAGGGTGGGTCATTATTATTGATGCTTGCCTAGGACAAGTCTTCGTTCGACTCTTAAAAGAACTTGAACGCTTTTTAAAATTTGAAAGATTTAAGCGTGTCACAATCATGCGAATATCATATTCCATGTTCCCTATTTCAATAAAATGGTTTGCCTAGAATTGCATTGACTTGCCTCCATTGTTAAAAAATAAAGCTATTATATTCTTAAGCAGTCTTTAACATCAAAAGAACAATGCGTATTCGTTTTGGAGCATGAGGCTCGTGTGCCGAAAACTAATAACGTCAATGCCAAAAAAAATTAAAGCATCAGCCAAGTCAAAGGTGCCAATACCAGCTTTAATGTTTTTATTGCTTAAAAATCTACTGACTCTAATTTTTCCTTTTTGACCTTTTTTTTTGAAGATATGGCAATTTTCCAAGGGTGCCTTTTGGCCAAGATTGTATAATCAAAACCGCAAATGAAAACATTTAAATTGCGTAGTAACATATTTTTGCGTGCTCAAAACAAAAGAATAAAAACGTTAAATCGTTTTGACATTCCACCTGGGGTCGGCGCTGCAATTTTGAAATTTTAACAATTTTACTGCCGATGACTTCACTGCGGGCAGCATGCATGTTTTAAAGAGCAAAAAGCCATCATATGAAAGTACTTTTTTTTCTTTTTAGCTTGACATTATTTTAAATAAATTTAGTATTCCTTAAACTGATGGATACGTGCATATATCGGTTTCACATTACAAAACATGTGAAGCTTCTTTCAATAATAACTCTAGAGTGTTGTCGAAAAGACGTTTGATAGTTTAATTCATTAGTCATTCTCTTTCAGAACAGTGTTCCATATGTAAAATGATTAAGGTATGCCAGGGCTTGGTCCGGGACAAAGTCTGATCCCCTCAAAGCCGGCTGGTTCGCTGTACAAGTTCAAATTCTCAGCACAAAAACTAAATTAAGAGTTTAAATTTCTTGAAGCAGAAGCAATCCAGGAACATATACTGTACGACAAATTTAAAAAAAAAATCGGGCCTAGTTAAAGACATAATGCACGTAGTATCAAGAGTCCCACACGGTTCTATTCTGCGGCCTACTTTGTATTTTGTATATGTATGTGTATGTTAAAACGTGTTCCAAACAGAACTTTTAACAAATCTTAAATACTATACAATTGAATTTGTTCATAATTTACAGAATGAATTGCCCCGTCAAAGACCGCCTAGGTTATGCTCCCGATCAGTAGTATACTCATATCGTCTTTAACCTTGACTGTGGCGGTATTCTAGATTTGGCATTTTCGAAAACAAAATTCAAGGGAAGACAATAAATCACTTAAGCCAATATGACTCGAACAAAATCTAAGCAAGTGTTTTTTCGAAATCTCTGTTTTCTAAAGTTCGACGAAGCGAATAGTGGTTTCATCCTCACCAATTGTCATTAATTTCGGTAACAACCTTTAAAATAAACGGATACTATGTTGGGCACAAAGTTTGAGTTAACCCCATCTCTAACCAGAAATGTCTTGATGAGTTCATTTAAGCCCTTTTAAGCCAGAAGGATTCAGAGAGTGGTACAGTTTTCGGTGAAATATGTCATCAAATCACGAGTGAACCTTTTGCTTCCATACTACCATCATAAGGAAGTTTTTGTGTTTGAAAATATTTGATGGAGGGGGATATTATACTCGCCTTTTTATGACACGGGCTGGAAAAATTCTATTTTCCACCAATTCGGGAAGTGACCAGAAAAATAGTACGGTCGAAAAGACTTTCGCAATGGTTTTGCAGCGAGGAAGAATACTTCAGGAGATTGGATAGAATACCATCTGAACCAGCTTCATCACAATTGATTTTAAGTTCACGAGCTGAATTTTGAGTTATTTAAGAAAGATAATTCCTTTAAGAAGTAAATTTTAAAATTAAAAAACGTTCGCCTTCTCACCAGTGCCAGTAAAAGGCAGTAATATCGCCAAAGTATTTTTTTTTCGACAAAGATAATTGCCATTATTCACTAATAATAAAAAAATATTATTCAATAAAAATAAAATATTAAGTTTTTCCAAAAGTAGTAGAAACTAACGAGCTAAGAGACTCACTTGAGTCTGCTTTTAAAAAAATCAAAAGCAAATTTCTTTTGAGGAATGTTGTACCATCTCAATTCAGGACCCAACCAAAAAATTACAAGTTAACATTAAATACAAAAATAAAAAAGTAACGCACGCTTTGGATTTTCCTTTAACACAAATATTGAGATTGTTCACAAATTCAACTTACTTTATTATACAAATTGTTGGCGAAAATTGCAACGTTTTCCGAACTTGGAAAACGACCAGACATTCCACTAATAACAATCTCGTCACCTTCATCGACAGCATTCGCACGATAATACTGCGGTTTCGTCATATCCTTGAATGGAACCTGATCAGCATTTTTAGACTTGGATGCCATTGTTTTCTTTTTCTAAATTCACAATATCACACACTTTCAAAAACTGTATTCCACGATTTTTCCCTTGACAAGGACTACCGCTAAGTTAAACAATTATTATGAATCAAACGCAATTGTCAATCCACAATAGAACGCATTTAAAGTGTGCACTGGCTTTTATGGTCTCGGGCGGTCTAGATCATTGTAAAGATGAGCTTTTTCATGGGGTCAAAATAAGGCAGTTACTCATCCGCTGCAATTGGGTTTTATGGAATTTTAATTCAAAGGGTTCCGTACCATAGATGGCAAAACACGGAAAACATATTCGTTTGAAATTAACATTAAATAAATGAAAGGATTTTTAAGTTTAGTAGATGAATTCAGGACTTTCAATTCAAGGTCTTTTGTTCACCGACTCACAAAAAATTATCATCAAAAGATTGTTGTAAAGGGTCCGCCATCTAACGTTTTTTTTCAACTAGTGCTTATTTCGTGAATGGTAACACTTAGCTCATGTCTGATTTGACAGATAATTAGCAGCTTTATCCTTCCGCTAAACGAATATGGTTGTGTATATGCTTGAACAACGCTGGGAAATATTGCGACATTACTTTGAAAATCATGGTAATGTTGCAGAAAGTGTGCGAAAATTGCGTACGGATTATGGAAGAAGAGAAGCACCGTCAGCTCCGTATATTCGTTATCTTGTAAAAAAAGTGAAAGAAACTGGCATCCTCATCGATAAACCAAAGCGTGAAAAGCCAAAAACAGTGCGTATACCCAAGAATATTGCTGCTGTGGCAGAAAGTGTGCGTGAAGCGCCATCAACATCAATTCACCGTCGTTCTCAACAATTGAACATTTCGGAGTCATAATTGAGATGAATTTTGCATAAAGACCTTGGTATGACGCCATACAAAGTCCAATTGGTTCAGGAGTTGAAGCCAACTGACCATCCAATGCGTTTTCGCTTCGCTAAGTGGGCCTGCGATCGACTTACAGAAGATGCCGTTTTTGCCAAAAAAAATCATCTTTTCAGATGAAGCTCATTTTGATCTTGAGCAAGGAGTGGCCGTTACAATCAATGGCGATCGTTATCGGGCCATGTTGAACGAATTTTTGTTCACAAAAATTGAAGAGGAGGATATTGGCAACATTTGGTTTCAACAGGACGGCGCTACGTGCCACACAGCCGAAGCTACACTCGATGTTTTGCGTTCTGTTTTTGAAGATCACATTATCAGCCGCAGAGCTGATGTCCTTTGGCCACCTCGGAGCTGCGATTTGACACCGTTGGACTATTATTTGTGGCCAGAGACAATTGACGCTTTAAAGGACAATATTTGTGAGGCCATTGGTGAAATACAGCTGCACACAATCGATAAAGTGCTTAAAAATTGGACCGATCGTGTAGGCTACCGCATGGCCAGCCGAGGCAGCCATTTGAATGAAATTATTTTCCATTATTAACCGGAAGGATTGTACTTTCAAATAAAAAAAAGTTATTTGGCGGACCCTTTATTATTTCGAAGTTCACACACTTTGCAATATTTCCGAATGTTGTTCAAACGTTGGTCGATCAATTTTGTGCTGTGAAAATATAAAACAGTGAGTTTGCCCAAACTTATGAGCTATCAATGTCAAAAGAGCACATGGTGCAAGAAGAAACCAACAAAAAGCCCACCCTATGTATGAATCTCTTTCTTTAGTGCTAGAAGTTAAATAAAAATCGATTCATATAGCTTTAGCTGTTGGCGCCGTGGCTAAGTGGCGAGTGTGTTTGCTCCTGAGCGTGGAGACCCGGCTTAAAATCCAGAAAGAAACATCTGATATTTTTCACGGTCCAACCTCGCGAGTAACTGACAATCTGGGCCGTTCGAGGTAGGTAATAAACAGTTGGTCAAAACCCCCGCTATTTGCGAAAAATGTGGGTCGGGGAAATGGGCCCTGGTCCCTTAAGGAGCTGTTGCGCCACAAATTTTTTATATACCTTCAGCTAAAAAATATCTATTTGATTTTCAGAAGAAGTTTAAATAGACTTAAATGCAATCAAATTCTGCTTTTTGTTTATAAAGCTGTCGTGCGGAACCCTTAAAACGCATGCCAAACGTGCTCTTGAACGTGTTTTAATGGGTTTCATGTACATTAAATTTATTTTAAAGTTTTTTAATTGTTTTTGTTTTTGCACAAATTTTGCAATTGCATATATTTAAAGAAATGCTATTAAAACGACTTCGAGGCTTCGAAGACTTGAAGAAATTGTAAAGGAAGTCTCCAAGGAAACCACAATATTTTTTTTATTATCATTGAGTTCGGCTTTGCAAATTATCAAATGGTCCTTTCACAGCGGCATATAATTATGGGAAAGAATACGTTTATGGTTGCAAATAGGTCACCTCGTTTGGGTTCAAGTTCAAGTCTAAACATTAAAAAAAAAACAGCGAACAATAATTTCAAGCCGTTGACGCACTTAAATTCAGGAATGCGCTTGACTTCACAATGCTTTATAATTTCTTTTATTTATTTTTGTCTTATTTTTGTTTTAATAGATGAAATGTGCTGCCTTACAGATACAATGCAATAAAAACAATAATGAAGGGCATAACCTCCTCTGGGTTGTTTAAATTATATCACATCTTCCAGATGAAAAGATAGGGGTACCAATAACTTAGAAATTTCTACTAGACAGAGTTAACATCAAAAAGATGGAACCATAACTCTTCATGGTAAGGGGAAAAGAACTGCGATAAAATCGTTTCATCCATGAATGATTAACTCCTGAGCTTAAACTGAATGTTTGGAACTGGGTGGCACTCGTATATGATCAAGGATGCTAGAGTGTACATGACTACATGTGAGTAAGAGTTATCTGTCAAACAAACTTCTCCAGTGGACAAGTATTTTGGCAAGTTACTCTGCTAACACTTAAACAAAGTCTTGAAGCACTTAGCTCAATTTATGATGCTCCATCCGTGTAGTTAAGACGCAAAGCTATGAACAGATTTATGTCTAGGTATACACTTTTGGGTAAGATTCATCCAACAAGAGCTCATCACTGAAATAGCATCTGGAGAAACGAGTGTGCCCGGCCACCATGGGGAAAATATTGAAGAAAGGTCTTGGCATACACCCGTTTGTGATTCAAATCAATTTCTATGATGAGCTTCATGTCTGGTTTAGTGTCCAAATTAACTAACAAAATTGTCTATTTTGTATCCTCGCGATATTGCGTTAAATCTCCCAAAAAAGCCAGTGTCCGGAGCGGTTTGCATGTCGAAGACATAATTGCTTTGTTTTTTTTGTTTGTAAAATCTGGGGACGAAGCCAACATAACCATGCACCAATAACATTCGCCTAATAGCCAACCACTTTATTGGGGCAAACATTTCTTGAGTGAATCTGCTAAAGAACTGTCTATTGGATGCATTATTCATGCGATTTCAATCCTTTGGACCCATCTATGTATATGCTAAGAATTCATTCAAGCTGTGTATCGAGAAGTTATTTTAAGGTTCTCAGAATACTTTATTAATGAAAACAGAATTCAGCGTTTTATATTTAAGATTTTTTGTGGTACTTTGCACTCTTCTGCTTCTCGTTAACTTTCGTTGGAATAAGAAATTTGATTTAGCGAAATAACCTCGATATTTCATCATCTGCACAAGTAGACGAATCTGGACAGATTTAGTGGGCGTTGCACTAGTTTAATTGTTTCGACCACTAGTGCCTTTTGCTTCTGAACAGAGTGAGCACGACTTCGCTACTTATCTGATTTATCCAAGATAAACGCTTTAAACTTTCGTTATTTTTTGTATTTATTATTAGAATTATTATATTATTATAATGTCGTCTCTATAGAGTTACAATCTGTAAACGACTTCCCAGAAGAATTTTCACGTTTGCTCGCTTCTAGGCTTAGAAAGTGGTACGTCATCAATGAATAAAAACAGTGTTCTCACGGTTAAACGGTTGAATCCGCAGTAAAAAAGTTTCTTTTGCTTTATATATATACACTGTATTCAGCTATACTGCTATATGGAGTTTTTCCGCTGCAGAAATGTATGTCAGAATTTAGCCTTAAAAAACCGTGGGAGTTTATTGACAACGTAATTACCACGGCGACCAGTTTTTAACAATTTTCTGCATCAAATATATTGGTGAGAACGTTCCCGATTTTATCGAACATATCTGTCGTCATAACTGGACGAGTTTAAGGGAGACTTTGTTCTTGGAGTGTCATATTTCAGGTATTTACATTTTTTTTTAAGGAAACGAGTAAAGCGTTTTTTTTTCCTGCTTTTTTTTATGATAAATAACGTTAAAAATTAAAGAAAAACAACCACGAAAACAGGTCCTCAAATCACGGGAGGTAAACGGCTGACATCACTTTCTCACATCACTCTTTGTTGATTTGAAACACAAATTCAAGGCATATTATCTTTGACCCTCTGGTCATGGAATGAAGGATGGATTCTTCGTTTAGTACAAATTTTTGAAAATGGCGGCAATTTAAGAAAAATCAAAAAATCAAATAAACGCCTTTGTATATGTGGAAAAAACGATCCATCATTCCGTGAAGATATATTTTCTGAGTATGCTCTAAAAATTTCAGGTCGATATGTTAACTACATCAGTCAGGAGAATGTCAGCCATTTTTAAAAACCGGTTTTCGAGAAAAACACGTTTAAAGTTTTGAAATGTGTTTATACAAATGTGTTTATAATTACCATTAATCGGCAATGCCTGCCAATGCAACCCTACTCTTCTTCTCATGTGGAGCAGCAAACATTTCCCATTGCTCAATATGGGCCTTTTTTGCTGCGTTGGTCACTTGCCTCTCCGCGCGCTCGATCCTTGCTCTGTTCGTGAATGGTCAGAGCGCGCTGCGGCTTGAAATTGACTCCACTACCTTCCTTGTGAAATCGATAGGGATTTTTTTTCCATTCTTTAACTAGAAATTGACTAAAGTGACTCATTCGGATCTGTTTATCGGGATAGTTGCTTAGGCGTACGATAAGGTAACCATTCCTTGACCAATTTCGATGTGTGCTTGGGGTCGTTGTCTTCTTGGAAAACGCAAAAATCACTTATCCCCAGTTTCGCGACACGACAAAAAATGTCTCAAAATATGGAGATAATCTTCTCACAAGGCTCCCAACTCCAGATGACGCTATAAATCCACAGACCATTACCGAACCTTACTGTGCAGTTTAGAATTTGTTCCTCATATTCTTTTTTTTTTCGTTCGCCAAATTTTCGGCGGTTTTCTTGAGCCAAAAATCTTAAATCCAAAAAGAACATTCCCTCAGAATGGCTAGGCCTCATTTTTATATTTCCTGGCATTTAGAAATATTCGTTTTCGGTTTTTTTTTCGGAAATATATGGATTTTTGCGAGGGACTCTGCCACGTAGCCCATGTGCTCGCACTGAACTTTTTGCTGGATTTTTGCGAACTTCCCTCACAATAGCAAGTTCATCACCTACCGACAATACCGACTTTTACGTCTTAGAATTTTTTAAATTTATTCAAAACTTTATTCACAGTTTTGGCTATTTAACAGTAAGATTTTCATTTCCTTGTTTGTTGAAAATAAATCACCTTCAAAGATTGCATACCTTTTTTAAAACGATATACTTTCCAAGTGTCAAAAAGCCAGTTGAAAAAACAACTTGCAGGTGAACACTTTCTTTTAAAGCTCACAGTAAGTCACCATCCTTTTCAAGTCAGTAATTGAATGCAATTAAAACAAATCATTTTTTTCATAATTACATCACTGAATTCACTCGATGTTAGCTAAAGTCCGCAGAGAATTCACATTAAATCAACTGAAGTCACTGAATTCACTGAATTCAATAGAAATAATTTGTAGCCAGACACTATAGAGAGGAGGCATATAAGAAATTTTCACGGAAGAAGTGTAGACGCAGAAGGAGAGAAGAAAAAAGAAAAGAGCCCTTTCAGTCTTCCAGCTCAAGAGTCTAGAAATCGACTTCGCACCAAAAGCTTGAACCGGCACTCGAACTCTTCGAAATTGTGATGGTAATTTTGTCACCGATCAGGGAATTGATAATAACAACAGCGTTTTCAGCAGCTGTTAATTGGGTATGACTAAAAGAGACGAAGTAGTTCCGCAGCCAACTTAGAACAAGACGGCAAAGTTATAAAAAAAGCTTGAGAAAATCAAGGCCATGGGTTCAGACACATTGCCGACTGAACATTTTGCTCCACACAAATCAGGCAAGATGACTACGACACGGCAAGTCAACGATAGGCCCAAACTTCCACATTACGCCAAAAGACCAACGGATTCCAAGTCGATACCCAGCATCTATTCACAGACTTTAAGGCTGCATATGACAGAATATCTTGCTCTGAGCACTACAACGCGATGGCTAAATTCGCGATCGCAGGATTCGCAGGAACACGGATACTTTTTTTGTTACAACGCTCGAAAACTGCACGGTGCATCGTGTCGCCGTGCAATTTTTACCCAAACCAAACCAAACCCAAGGAAATTCACTGTCATTGGACTTCTTCAAACTTGTTGGAAAACATTTAGTATGACCGGCAGATGTCGACATGGAAGGTATAATCTTTCTAAGGTCTATCCAGCTTCTGTGATACTCAGACGCTATCGACTTCATCGCTCGTTCCCAGAGTGCCGTACTGGACAAATTCACAGCGACTAAAGAACAGGTAAAATGGTGTGGTCTTACAATCAATGAGGTCTTGAAAAAATATATGCTGTCAACCAGAAAAAGATCCGTCGAACATCATCTCGGCCAAAACGTAACGATTAATAGCAACAATTTCGAGGTAGAAAAGGAGTTTAACTACCTCGGAACTATATGTCCTGCATAAACAACACCACAGTAGAAATCCGACAGAGAATTCTCCTAGTCTACTTCAGTTTGTTAAAACAACAAGGATGCAACGACCTAACCCAACGGACAAAAATTCTGCTCTACCAAACACTTTTTTTGCCAGTCTTGCAAAGTAGCTTAGCAATTATTGGGATCCTTGGAATGAAAAATACTTCGTCGGATATTTAGCCTGTCTGCGAGGAAGACTAATGGTTCTCCTATATTAGGCTTTAAGGCAGCAGAGTGTGAATGTTGTTGTCCCCCCTAATAAGGTATAAGATACTTTATTGAAAAACCGCATGATGATGAAATAAATCCACTTACTTTAAATGAACTCAAGCAATTTAAGTTAAATTCACTGACTTCAACCGATGAAAAGTGAATTCAATTCAATACAAGGCAATCATGAATTCACTGCTGACTTCAACCAATCATACGTGAATTCAATTGATTTCCGAAATTGATTTCAATTCTATGATTGCTTAAGCCTACTTAAATGGCAGTATTTTTCGAGTTCAATTGCATCAGCAGAAGTTTGATTTCCTTGACTTAAATTCCGTGAATGTCTTTCCAAAAGAATGCATTCTTTCACAGCTCAGGTAAAAAATGAGAAATAAAAAGGCTTTAGCTTAATCTCCCATTTTTTTTTTTGTTATTTATTTAATGCCACTAAACATAATTTTATATTTATTTTAAAGTTCATCTGATGTCCAAAATTTGTTGATCAGCTCCGGTAATTGAGGGTTCAACAAAATTGTAACATGATTTCCATCGAGCACACGAATGTGGACAACACTTGTTGCCAAAGAACTTAGCTCATAGTCCTGCGCTAAATTTTGTATAGTGTCAAAAGTTGGTTTCACCAAGCAAATTTGAGCGTTCATCTTGTGCAATGAGGACAGATCAAGATCAATCACCATTTGACAGCGTTTAATCACAGATTGGGCAAAAGCGAGTAAGTATTGTTCGCTGAAGCCTTTCTGACGCCGGATATATTTTTGAAATGCTGAAATCCTTCCTTCTAAGCCAATTATTAGCAGGAATTCTTTCAAAAGGGACTGTGCCTTCTTTTCAGGAAAAATCAGACACAAAATACGCGACAAAACTAACGCGTCAATATTCTCTTTGCCGAAAGTGGTGGCGTATGTGTGGTATATTTTAGAGAGTAAGGCTGGTGAACCGTCTATCAACAATAATTTTCCACAGTGACCCAATCGCTCAAGACGAGGTACAACTAACGTTGCTATGACTGCGCCATAGGAGTAGCCTATGATTTGGAAATTCTCTCCGGGCTTTAAGATTTCTAGTATATGCTAAAAGTAAACAGCAAAGTTTTTGAAATCAATAAAGATGTTTTGTTTAATGGAACTCACCTCAAGAGCAAACTCAGCGATATCATCGTACGAATTCATGGTAGCTGTTTTATGTAATTGAATGACGAATGAAGGCGCATCAAGAGTTGCACCTAAATCTGTCCAACCTTTTCCCGACGAACACTCGACTCCGGGAAATATGAAAACTGGTGACAAACCTTGTGTGCCCTGATTGATGGGTACGACAATTTGATTGAAAGTAGATTCATCACCCAAATTTCGGACCATTTGGACCTGCTGTACCTCAGTTTCTAAAGTCTCAATTTTTGAATGCTCCTTCCCGTGTTGTTCTCGAGCTTGCGAGTATTCTTGTAGCTTTTCAAGTGTCAGCGACCGAAGGTCTTTGGATGAGAGAAACAGATCAAAATCTCGCTCCAAAGTTTGTTTTATATCGACCGCCGTTAAGGAATCCATGCCAATCTCCGATAAAGTTGCAGCAAAGGAGATTGACTTTGGATCGGTAATATTCATGATATTCATCACCGCTTCCAGAAGACTTCTGGAGCCGGCAGAGTTTGAATCTTTTTCGGCAACAACCATACTTGCGACTAAAGGATCCGGACAGGAGAGTAAAGTGTCAAGTTCATGCAGGCAGGAAGAAATCCTCTGTTGCAGAGTTCCTCCGATCTCTAGATCGATCTTGTCCTCGGCCATGTTGGCCACCAAACCTACTTCACCAATCGCACCCCATTCGATGGCTTTCCCTGGCAAGCCATTGGCCACTCGATTCTCAATTATGCGTTCCATAATGGAATTGGCCATGCCATAGTTCGTTTGACCAGTATTACCGCGACCACACGAGACACTCGAGAATACGACGAAATGTTGAAGTTTGGGACAGAGTTTGCGCGACAGCTCATCAAGATGCATTGTTGCGAATGCCTTTGGGCCCATAGATTCCTTGAAAAGTTCATTGTTTTGGTTTTCGAAAATTGCATCTTTCAAAACTACTGCCAGATTGAAAATGCCGCCAATGGTTCCAAGTTTCATGGCTTCTTTAAGCAGTGCTTCGCACCCATTCATTGTTGCAATATTTTCGGTACTTATGCGGACTTCACAGCCATAACTCTTCAATATTCTAAAAATAAAAACATTTGAAATAAAAAACCTTTTTCGAGGAAACTTCAGTACAACTTACTGTATTCTATACTTTTGGTAACCATTGGAGATGCCTCGACTAGAACTAAGAACTAATTTGCGGGCTCCTCTCATTGTCATCCAGTCGGCAAGTTCCAAACCAAACCCTCCTAAGCCTCCAGGTATGACGTAAACTAGATCATGGGAAAAGAACATCATCGGCAGAACTTGCATTGGTAGTGTAGTTTTGGCATCGGGCGATTCTCGAAGTTGAACAAGAACCTTTCCTATATGCTTTCCACTGGCTAGGTAACGAAAGGCTTGTTCCATTTCTTGGGCTGGAAAAACAGTACTTGGAAGTGGCTGAATGATTCCACTTTCAATGTCTTTTCTAAGAAGATCACACAGTTTCTAAAAAAAAAGAAATTAAATTAAAATGTTAAAATATTTTGGAAAAAAAATATCAACAAACATCAGTGGTCCTTAAACAGATCCTTGTTAGTACGCCAGAGCAATGGGTTGGTTAAATGGTTTGATTGGTTTCTTGTAACGGATTTCTGGTGTATAATTTAGACTTAAGGTCTCCTGATCGAGGTGCCCGGGGAACTACTCTATATTATTGGAAACATTTTTCCATCAATCGATACGTTCAAAAAACTATTACTCTATAAAAATAGTTTTCTGAATACAGTTGAAAAAAACACAAAAATGGGGTTTTTTTGGACACTTTTAAGTCTCATTGTTTTTTAGTTTCTTAAAAACTAATACAACTTTTGGCACCAAGTTTTTTTAAATTCGACTTAAAATTACTAAGGGCAATGAATACTGATAAAAATATTTCATTTAATACTGCAAAACTTTGTAAATAATCAGTATAAAGAAAACATAATATTTTTTGTTTTTAAATTTGGATTTTAAAATGTTATTTCACAGAAATCATAGACTAAAAGTTGAAAGGACTGGTGGGGTCATTATTATCATAATATTAATAGAACAGAAGATAATATTACTTCGTAAAATCTCAAGTTATATGCACTTGTCTCACACCAAGGAAATGGAACTATTATAAATGTATTTTACTATGGTTTAAGTAAACAAATATACGTTCAAATTTGAATGTGAAAACGCATGTACATCTAACATCCATTATAACACATTGTGACGACAATGTTCTTATCAATATTAAAAATTTAAGGACTTGAAAGAAAGAAGGATAATGACTACCATTATAACGCGACAGGATTAGGAGACGAATTGAAATATCGCGCAGTGATTTGAAAGTCGGCTGTACTTTTGCTTCAATCGTTCTATATAGAAACCGAAAATTTTATTACGACTTATTTGCATTCGTTCAATTTGCAGTATTTTTTTCGCCATTATAAGAAATCTGCGGTCAGTGTCGGGAACTCTAGCATTAAAATCCGATAACGAAATTTGTAATTTGATCGTTAATGGAGAGTGGGCCTAATTCGAAAACGAGTTTACAGGTAAAGGTAGATAGGGAAATGTGGTGGTTCAGTGAGAGCCTAATAAGCACTAAAAGCCGTTTTAATATCACAGCTCAGTTACCTTATTTATAAGGTTTATTTAAGATACCTCTAAATCTAGACCGAGGTATTTAAGAGGGACATTAGTTCCTTTATATCCTTCGCAGAAAGCTCATCAATTGATTTGAAGATGGGACTAGCAAGTACTCGCTGTCTGGCTCTAGCAAGAGCCGAACAGGCGGAAAAGAAATGTGTTAAGGTCATCCTCCCAGCTGTGTTTTTGCAGCTGCGACAATGTGAGTTGTATGGGACGCCTTGCTTAATGGCATGATCTCCAATTGGCCATTGTCCTGTTCAGACCGCCACTTTTCTTTTAATGTCATGACGGGTTCGCCGTAAGAGATCTTTTGTTTTTGATTGTTTGTAGTGAGCCCATATTTTCCCCGATGTGGCACTTTAAGGAGGTATGGGGATATATTCGCCTTAACTGGTTGTAGTGTGATGAAAACCTGCCCTACGCTGAAGGGCAGATCCGTGCATAGCAAATGCAAGCTGACCTTCTAATGACGCTATTTCAGCTCGGCATTCCTGTTCTAATTTTCATGTGAAGTAAAGGAGGCAAAAGCTTTGATGGCTGATTGACTATCAATGCATATGGCAATCTCCTGGCTTGCCAGGATAATTGGATGTATTTTGATTTGACGACATGCTTCTCGGATTGCAAAAAGTTCCGCTGAGAACACATCCGCACCGACTCCACCGCCCATCTTAGAGCCGTCAGTGTAGATTGTCCAGTTTAAATCCATGCATATCTGCCCACTATTCCATTCCATTCTTTCTGGGACTAGAATGATATATAAATTCTAGGGACCGTAAAGTCCGTTGGTGATGATACCAAATCTCTTGGTATAAGATTAAGTATAGTGCTATGACCATAGGGTTTTGATGTCCAGCATCCAGACTCTCTGAGCTAAATGGCGCTGTGTATTGTAGTGTGTTTTTAATGTGTAAGTCCAAAGATAGAAAATGCAGCATTAACGTCAAAGCATCTGACGGAGTCGATCGCAGAGCGCCTGAGGTGCCATGCATGCTCTCCTCTGTACCTTGTTTAGTTTAATGAAGCACCGCCGTTTGCATTCAAAGGATCAACTTTGGTTGGAGATCCAAATCGCTCATCAACGTTTCGCTTCCAGCTGAGTTAAGCGATTAAGGTACTAAGCGCTAGTAGATAGAGAAAGCGGTTTATCATTTAGACGGGGAAGTGGAAAGCTGGGTTTTCTTAGTTTTAGTGGTGAAGAGCATCAGTTCCGTTTTGCTTGAGTTGATACAAAGGCCGCATTTTGAAGCCCAGGTATAAACTTCACCCACCCATCAAAGCCGGAAACTTTTCGGATACCAAGATCAGCATATCATCCGCGTTCCCTGTCTAGTTTCTATAGTATGTTGTTCATGACAATAAGCCAAAGAAGAGGAGAGGTGACATCGTCCTGTGGTGTTACCTTAAGTATTCCAGTATTGTTTCCGTATGAACATTATTAAAGACCCCTTCTGTGTCTAAAAAGGTAGCTAGTGTGTACTCTTTATAGTTAAACGCTTTTTGAATACCAAGCACAACTTCATGGAGAGCCGTTTCTGTGAACCTCCCTTTCAGGTATGCGTACTGCGATCTTCGGATGTTTCTATTATAGAGTCTCGTGAGTAGTTGTCCAGGATTTGTTCAATGCGTCCAACAGACAATTCGAATCGACTCCGTACCCAAAGTATGTCAAAGGAACCATATTACTTAGCCTCCGCTGTCCGTCCGTCCGTTCAGACGTCTGTCACAGGAATTTAACTTCTGAAACGTAACTGGTAGACACTTGCAATTTTCAAAGAATGTGAACTACTATGGCTGCTATGAAAACAAAAAATAATAAAAGTATTATAATCTGCAAAACTTAAAAGGGGTCCCCACACAAATAAAAACCGTGTTTTTAAAATCGCAACTCAATTTTACACCAAGAAGTAGGTTTTGAAAACTAGATGGAGAGCACCTTGCTACGTTGAAATTGGAAGGTTTACCATTGCGTTTTAAATACATTCATATACTAGTATAATCAGGCGCAACAAATGCGTTGCAGAAAAATTTGCCGTAACGGAGTTAAGCAAAGGCTGCTTGAAACAAGGCCACTAAATGGTGATTTGGAGCCCTTCGTGTGCGCGTCTGACTCGCACTTGTCCGTTTGTATTCAATTAACCAAGCAGAAAATTGTTTTCTAGTTTTTATAAAGTCACTCACCTTTGCTAAAGTGTAATCGTTGCGAACTAGCAACAAGTCCAGATGAACCGCTACAAATGAAATTTCCTTCAAAAACGGTGCCATGCCCAAAGAATTGTTGCTCTGCATGTCGAATTTTCCAATTTCCAAAAACACTCCACCCACCGCCAAACACCTGACCGAAGCAATGAGTTTCTCCTCGGCCAGTGAATTAAGAACAAAGTCAACACCCCTTCCATTGGTCTCATTTTTGATCATGGCCTCAAACGATGTGTCCCTTGAGTTGCCAATGTGACTTTCTATATTTGAAAAATTGAATACTAAATTTTTGAAATAAAATTGAACGTACAAACCTTTTAAGCGAGGGTAAGTCTCAAGCAAAAAGGTTTTCTTTTCGACAGTGCTGACGGTCGTAAACACGTCCAAACCATAGGCCAGGGCAACTCGAATGGCTGCCAGTCCCACACCACCAGTACCCGAATGAATGAGAATACTTTTGCCTGTGCGAATATCTGAGCGGTGGAAGAAGGCATAGTAGACCGTGAAATAAACAATGGGAACTGTTGCTGCTTCCTGCAATGACCATTCATCTGGCACATCAAAAGTCAAACATGACGGGCATGCAATGTGACTCGAAAACGTCCCCTTCGCTAATACGCCCATAATTTTCTTGTTGAATTTCGTGTCGAAACCGGAGTACTCCATGCCCAAGATACTCTCACTGCTCAAGCGACTGTAACCGAAAATATCAGCAGACAAGCGCCCAGTTGCGAGCATAACATCCTTAAAGTTGAGACTTGAGAAGGCGACTCGTACTTGTGCTTTTTCTGGATCTAAGGGTCCATGTATCCATCTAAGAGATGAAAGAAAACCATTTTGCAGAACGTCTCCGAAAACGTGATCAGCTTGAGGTGCCAGTAAATGTTCGGTGATGAGCTGAAGATGACGGTACATACCCCATTGACCCTTAAAGAATATTCCTCATGTTTGTGTTAATATTTTTGACAAAAACTTACAAACCTGTTTGAATATATTGATGGGCAGGCCAAGAGCCAACTGGTTGGCGTAAAATGGATCCTGAATATCAAAAGCTGGAGCTTTCGGATCATCGATTAGGACACATCTCGCTGCTGTCTTTGTTGTGTACTCCTTACGAAGGCAGTTTGTCAAGCCCAGTACTCCACTGAATTGATCATCTTGCGCCACTAATATGAGGTCTTCAAAACCTAGTACTTCCTGAGCTTTCGTAACCCATTGAAAATCTATATCACTCGATGAAATCTTTAAGAATTTCTCCCTCATACTGTGCAAAATTTGTTTGTCATTTCGTCGGACGAGTTGCAATTTAAGGTCACTTTCAGCCAAAGGATAACTCGCCAGTAAAGAAAATTCAGCTGGTATCGCCACATTTTTATCCGCATTCAACACCAGCGCTACAAACGTATTTGCAGTTAAGTTTTTTGCAAGACGCAAAACCTCACCACCAGTTTGATCGATGATGAAATCACTTTCATTACATTGGCCAATATCGCCCTCTTTGATGGTGACATTGCCCGGTATGTCTTCATATTTACTTGAACTAAGGATTGTATAGTCTCCTTTGATTAGCGGCAAGTCTTCAATCGCGTTCAGAAAATGAACAATCAGTGGATGCTGCTCTGCTTCTAGAATGATTTCCATCAATTTAAGTTTGTTTACGATGCGATTCTCAAGGATCAGCTGAATAATGATCCTTCCAACGTCTGCCAGACGCATTGCCTGCACAGGGAAATATGGCACAAACTTATATGTCTCTAGTACTGGTTGACCTGGTGGTTTCCTTCGATGTACATTGCTTATTTCTAAGCCCACCAATTCAATTCCTCCACCCACAATCCGCTCCGCATCTGACAAAAAATCCACATAACCTCTATTTCCAACAGTGTCCAAATGATGCTGACCGAAAAGACGCAGCTTATTGATTTTCGTTGGCAAATAGAGATCTCGCGAATCCTTTTTGATGATTTGCGTTTGGAGCATACAATCGAGGCAAGTAACCCAATTCGAATCCCATTTGACACGGGCAACTTGAGCATCTCCGCGTATTGATTCGACTGCTTTGAAGGCTCCGCTGTAGTAATAGCCTCGAAGCTTAAGCTCCTTGTAAAAATCTTTCGCAGACATATTGAATTCTTCTTCGTTCGTGGTGTCAAATGGTTTCGCAATCAAACTGACTGGCTCCATGATGTCTCTGATTTCTCGAATTATTCCGCTGACCACTAGGCTATCGCTTTCGATTAGCTTTTTGAAAAGCATAAAAAAAAATTTTAATAAATTAAAATTTATGATTCTTAAAATAAAAAAAATTTCAAGGTCGATATTAATATTCTCCGATCCTAATCGGCACATCCTAAATTCAGAACGGCTAATGTCGAATCAGATACAGAGAGAATATTTTTCGTCAAAACGTACATCAAATGTGGTCACCCGAGGCTACCAATCATCTCCGACAAGGAAAGAGAATATACGAAGGGGGCCTCGTCGCTCATGATGAACTTCAGTCGAAAAACGTCCACTCCGCCGCTGAGGTTCAGGAGAGTGTTAACGCAGTTTAGACGCAATTTGTAAGGGACCGTTTACAACTCTTTCTCAATTCAAATATTGGTAGCTTTCTTGTCTTCTAAAGTGTTCTTGTATGTTTATTTTTCATTATTTAAAAGTATTTCAAAAAAATGACCAACGCTTTTTACTAGGCAATCATTTAATAAATTCAGAGATAATAAAAATTACAACACTATAAACCCTGAAAATGATGCTAAAGGAGGAAGTGCCGTCATCATAAGAAAAAGTATTCACCATCATGAAGATTTGAAATATGAAATAGAAAAAATTCAAGGGGGAGAGTACGACAACTTGGGCGCCAAAAATTGATAACGATTTCATGTAGAGGGGTCAAAATCAAGCATTTTTTACTATGGGAGGGGGGGGGGGTCTATCACGCACCGTTTAGAAGGTAGGGGTTATTTAAAAAAAAGACTTAAAATGAAAAAAAAAAAAACGGCAACACTTACAATAAAGTACTATACCGGCTTTGAAAGCCAGAAACATGTTCTTCAATCCTGGGCTTAAATTAAATAGTTTACTTTAATAGTTTTTGAAAAATTCGCATGCAAACTAAAAATTTTGATAAAAAAAAATTAAAAAAAAACAAGTTTAGATCAATTTTTCTCAAAATTGTGATATGAAGTGCTCAATTTGCTTTTTGTAGTCAATGCTTGTATCAATTCTAAAAAGAACACAGAAAACCGAAAGGTTTTATGTCTTTTAGTTTTTGAGGAGGTAGAGGCAATTTTTTTTACATTGCCCCTACCTCCTAAACGGTGCGAGATAAACCCCCCCTCCCATTGTAAAAAATTGCTTGTTTTCGACCCGTCTACAAAAAACCGTCAATTTTTGGCGCCCAGGTTATCGTACTCGTGCCAATTCAAACAACAGCTGAAAAAATTAAGACTTAAAAATATTCAATTAGTGTCGTTGCAATCTACAGCCTACCAAAACACACGTTAAAAGGAGACGATTACCTGGAATTCCTTAAAGAACTGGGAAATCGATTTGTAAATGGAGGTAACTTCAATGCAAAAAAAAACGTTTTGGGGATCTAGGTTAACATATACAAACAGCAAAGAGCTATTGAACGTCATTAAAAATATATAAATGCGAAGCATTATCAACTGGAAAACCAACATATTGGCCAACTGATCCAAATAAAATGCCAGGTCTTATTGATTTCTTCATAATTAAGAACTTGTCTGCTAATTATATAGAAAAAGATGAAAGTCAGAATCTGAGTTCTGATCACACACCAATACTCTTAAAAATCAACGAAAATATAGTTCAAAAAGAATCCCATCAAGCATTGATTAACAAACGCACTGATTGGGGTGGTTTTAAACAATCTTTAGAAGGCAAAATCAACCTAAGGATCCCCCTAAGAAATGCAGAACAGTTTCAGGAAGAATTGCAAAAATTCGTTAGAGATGCTCTTGCCTTACCGAACACACCACAGATTTAACGAGTAACAAAAGGAAATACTTATTCCAGACAGATTTAAGAACTTCCAGTGGAAAAGTGAAGAGCAAGAGGAAAATGGCAACAAACACGAGCCCCTCATGATAAAACTCTTCTTAACACCCTTACACAGAAAATAAGAAAAGAAATAAAACAGCTAAGTAATGATGTCAATACTGTTTATTCCTTATGGAAAGTAACCAAAAGCATGAAGAGGCCTATTATGCAAGTTTTCCCAATAAAGAGGCCTGATGGGCTAGAAGCAATGAAGATAAAGCTCGTAATTTTGCAGAACATCTCGAAAACATTTTTCAACCTGATCGAGGAGATGAAAACAAAAAAACAACGGAAGTAGTTGATCAAGAAATGAAGAAATAATATACTTACAACACCAACTGAAGATCTGAATATAATTAAATCAAACATAAAACTGAAAAAATCTCCTGGATTCGATCTCATAACGGGAGAGGTTTTGAGACACTTCCCGGTGAAAGCATTAGTTTACCTGACCAGCCTCATAAACGCAGCTTTCAGGGTAAAATATGTTCCCAGCTTGTGAAAAATTGCAGAAGTTTTAATGATCCTAAAACCAGGCAAGCCACCTTACGAAACAGCGCCATATAGACCAATCTCGCCATTACATATTATGTCCAAGGTCTTCGAGAAGATACTAGTAAAAAAGGTTAAATGCGATCATAGAAGGAAAAAATTTGGTTTCCGAAACAAACATTCGACGATCGATCAAATTCATAGGATAACTCAAGTTATTGAAAAGGCATTAGAAGAAAAAAAGTCTGCTCCACGATCTTCTTGGATGTGTCACAGGCTTTTGACAAAGTTTGGCATGAGGGACTTATTCATAAGCTGAGAATCCTTCTCCCTAAGCAATATGCCAAAAACCTGGTAACTTATCTTGAAAATAGATATTTCAGAATTAAACAAGAAGACTCCTAATCTGAACTAAAAGAAATCAAAGCGATAGTACCTCAAGGCAGTGTACTGGGACCAGTTTTATACATTAGTGATCTCCCAACGCTTGAAAGCAACAAGCTGTCAACCAAATAAATAGTTGGACAAAACAATTAAACTAAATGAAGTTAAGTCGGCCCATGTTAAGTTCACCAACAAAAGGCAGAACTACATACCAATCACTATCAACCGACAAATTGTACCTTATGCGAACACAGCGAAGCACCTTGGCATGACCCCTGATGCTAAGCTTCGTTGGAAAGATCACATCAGGAAGAGAAAAGAAGAACTAGGAATTAAATACTGAAAGATGTATTGGGTAATAGGTAGAAATTCAGTCCTTTGGATTTTACTATACCAGCAAATTTTAAAACCGCTATGGGCCTATGGCATCCAGCTTTGGGACTGTACTAAAAGGACCAACATGGAAATTGTTCAACGATTCCAGAACAAGGTGCTAAGGAACATCGTCAATCTAGAATGCTAGAAGACACAAAGGAAGACTCCAACAACATTTTAATATGGAAACATCATAGCTCCTGTATAACACAAACATTATACGCAGACTCAAACGAATTGAACCATTTGAGGTCGTGTAGATGAAAACGTATAGTATACCAGACACCAAGAAACGCTACAGGGCGAACTTTTCGACAAATGTTTTATGTAGCAAATTAGGTTAGATTAAAATTGCTTAGTTGTCCAGGTGACTAGATTGTTATATTAATTAAGTATTGAAGTGATTTATTCATTCATTCAATTCGCAGAAATCGTAGATCAATTTATTTGTCCATTCACCAATCACATCGTTAGATGAATAGGATCGCCACTTCTTCTGAATGGACTGCAATTTTTAGTCACGAAGTCAGGGCTTACCGGTAACCAATCATCAGGGGAAAAGTTGTTTTTGAAAATCTGTTCAGGTCGATTTTGCGACCCCCCCCCTGACAGATGCCGCCCAGCAAGACAGTTTTTAGAATCCTTTGAAACAAAAAATGTTTATTTCAGTCTGCGCGGTGGGTGAAGGGAATGAACTTTCAGTGGACGCGGATCTTTCAATCACTTTCGATGTATGAAGCAGTGTAAATGTGTTTTCAGGGTCAGATGGGTTAGCAAGGCTACGAACTTAAGGTTACACAGGACAGGATAAGATCTACTCACTAGGGTGTGCTGTCTGCCAAGGCACTAGGCGGAGTCTGAAAGGTTCTGGAATATAACGTACCAATCATGGTCTTGAGGTTTGGTTAGATTCCATAACCAAGAAAATAATAATAAGGGATATCACGACAAACATGTTGTACTGCAAGCATATGTCAAAAAGGTCCAGTACAGATTCCTCTGAAAATATTGCCTCCGGTTGATCCTTCAATGCGTTGAGAGCGGCCCACCATGGTTGTAATGAAGCCCTCTCCATGGATAGCAATGATCTAAAAGATAACTTTCGCACATGTTCGAACTTTTAATGCCGGTTGTTTTAAGAGGCCCAATTCAGGGAGCTTACGTCTGATAATTCATGAGTGTCTTTCAATATCGGCGAGCACCAAGTACAAAAAAGTATATGCGGTTAGCAAAAGCCTATAAAATACTGAGGGCTTATGTCCGGACGAGCAGCAAAAAAGCAAATAAAACGAACCAATCCTACTAGCTTTGCAATGCTGACCCAAGGAAAACAGATTTAATATATAATAGAACTCAATAACAATGAAAATTACCTCGAAATATCCCGTCCCGAATTGGATCATCACGGTAAGTATAACATTTCTATCCTTATCTAACGTAGTGGCTCGCATAAACTTAACATTCTCCATTTCCACACTTCTCACAGTAATACTGGCGTCATGATTCATTGCCGCAAAAGTCTGCCAAACAATATACAAATAATATGTTGCGGGAACTAAGATTTTTCCATCAATATTATGACCCTCCAGATATTTATCATCAGCCCTTATGTCTATGCAGAAAACTTTTTCACCATTCTTTTTCGAAATTGTCTTTTGAAAGTTTAACACATCCCAATCGACGCGATGGTCGAACTCAACAAGATCACTGATCGTGTCAGTTCCACGTGACACTGGCCACTCAATTTTCGGGTAAAAAACATCCGCTGGCACGTTGAGTCCGTTGAGGAACAATCTAGAAAAATACAAAAATTCCATGTTATACTATATGTTGGATGGAAAGAATTCACACTTACTTTCCTAAGGCCGCCAAAAAATGGACATGATTTTCCTTGTTACCTCTTTGAGTCAATCCAATGTGGACACCGCTCGGAATTGCGGTCTTTAAAATTGATCGTAAGAGCCCGTGTGGAGCTATTTCGATTGTTAAGCAATTTTTTGGGAGTAGAGCTACAGTTTCCTCAAATAAGACACTGCCTACGAGATTGTTGCTGTGATATTCAGCTGACGAAAAGAGTGATTCTGGCTGTGCCCACTGCTTTTGAGGCACACTTGTGCTTAGCCATTTTGGTGATCTCTTCTTCGGAGTTGGTATCACATGCTTGAGATATTTAAGGAACTCTGGTCCCAGATGTGAGATATACCTAGTGTGGTAGGCAATTTGTGAACATGGGACCTCTCTGGCAAAGATATTTTCGGCCTTAAGCTGCGCCACAAATTTCGCAACTTCATCCGCGGGACCGGAGATTGTACACGAATCGGGGCCATTGTGACAAGCCACCTCAATGGTATCTGGAAGCATATCTAGGATTCCCTTGTACGACAAGCCAATAGCAGCCATTGAGCCCTTGATGCTCTTGTTCTCAAGGCTGATTTTGCCTCGATAGTAGGCAGACAAAATCATTTGCTCAGCAGTGAAACAGCCATCAGCATAGGCACAACCCAGTTCTCCCGTGGAGTGTCCAATAATGTAATCCGGTTCCATTCCCAGAGCCTTGAGAATGTCCGTCAAAGCAATCTGTATTGCTGCAATACCAATAAACGAATGCAAGATGTTGTCGAATGTCTTTGGATCATCTAACGTCAGTATTTTGATTAAATCAATTCCAGCTGGTTTCAGGGCATTGGAGCATCGCTGTATTGATTGCTCGAACATAGGAATTTGCATCAATGAGGAACCCATTCCAACCCATTGTGAACCCATTCCGCTGAATACCCATACAATCGGTCGTTTCACTCCCGCATTATGTTCAACTTCCTTTGCCAAACAAGTGGGCAAGTCTGTACCACGAGCTTTGAGAATACTATAGCCCCGAAATACCATTCCAGGTATTCCACCAGATTGGACATTATGCAGCAATGCAATAAACTCTGGATCGACTGGTTTTGTTTCGAGTTTCGTTTGGACCTTCTCGACAGCTTCTTTAGTGCGTCCTGACCACAGACAAAGCCTTGGGAGACTTCCCTCAGGAATACCGACAAATACTTTCTCTTTATCGAATCTTTTCAAAAGCGCATGAGCATTGGCACCTCCAAAGCCAAATGAATTAACCCCAACGTAAGGTTTCTTAAGTTCGGTCATCTCAGTGACCACCCGCATGCGGCCCTCTTGCAGGGCAGAAATTTCCTTCCTTGCTTCGCTAAAGTTTATATTTGGCGGAATCAGCCCGCACTGGAAGGTATTCAAAACTTTGACTATTGAACAAATTCCCGAGGTCGGCTCCGTGTGTCCGATATTCGATTTTACAGACCCAATCAGCAGCGGCTCTGACCGCTGCCGACAAATAGCGTTATCAATTGCACGACACTCTTCTGGGTCACCAACCACTGTTCCTGTGCTGTGTGCCTCCATGTATCCAATATCATCGAATGGTAACGAAATGTCGCTGTAAAACTCGCTTAAGAGTTTCTCTTGTACTTTACCCGAAGGGTAGGTTATACCCTCAGGCTTGTAGCCATCGCAATTGGTTTTACTGTGCACGAGTGTGCCATAAACTCGAACAGCATCACGTCGTCGTTGAAGGTAAAGTGCTGCCACACCCTCTGAACGTACATATCCGTTGGCCTTTTGATCGAAGGGCGAGCATACTCCCGTAGAAGACAACACCCCAAGGCGAACAAAATTAACCGAGAAATTCGGATGAAGGATAAGACTAGTGCCACCAACTATAGCTGAATCTATGTGCCCATTTCTCAGTAAGGCAAATGCAAGGTCGAGAGCATACATCGAACTCGAACACGCTGTATCTATATACAGCGACGGCCCGTGCACGCCTAAACTGTACGAGATCCGATTGGCGTACATAGATCGGCTACCCCTAAAAGAAAAAAAAAAAACAAAATTAGAAAACCCCCGCAGTGTTTGTGCAATAAACCTACCCCGTGAGGCCAAAAGTTCCGAATGAATCATCATTACTTCCCGCATCTGAGTCGGAAAAGCACGAAGCAATAAACACACCAGTTTTGGTGCCCCGCATATTATTCGGATTGATTCCGGCATCCATTATGGCCTTGTAAGTTTCTTCCAATATAACGCGGCACTGTGGATCCATCACATTCGCCTGCTGATGATGAACTCCAAAAAGAGTGGCGTCGAACTTGTTGTGCCCTGACACATACCCGTGTCGTTTCGGCACCATTGGATTAAATTGTTGCCAGGCTTCACTGGTTTCACAAGTCATCTCGACCTAGAAAAAAACCAACAAAAGGATCGACAAATTATGAGTAGTACGAAGACTCGAGAAACCTCTTTGGAAACCCCACGATTTATGGAGACAGAAAATAATTATAAGCCTTGTCTACGTCGTCAGAGCAGCTTTTTCACGAACAATAAACGTTTCGAATTGGTTTTGAAAAATTACAAAAGGTGTGTACCTGAGGCTCAGCCAGCTCGATCCTTAATCAGCTGCCTTGACTCTATCCGAACTATAAATCCTAGTTTCGTTCAATATGGAACCATCTTTCTAGACCCTTTTCGCGCTTTTCTTTGAACCTTCTCTTTCGTGTTCAGATTAAACTACCGTCGTATTCGGCCTTAAAGTCGAAGAATATTGATTTGGAATACCGTCCTATTCCGTAGATCTGCCGCAGTTTGAAGATCTGATAGGTTGTGGACTTGCATGGCCTAAAACCACACCAAGGTGCCTCCTCCAGGTAGTTAACAAGGGTTTTAAACGTTCACATATTATTATAGAAAATACGTCATACGTGATGTTTAGATATTAAGAGGGTTTGCATTCGTTACGATCGGGCAATAGATGCTGAGGAATCAAATTTTTATGCACTAAAGCACGGATTATTAACACATAATTAATACATGTATTATGCAGTCCACTTTCCCAGCAAATTGGAAACTAGCAAAGGTCATTCCTGTTGATAAAACTACAAACACGACGAACGCAAGCGACTATAGGCCAATCAGTATACTTCCAAGCTTATCAAAAGTAATTGAGAAAATTCTGGCTAAACAGATTCAAAGTTTCTTAATATCAAATTCATTGCTATATCCACATCAGTCTAGCTTCAGAGCAGGGCATAGTTGTTCAACAGCTATGGTCAATATTATGGAAGATATAAGACGAAATTATGATAAAGGATTTATTACTCTCCTCGGTTTGCTCGATTTCTCAAAGGCTTTCGACAGGGTAAATCATGCATTGCTGTGCTGGAAACTTAAAAAATCTTTTCTCTTTTTCAAAAACTGCAGTAAAACTTGTTAGAAGTTATCTCTCAGACAGGTTCCAAAGAGTTGTGGTCGGCGAGAAAATGTCTGCATTCAAGTTGGTAAGCATGGGTGTGCCTCAAGGCTCTATACTTGGCCCGATACTTGATGATCTTCCTTCTGTATGTAGAAATGTCTCGATTCATATGTATGCTGACGATGTTCAACTTTACATATCCCGACCTAGATTTGAGATGGAAGAACTTACCGCGCTTTTTTAAACTGTGATTTGATGGCTGTTTATAACTGGTCGATTGCCAATGGGCTGCTTTTAAACCCCGACAAATCTAAAGTCTTGCCTATATCTCGCCAATCAGTAAGCCACGATCATACTACTGTGTCCAAAAAATAAGGTGACATATGAATTTAAACTGCGCGCGTCGAAGAATTCGGAAATTTTTCTTTCTTTTTAGGTTGGTAGTACTGTCAGTGACATCTATGTGAAATTTCATGTCAAAATATGTTCTTAGTGTTTGAGATACGCGTCGTTTTGTGAGCTGCTAAAAGTGAGTTTTTCGTTTTTTGCGATGTCGAAATTTATTGAGCAAAGAATTTGCATTAAATTTTGTTTGCGGAATCAATTTTCTGCTGCGGATACGTTGAGGATGGTGCAGAAAGCCTTTGATGATGAGGCTATGTCTAAAAAAAAATGTTTACAAGTGGTATAGTGATTTCCAAGCCGGCCGTGAACGTGTCGAAGACGAAGAGCGATCTGGGCGACCATCAACCTCAACCGATGAAGCTCACGTCCAACAAATCAAAGATTTGGTGTTGAAAAACCATCGATTAACGATAAGAGACCTTGCTGATGAAGTTGGTTTATCGAAAGGCTCAGTCAATACCATTTTGAAGGATGCTTTGGGCCTCAAGTGCGTCAAATCTCGACTGGTACCGAAAACATTGAATTTTTTGCAAAAAAGGCGTCGCGTTGAAGTGTGTGAAACAATGCTTTCCGACTACCAGGATGTCATGAAACGCATTATAACTGGCGTGAGACTTGGATCTATGCTTACGACCCCGAAACAACCGATCAATCGAGCGAATATCGTGCCAAAGGAGAGCCAAGACCAAAAAAACCGCGCCAAAGTCGCTCAAAAATCAAGGTCATGTTGACTGTTTTCTTCGATTATCGTGGTGTTGTGCTTTATGAATTCCTTCCAACCGGCCAAACAGTCAACAAGGAATATTATTTGAACGTTATGCGTCGTTTGCGTAACGCTATCCGCCTAAAAAGGCCGGAATTGTGGAAAGACAATTCTTGGTTTTTACACCACGATAATGCACCATCCCATACCGCACTCGTAATTCGTGATCATTTCGCCAAAAACTCAACCCATATCGTTCCGCAACCACCGTATTCACCTGATCTGGCGCCGTGCGACTTCTGGCTGTTCAACAAGCTCAAAAGACCGCTCCGGGGACACCGTTTTGATACGATAGAGGAGATTCAAGCCGCAGCGAAGACGGAACTGAAGGCCATCCCGGAAAGTGACTACAACCAGTGTTTCAAAGATTGGAAAATCCGTTGGCATAAGTGCATTGCATCGGGAGGGGATTACTTTGAAGGGGATGAAATTGATTTGGAAGAATAAATAAAGAATTTTCAAAATAAATACAATGTCACCTTATTTTTTGGGCACAGTAGTATATTTTGAAATTCCAAAAAAGTACCAACTAGTTCACGAACTATTTTGCAAAAGTGAGTTCTTGGGATATCTCCGGGCAGAAGCGAAGTGCACCTATCGGACAATATTTTCTAACACAAAGTAGCCTCACTGGAAGAGTCACTTTATCGATTATGCCACCATTCATTTCAATCCGACAAGTATGCTATCCCTGGCTGGGTTGCCCGAATAAGTAATAACAAATTTCCCATCCCTATTCGGAAGCCACGTTTGGAACAAAGTTTCAAACAAAATTGCAAATCAAACAAATTGTAGCTTCAAACATCAACACAATCTTTCAATGCTCCATCTTATCCTTCTCTTATAAAAAAAATACACTTAATTTGTTTATTTTATTTTCACCTTTAAAAAGGAATTGCGTAGTTTGGGCAGACCAAATCGGGGCACTACTTACTTTGTTATACAAATTGTTGGCGAAAACAGCGATATTTTCCGAATTCGGAAAACGTCCGGACATTCCACTTATCACAATCTCGTCACCTTCACAGACAGGATGTGCACGATAGTACTGTGGCGTTGTCATATCCTTACGTGGGATCTGATTATCAGGAACTTGAGACATTTTAAAGTTTTTTTTCTTTATTATTTCAAGTTCACACTTTTAAACACTTTTTAACACTGTTTTACGCGGTTAACTTAAAACACCACAATTTCTAAATAGGATTCGTTCGATAAGAAAAATATGTCAAGCACAGTTGCCAATCTACAAATGAACATATTTTAAGCGTTTCCACCACATTTTATGGTTTATATGAGCAACGTTTACGTCTAATTGTAAGAGTAACAGTTTCGATTTAAGGGGTCCGTACTGAAAGTGTTTAAACAGAAGCCTATTTCTTTCGCTCACGAAGCGAGTCCGAATCAATTACATTCGACAAGGATTGTCACTTGGAAGTTATTTCACAAACGAATTTCAAAAATTTCTCTTTTTAAACTAACCTAAATAATCAAGTTGAAAATAATAATTTTGAGCTGACAACTAAAATTTCTTAAAAGCGATAAGGCGAAAGTGTTCTCATTCGACGGACGTGGTTCCAAGATGGTTTTATTTAATTTCAGGTAAGTCACCATTATAAGTTGGAACAATGAAGAACATACGCTTGCAGTTGAGTCCTTCTTTTACAGATAAAGACTAGCGAGGGTCGGTAACAGCTTAAATCGACCTCTATGAACTTCACTTCAATTCTCGGCGGAAGGACTTCCCATAAACGTCGAAGAGTATTTTTTTCCAGTGATGAAACTAATTTTCCCTGGAGTGGAAGTGTCAACAAACAAACACGGTATTGGGCTGACTCTTATCCCTAAGATATAGAAAAAGAACATTGGTTCACGAACTAGTTTGTAAAAATGAATGGTTTCGAATATCTTCTAATGCGGTGCACCCATCAGGCACATTTCCGTAACATGACTTAGTTACTTTTATAGTTCCGAATTCGAACTATAGTGGATGTTTTCAGCTTTAATGTGGCCCGCAACTGAAATTAGAAGAATTAAGCATACCTTCGATTGGGGACCTATTTATAGATTAAACCATACCTTCGATACATGAAGGAACTGAGTCTATCAATTGTTCAAATTTTGATTTCATGAAAGAGGGCTGGAATCCAATGCTTGATGAATACGTTGTAAAGCATAATTTGGAGCTCAGAACTCCTTCCTTTTTGCTGTTTACATGAACTGAAGATGCCTCGTTTGGACACGATGAATATTTTTGCGTATATCCGCCGGTCGGGTCGGCTGTGGTTACTCCACATACAACTATCTCTATCAAGGCAATACCTTTTACCTGTTGATCGCGATGTTTTGTCGAAACTGGTGTTCAACAGATCGGATTCTTATCAACAGCATGTGTGATGTTATATTTCGATGACGTCACTTTCTGAACAATCGATGACGTCAGTATTCCAACAGCTGGAAGGACTTGAAAAAGATCGTCGTAGAGTCTGTTTAAGATTGAATAAATCCACTACCACTTCCAATATCAGAAAGTGTGCAACGAGAATTGAAAGATTCAAACATAAATCAATCCACTGTTCAAGCTGATTACACCCCTTCGGTTTTTAGACGTTTTTAGAGCAGTTTTAATGAAGTTTCTTGTTTAAACGACTTAAAGACTAGAAAAAAATGCTTAAATTAGTTTCTATAACTTTATAATATGTTCATTTATATTTATCCTATCATCCTTCTTAAGACTAAGAAAAACTAAAACTGGAAAAGCCGGCCAAGGCTTCGAACAAAAGACAGAAGCGAGGCCAACTTTCCCCACCAACATGTCCTGAAAGAATTTGACGAGATAGCTCCTTTTAAACATTCTGACGGTAACTTAAATTTTTGATGCCCTGCTTAGACGGAAACAATCTGCAGAATTGCATACGATGTCTTAGTGGCCAGTCTACACTTGACCGGGCAACATGGAAAACGGGTGTCGCACGACTACTCTGGATCAAACCCTTAGTATCGAAGATGTGGTATGCATCTCATTAGGGTAGAAGGCCATGGGCATCAGGTTGTTAACCAAAGTAATTGCCCTTATAAAGTGCTTTCGAATAAGCTTTATTACAAAATTATCCACCCCGATCAGGTTTGCTCTATTGTAAAGGACCTCATTGCGATATAATTTATTCCATTGGGATTCCTGGAGTTTTATATAAACGAAGACAAGCCATGCTTTTTAAAAACCCTAATCTTTGCCATCGAACTTGCTGTCACGTTAAAACACACAGAACAGTGATAAGTGATCATTGGCCTGACAACAGCCACATAGCAAGTGACCTTCACCTTAGCATCGATTTGGCTGCTCTAAGACAGTCTCTTTATAATGGCGACAGCCCCTTTGGATCTGGCGAGAACAACATCTATGTGTTTAATAAACTATAAATATTGGTCTAGCCAGAGCCATAGGTATCTGACAAAGATCGAATTTTAACACCTCTTCTTCCACGCTGGAAACACCAAAAGCAAAGCTTTTTTATCTGTTCTAATCTTCTATACTCTTTCCGAGTAGAAACACCATTTGTTCAGCCTGTTGCTAAAAGAGGCGGATTTCAAGTCAGAAATTTACCATTCACATGCTAGTGTTCCACAAGGCTCTATTTTATCACCGTTTTATTTTCCTCATTACAGGGAAGGAAAGAAAAATGTTCGGTTATAATGCACTAAATTCATTTCCATAAAAATGTTCAAATGTCGACTTGTGGAACCCTTAAAGAGTACGTTGCAATGCATTTTTTGCTCACAGAACAAAGTGCGTCAAATGGGCATTGAGTTTGCGTTAACGTTTTTACATAAGCATTTAGCAAGTAACAAAGTAAGTTGGTTCCAACTTGATTTAAAATGAAAGAAATAGTTTCAAATGACTGATTTATATTGAACAATTAATTTATATAATTTATTAACCCTTTAAGATTTATAATGTAAGAAAAAAATTTATTGATTATTTATGGGTGGCTGGATTTATGTGCGGACTAGGAACTTTTTTCTTGCAAAAAGATTAACTTCAATGAAGTCAATAACAATAATAATACAACTTTATCAAATGTAGTTTGGTAGCTGCTTAATCGGGACGCGGCAAGGAAAAATTCATGACTAAAACCAACAATAAACATTCAAATATAAGCATGTTTTTCTCACGAGTATTGCCGTTCAATAAACTGCCACTTGCCGCCTAGCTTGCCCGCTCAGTTTTTGCCGCTCAGTGCGTGGCCTTAGCCTTAGAGCGTTTACACTAAGCGGCGGAAATTCATCAATGAGAAGCTAAAGACAGGTCCTGATGTACGTTTTACTCTTGAACTGTTCTAGTTGTTATAAGTGAGGCATAGTGATTCAGAGAGAACGTTCTAGATCGGTCTTGAGGTTAAACTGATGACCAATCCTTCCGAGGAGGGCTTTTCGGTGAAACTGATTAAGAGGAGAAGTTTGCAATGTTTTTGTCTCCGATAAATTGTATCACTCGGTTTTGAACTCTATCGACCCGACATCCGAAGGACTTCGGAGCACCTGTCCCAATATTGGTGTTTAACTCCATCTTCCGGTGAATGTTCGCGTATTTCTTTCACCAGTTGGTGGGTAGCTGGCAATAGCCAGTTGGTGGGTAGCTGGCATTAGCCAGTTGGTGGGTAGCTGGCGTTAGCTGGCGTTAGCCAGTTACTGGGTAGCTGGCGGTAGCCAGTTGGTGGGTAGCTGGCATTAGCCAGATGGTGGGCTGGCGATAGCCATTTGGTGGGTAGCTGGCATTAGCCAGTTGGTGGGTAGCTGGCATTAGCCAGTTGGTGGGTAGCTGGCGGCAGCCAGTTGGTGGGTAGCTGGCGGCAGCCAGTTGGTGGGTAGCTGGCATAAGCCAGTTGCTGGGTAGCTGGCGGTAGCCAGTTGGTGGGTAACTGGCATTAGCCAGTTGGTGGGTAGGTGGCATTAGCCAGTTGGTGGGTAGCTGGCATTAGCCAGTTGGTGGGTAGCTAGCATTAGCCAGTTGGTGGGTAGCTGTCATTAGCCAGTTGGTGGGTAGCTGGCATTATCCAGTTGGTGGGTAGCTGGCATCAGCCAGTTGCTGGGTAGCTGGCGGTAGCCAGTTGCTGGGTAGCTGGCGGTAGCCAGTTGCTGGGTAGCTGGCGGTAGCCAGTTGCTGGGTAAGCGTTAGCCAGTTGCTGGGTAGCTGGCATTAGCCAGTTGCTGGGTAGCGTTGACCAGTTGGTGGGTAGCTGGCAATAGCCAGTTGGTGGGTAACTGGCATTAGCCAGTTGGTGGGTAGGTGGCATTAGCCAGTTGGTGGGTAGCTGGCATTAGCCAGTTGGTGGGTAGCTAGCATTAGCCAGTTGGTGGGTAGCTGTCATTAGCCAGTTGGTGGGTAGCTGGCATTATCCAGTTGGTGGGTAGCTGGCATCAGCCAGTTGCTGGGTAGCTGGCGGTAGCCAGTTGCTGGGTAGCTGGCGGTAGCCAGTTGCTGGGTAGCTGGCGGTAGCCAGTTGCTGGGTAAGCGTTAGCCAGTTGCTGGGTAGCTGGCATTAGCCAGTTGCTGGGTAGCGTTGACCAGTTGGTGGGTAGCTGGCAATAGCCAGTTGGTGGGTAGCTGGCATTAGCCAGTTGGTGGGTAGGTGGCATTAGCCAGTTGGTGGGTAGCTGGCATTAGCCAGTTGGTGGGTAGCTGGCGGTAGCCAGTTGGTGGGTAGCTGTCATTAGCCAGTTGGTGGGTAGCTGGCGTTAGCCAGTTGATGGGTAGCTGGCATTAGCCAGTTGCTGGGTAGCTGGCGGTAGCCAGTTGCTGGGTAGCTGGCGGTAGCCAGTTGGTCGGTATCTGGCGTTAGCCAGTTGCTGGGTAGCTTTGGACATATTTTTTTTATTGGTGCACCTTCCGAGGATGGTTAAGTCTTTCAGCTTCAGTTTTGAAGGATTTTTTATTAAACGAAATATTTACAATTGTTCTCAAGGCTAATTTACATTGTGTTTTTAATTAGGTGCTGGCTCAATAATATGGACTCCCATAAATACATTGGCCTACATTTAAAAAAAAAAGTCTTGCTGTTGGTAGAACCTCGGGTTTTTTAAATCCGTGGGTTGAGTCTACTTCCTTGTAGAAAGATGCTGCTCCTTTGTCGACATCGACAGTGAAAAGGCCCTCTTGTATTGAAGTATCTGTGATGTTGTTGTTGTCGTTTTCTTAAGAAACCGCGGCATGTAGGTACCATTTTAGAGTCCAATATTGATGCCTCGATCTGGCTTTTGTTAGCGGCCTCCGATAAGATTAAGATGTTTTTATATTTACAATCATGACTTAAAATTTGACTTAAAACTAAGGTAAGGTTTTGTCGGCTCATGGTATTTATACAAAATATTTTTTTTTTACAAAAAAGGTATTACAATGGCGACTTAGTCTGTTTTTTGTTGAAGAATTTTTTTATTAAAAATTTACAATTTTAATACTAATTACAGGGTCCTAACCTCTGTAATATCGGCTGTCTGCTTTTTCGTAGAACGAAGTCTCGTAGCAATTTATGATGTCCTCGAATCTCTCGTTGATGATTGCTCGTGGGCTGAGGTACCTCAGCGCTGGCTCTAAGGTCTACTGGCTGATGTTCTTGATGTCTCGATTTGGAAGGTCCTTTAATTTGCCCAGTATTCTTCCGGAATACAGCTTCGTGTTGCTGAAGTATTTCAGCGTGTCCGGTTTTCGCCAGAGTCCTGTACAGGACCGAAGTAACCTTCTTTCCATGAGTCTGATTTTCTTCATGGTTGATGGTGACACCGTGAACCATATTGGGCAGCAAATTGTCGTCTTCCTCTGGTTGCCGTCGTTGGTGTCCTGAAACAGATGACCTCTGTTCTGTTGCTTTTGATTTTGAGTCTCCACTTTGAGTAGTAATCAAAGCGCTTCCTAATGTGGTCCTGGATCCTTCGGGCTGCTATGGTTGGTGAATGTGAGCGGCCTCCGGATGCAGAGCAACTCGCTTTTGAAGGGGTTGGTTTTGATACCCGACATCTTGTAGTACTCGTAGAGACGGAGGATGTGTGTCTCTACTCTCCGTGCAGCAATAATTGGTGACATTGAGCTGGCGTATGCCAGCGAGTCATCGGCCTACAGGCAGCCTATGGTTGTATCATAGTAACCAGCGGTGGTTGGGCGCATGTCATTATATTGAACAGCTTCGAGCCAACATTGGATCCTTGTGCTACACTGGTTTCGGCTTCAGTGATATATGCAATTCATATATAATGACTAAAGTTCCATCATACTGTTTTTTTTTTCGCCTTTATTTTATTTTAATATCTATGACCATTTGTTTTTATTGAACTATTGATTTATAGTTTTAACGTCCTTATGTACATGTTTATTTTTCTCATTCAACTATTTAACAATTTTCTACAGAACGTTGGTTTTTGTTTTGTTCTCTAGTAGATTCCAGATTTCAAGAATTCCTTCAAATTCAAGATTTTATGCCCCAAATTCTTTCTTTAATTATAAACTAAAGATATTTCAGTGGTATTCTAGTCTAGAAATTTAAAAAAAAATCGATTTTTTTATAATTTCAAAGTTTAACTATTCAAGAATATATCTACAAGAGGATTTTTCAAAATTCAGATTATTTTCGGAGATATCCGAATTTTGCTGAACCGGCATCCAAACTGGTTCGGCCGGAACTAGTCGTACAAAAGACATTAGGCATTCTCCGTCTAACTGAATTCATATTTCTCAGTAAAACCTTTTGTCCTTTGTAAACATTGTAATACAAGAACCCAAGTGTAAGTGTTCACTTACGTCCAGCTGCTAACAGTTGAATTCTCTCTAAACTCTTTGATTTGGACTTTCGATCCAAAACATATTCATTCCGGACCTAAGATGATTGAGATAGCGACATTTATTGCTGTTTGTATTTTCATTCCTATTTTAAAAATGGTGGAGCTTATGGGAATGAAAATTGGCCCGGAAGCTCATTCATATGCTGTGAAACGCCCGGATTGACCGCTCCGAGATACGAGCATCAAACGAATCAAAGGAGGCCAGAACTGCTCGATATGAAGAGAGAAACGCGGAAAATAGTTTTTTTCGAAGTCGAGGAAGGTCCGATGTATGAAGCAGGAATGGCAGATTGAATAAATGTAAGTCAACAATATCATCTCATGACTTAGACTGCGAAAAACTTTACGCGAAACTTTAAACGCGTTTTTCTCGAAACTGCCTTTTTCAAAACAATACCCAAGATTTCTCTGGTTCTACTGGACCGATTTACCTAACATTTTTAGAGAGTCTTCTTTATAGACTATGTCTATATCCCCAACTTCAAATTTCAAAAATTTTTCTTTTTTCAGGCAATTGCCATTTTGCGAAAAAAAAATTTTTTACAACTTTTACGTAGTTCCAGACATTGCGTCATTATTCTAGATTAATAATCTTTTTTTTTTTGGTTTGAGATTGCCAGGAAGGTTGAAATCGTGGGAATGGTTACGTGCCAATTTTCTTGAAACCCCCACTTCATTAACTGCTAATAATAAATAGCTAATCAAAACATGAATACTAAAAATAGTGATTGCGTTTTTTTATGACACTTCAAAAATTCTTGGTGTAAATTGTGCTATAGCCAATTAGTTTTTTTGTAAAATTTCAATACCATATAAAATATATCACTCTATTTAAATAAATAAATAAGAAAATAAGGAAATAAATGAATAAGTTACAAAATAAAAATAGAAGTAAATAAATAAATTATATAATAAAAAATAGTAACTCAAACTGAAATTAATTTAAAAATAGTCAGATAAGGAGATATTCGTATAAATAATAAAAATGCATAAGTATAAAAATAATATAAATTCAAGAAAAGCTCTACCATATCAGTTTCATATGTTCACGTACGCCCACAAACGAAGATGAAGAATAAACGAAAGATGAATTTTTAGATTTCTTCGACGGAAACTGGCCGAAGAACGATGGCGACGTTTCATTCAGGTCCTTAAATGCAAAGGAAATTTCTTTAATGGAGTGAAGGAAAGTGTAGCCTCTTGAAAACTTCAATGACGTCCGACTCAAACGCTTTATTGCAGCAAGTGATACGGTAATAAGTAGCACACATTTTATTGTCAAAACGACCCAGTAAATAACTTGACTCTTCTAAGATTGTCGAACTGCAACCAAATTGAACATATTCTGATTGACGCAAGAGCAACACGAGCAGAAGAGGAAAGTATTACGAAGAGTCTCGGAACAGAAATGAAGAAAGTCATTTTTGCGAAAAAGTCAAAAGACTTATTGCAGGCTACAAAACAGGCAGACACTCCCTCCGTAATCGTAAAAGAAATCATGTCACTAATCAAGCAGTATTTCTAGAAGCTCCTTAATGTGCAATGTCAAATCATCGAATGTTTACCGAATTAAAAATTTATTTGGCATCACTCTCACATGGTAAATGGTGTTTGTTAATCTTTTTTAAAATGTTGTACTTGTTGCAACCAAGATAGATTGTTAATTCTTTGAAATTCCCATTTTAATCCTCCTTTCTTCCGTGGAAAAAAACCAACCGAAAGAAGTCTCTAGTTTCAAATTAAGACGGCAGATTTTTGCCATTGCACAAGGAACGAAAGAAGTTAAAAAACATATTATACAACTTTCAACGAAATTTGAAAAGTGTTTCGACTTGGAAAATAAACAAGCTCAATTTCGAAAAGCATGCCACTGTCTTTAGCATCACTATTGTTGTTTCTCTAAAATTTCTTTTTCTTGATTTGAAAAACTGGACTTGTATGAAAAGTTTTTTTTTATTAGTTTTCATGACAACAGTTTTTTTGGATCACGTGCCTTGCTTCATCTATCGTTCGCAAGAGGTGTTCTTGGGAAAAACAAACTGACAGACGCTACTAAGCACGGATCGGACTTGGCTCAAAAAGGAGGGAAACTGGCAGTGGAAATTGTCCATAAGAAGAAAGAAAATCAACCATTAAACAACATTGCTATCTTGAAGATTGACACCGAAGGCTCAGAATGTGATCTAGGAAAAACTGCTAGACCAAGTCCTTGCTTCCAATAAGGTAGACTCATCACTTCTGTCGGAGTCCATCGATATCAGGACTGTAAGTCGACTCTGAACTGAGGGCCGTTAACAAGACGCAATCAATCTGAAAACAAGGGCACTGGAGAAAGAGTGAGAAAAAAATCAGAAGATAAAAAAAAACCAAGAGCGGTTGGCGAAGATCTCAAGAAACCTGCGAAAACTGAAAAACTTAAATCCTAATTCTAATCCTAATGACACGGGACAAATTTCAGCATCTTAAGCTCTTGCGATATAGCTCACCTAATTGGTAAGCCACATGGTTGCATTGCAACAAATGAATTCGGGAGATTACAACGGCTTCTTATCACATCTTGCCACTAAATTTTAAACTCGTCTTAAAGCGACTTTGGCATCCAGAAAGATTGTACTTAGGATTTCTAAACCAATATTCTGACTCGTTGGAGCTTATTTAAAATGGTTCAGATTCGGTTTGCTTAGGAGCTGTCTTCAATCAAGGGTTGAATCTTGCCAATCCATCAAAGCATCCTCTTTTTTCGCCTTTCGTCAAACTTCAGACCATGTTTATAAAGATATTCACGAAGCGTACCTAAGGGACTCTAATAACAGAGCTAAATTCGCACTTAAATGACTTTTTTACGGAACGCAAAGTTCGGCGATTGTGCAGTCAATCTTTAATGAAAAAAAGCAGCAAAAAGTTTATTATGTATCATAACGAGATTTGATTCCGAGTGACTAATTATTTTAAGCCATTAACATATCGAATTATCGGTGTTGACACGTTAACAACTGATCAGTTCGATTGGAGCTTGGGTCGTACTCAGTGGTTAATTTGTAATTTTTAAATGACATGACAAAAAAGAATTTGATCGCTTTTCTTTAAATTTCATTTAGGGAAACAGACAACTAGATAATATAATATAATAATTATAATACTAATAATAATAATATAATAATATAATATTTGTCTGTGCTAAAGCGATTATGACTTTCCATATAATGCGAGCAGATGAATAAGAAGAACGATTTAGAGATCGTGTAGTGGTTTGAAGCTCAAATGTATAGTATTTCGGTTTTTGATTGGAGTCCAAAGCGGGACGCAGACTTTAATATCAACCTATTTAGCGACAGATAATATGTGATTTTTGTTCTTTTGTGAATTTATGTTTAGATTTATCATGGTTTGACTTTAAACTAGCTCTAAAGCAGTTTGGTAAACATAAGCAGGTCATTTAACCTCAAAATCAAGTTTTTGGAAAAACGGGTCAGAAAATCATGGACCACGAAAATTTTGCGACAAAAAAAAATGTTTGCTATTGTGTGACTTTGTTTTTGGATTGTTCATGTTTCGACTTTAAACTAGCTTAAAAACAGTTTGGTAAACATAAGCAGGTCATTTAACCTCAAAATCAAGTTTTTGGAAAAAACGGGTAAGAAAATCATGGACCACGAAAATTTTGCGACAAAAAAAATGTTTGCTATTTTGTGACTTTGTGTTTGGATTGTTTATGTTTCGAGTTTAAACTAGCTTTAAAGCAGTTTGGTAAACATACGCAGGTCGTTTTAGTTCAAAATCAAGTTTTTGGAAAAACGGATCAGAAAATCATGGACCAAGAAAATTTTGCGACAAAAAAAAATGTTTGCTATTGTGTGACTTTGTTTTTGGATTGTTCCTGTTTCGACTTTAAAATATTTTAAAAGCAATTGGATAAACATGAGCACGTCACTTGATATCAAAATCGAGTTTTTGGAAAAAAAAAATGTTCGTATGTTTTCTTTCAAACGCTGCTGGTAACTGTCGAAATGTCATAGAAATAAGAGTGGAGAAAAAGTCAATCTGTTTTGTGTTTTTAGACATGAAAATATCCAAGCGAAAGAGGCAAAGTATAAAAGTAAAAAACAAATACAAAATCAATGAAATCAAAACAATTGTTTGTCTTTATTTATTGCTCTGATAATTAACCATCAATTCTCCTATGAACCTTTTAAGTTAGAATTAGCCTAACTTTGACTGTATCATTAGGTCTAGTTCAGTTTCCTCGTTCAAGACTTATCGGTTGCCCAAAATTTGTTTATTATTTCCGGAAGCTGAGGGTTCTCCAAAAGAGTTGTGTGATTTCCTTCGAGTACATGAATTTGTACCGCATTCGTTGTCAGTGAACTTAGCTCATAGTCGTTCGAAATATTTGACACTGTCTGAATGGTGGGCTTTATTAAACAAATTGTTGAGTTTATCTTTTGCATTGAGGAGAGGTCAAGGTTAACTATCATTTGACAGCGCTGGATTACAGACTGTACCACAGCCAGCACATATTGTTCGCTGAAAACCTTCTGACGTCGCGCATATTTCTGAAATACGAAGATTCTACCTTCTAGACCTTCTATGCGCAAAAATTCTTGCAATGTATTCTGTCCTTGAACTTCCGGAACAATAAGGTTCACAATAGTGGATAATACCAGCGCGTCAACATTCTCTTGGCCAACGGTGGCAATGTACGTTTTATAGATTGAGGAGAGTAGGGCTGGTGATCCGTCTATCAACATCAATTTTCCAGTATGGCCCAATTTCTCTAAAAGTGGCACAACCTTCGTCGCTATATATGCACCAAAAGAGTAGCCTATTATTTGGAAACTCTCTCCAGGCTTAAGCATTGCTTCTATTTGCTAAAAATTTATAAAAAAAAACACTGTTAGAAGTGATAAAGATTGATTCATTTAAAAAATATACCTCCAACGCGAATCCCGCCACTTCATCACTTGTCATAGCAGCGGTCTTATGCAACTGAATTACATATGATGGTGCATCAGACTTTGAGCCCAAATCCAACCACACCTGTCCGGACGAGCACTCGATTCCAGGGAATATGAATACTGGCTGCAAACCCTTTTTTCCCTGATTGACGGGCACAACAATTTTGTCAAAGTTAGACTCATCACCCAAATTGCGAACCATTAGGGCCATCTGTTCCTTGATTTCTGAAATTTCAAGCGTTGCATTTTCTTGGCCAAGGTGCTCTCTATCTTGCGAGTAGTCTTGTAGTTTTTCCAACGTCAGCAAACGAAGGTCTTGGGGTGAAAGGAAGAGATCGAAATCTCGCTCGAGGGTCTGTTTAATATCAACAGCCATTAGGGAATCCATGCCAAGCTCTGATAATGTTGAACCATACGAGACTGACTTGGGATCTCGAATACCCATGATATCCATCACAGTTTCCAGAAGACAGCTGGAGCCAGCCACACTCAGACGCTTCTCGGCGACAACCATACTTGCGACTATTGGGTCCGGACACGAGAGGAGTGTATCAAGTTCTTGCAGGCAGGAAGAAATCCTCTGTTGGAGAGTTCCTCCGATTTCTAAATCGATCTTATCCTCGGCCATAATGGCCACCAAACCTACTTCACCAATCGCACCCCATTCGACAGCTTTTCCTGGCAAGCCATTGGCAACTCGGTCCTCAATAATCCGCTCCATAATGGAGTTGGCCATACCGTAGTTCGTTTGTCCAGGATTACCACGGCCGCACGAGACACTCGAAAATACTACAAAGTGTTGAAGCTTCGGGCAAAGTTGTCGCGACAATTCATCAAGATGCTTTGTGGCGAATGCCTTCGGTCCCAAAGATTCCTTAAACAGTTCACTACTTTGATTTTCAAAAATCGCATCTTTCAACACAACAGCGAGGTTGAAGATGCCGCCAATTGGACCAAGTTTCATGGCTCCTTTAAGTAGCACCTCACAGCCTGGTCTTGTACTAATGTTAGCAGTGCTTATGCGAATTTCACAGCCGTAACTCATCCAAAGTCTAACAATGAAGAAAATGCATCAAAAATTTGGGAATTTGATTTGTTCTACTTACTGTATTCTATATGATTGATAACCATTTGAAATGCCTCGACTGGAACTTAGTACCACTTTACGGGCTCCTCTTACGACCATCCAATCGACAAGCTCCAAGCCAAACCCTCCCAAGCCACCGGGTACAATGTAAACGAGCTCTGGTGAGAAGTACATTATTGGTAATACTCGCATCGGGAGTGTAGCCTTGGCTTCGGCAGATTCTCGGACCTGAACGAGAACTTTTCCTATATGCTTTCCACTGGCTAGAAACCTGAAGGCTTGTTCAATTTCGTTTGCCGCGAAAACTGTGCTTGGAAGTGGCTGAACGATTCCACTTACAATGTCTTTTCTAAGAAGATCACACATTTTCTGTAAGAATATAAAAGATATTTTTAAAGGATTTTAAATTTATCACAACAAGACTCCGGATCGAATTAACTTCTTAAATTTTTTTCGCAATAAACAAAATGTGTATCTATATAACTGAGTCGGAAATATGGCCAAAGAAAAAAAATCTGTGTAAGGGAGGCAGACAGATGATGAGGAGATTCGAAAGCATTCCAATTTGTAGGGTTCCGTTCCTCAAAAGGAAAAACGGAACCGTATTAGGGTTACTTCGTTTTTCATCTGTTTGTGAACAATTTTTTTTCTTAACAACGCTGGTGGTATCAAGTTGAAATCAAATTCTTACGACTGCGACTCCTTAAATCTGTAGAAAAATCAAGCGCTTAAATCGACAAAGTCAAAAGATATGACTGTTTTTATCGCATATTTTGATACTCGCAAAGGAATCAAAGACTTTAAAGTAATACAGACAAACCAAATTGAGAAAACTCTTTGAGACTCTATTTCCGTGATGAACGAACTATTTACATTCATACATTCATTCATTCATACATTCGTTGTGCAAGTCTGACTTTGCAGTTTTTTGTTTTTGAGTACGGCACCCTAAATAGAAAATTAGGAATACTCAATACGTTGCGCTCTTAAAAGGATCTGTGACAATCAATATAATCATCTTTCCCAGATGAATGAAATCACCAAATTTCAGCTTTATAAGCTTCCAAACGTAAGTGTCAATTATTCTTTTCAAACGGTTAAGGACATTTACACAAATCCTCTTTCGGTCCAATTCCATCGAGTGTTGGCTTTTAAGTTTTCAACTGTAGCTGGTTGGACAAAAAATAATCCAAAGGTGAAATCACATGAGCGGCCAATTGACAGCTTCATTTCTTGAGATGATCTGCTCACCAAATGAAACCTTCCCGCTAAAACTTTTGATTGCTAATGATACAAGGGATCAAAAAATCACAGTGCATTGAAAATTAATATTGTTTTCAAGCTCACAAGTTCAACAACTTTCTAAAGAAACCTTACCACAAGCAGATTGGCAAAGTTCTTAATAGATTAATCAAAAAGCTAAAAAGTGAAAGGAGCTCTAAGATTCAGTAAGAGAAATCTTAGACTTATGGGAGGACTTATGACTTAAATTTAATGGATCCGGTGAAACAGAAACTCTAATACCTGACAGCTGCAAATATGTTAGGAGAAGGAAGATCGTGAGCAGTTCTTCTGGCCCTGTTCAGCCAGGGAGAGACAGCTTTCGTCACCTTTGATATAATAATTATTATTATGGCAATAACTATACAAAGAAATAGGTAAACAAATATCGCATATTTTCATTTACAATAATTACATAAATAGTAAAAAAAAAACTAAATTAATTGTCAAATAATTGTAAACAGTAAATAAAACGAAATATTTAAAAAAAACAAAGATATGAAAGAAAATTCAAAACTATTTAAATAAAAGAACAAAATTTAATAATAGGACTACCGGTTGAAAATGTCGTTATTGCAGACAACTTCATATCTATTACTCTGAGGTGAATTTTGACCATGACAGCTGTCACATCAGAAACTTCAAGTCATTGTCTAATTATTTCAGTCTAGGTTATTCGTCATTAGTGAAAACACACAAGTTTTTGTAAAGCCCTTAAAATGTCTACATTCGTGCCATCAAAGCAACATTTGCGGGAAGTTTTAATATGCTTCTTTCACTTAAAGAAAAAAACATCTGAAGCGCATCAATTGCTTGCCGAAGTTTACCCGGGCTATACTATAGACGTTAGAATGTGTCAGCGGTGGCTTAAGCGGTTCAAATATGGTGATTTCGACACCGAAGACAAAGAACGCCCCGGCCAGGGGAAAAAGTTTGAAGACCATGAATTGGAGGTATTGCTCGATCAAGATCCGTCACGAAAGCAAAAAGAACTTGCAAAATCACTTGGCGTCGTTCAGCAAACCATTTCCGTTCGTTTGAAAGTAATGGGAATGATCCGAAAGGTAGGATGCCGATTTTGCATGTCCGAAATGCTGCTTGAACGCCACAAAAAGAAGTCTTTTTTGCATCGAATGGTCACTGGTGATGAAAAATGGGTACATTACGATAATCCAAAACATCGGGCAACGTATGGATACCCCGGACATGCCTCAACATCGACGGCCCTTCAGAATATTCATGGCCTGAAGGTTATGCTGTGCATTTGGTGGGACCAGAAGGGTGTTGTGTATTATGAGCTGCTAAAACCGAATGAAACAATCACAGGCGAGGTCTACCGACGACAATTGATGCGTTTGAGCCGAGCACTGAAGGAAAAACGGCCGGAAACGGTCGCAAGACACGATAAAGTTATTTTGCAACATGGCAATGTCGTCAAAACTTGCTTTGAAACGCTCAAATAGGATGTCCTACCCCACCCGCCGTATAGTCCAGACCTTGCGCCAGCCGATTACTATCTCTTCCGATCGATACAACATGGCCTGGCTGACCAGCACTTCCGTCATTTCGATTATTTCAAAAATGGATCGATTCGTGGATTGCGGCCAACCCGGTCGAATTTTTCAGAACGGGTATCCATGAATTGCCAGAATTGCCAGGAAAAATGTGTGGCTAGCGATGAGCAATACTTTGAATATTGAATTTATGTCTATTTTTCCTCAATAAAGCATTGATTTTTGAAAAAAACGACATTTTCAACCGGTAGTCCTATTATATAAATAAAAAATTAATAAACTTATAAAAGATGGGTTAATAAATAAATATTGAATAAAATAAAATTAATAAATTAATGAATAAATAAGGCAATATATAAATAAAGAGAAATTAATGTACGATAAAGACATAAGAAAATAAATAATTAATATAATTTAATACGTAAGAAAATCACACTTCATATGCAGAAACAATTTAGTTTGCTTGAGGTATTTTGCTTACTAAAATGTTATCGGCGAATGCACAGCTAATCAAAAGAGTTTTCGTAATCTTTTCGATTCGATGAGTTATCGATCAAACATTTCCCTGTTTATGGCGTTCAGAGATAGATTGGTGCCAGGAAAGATTTAGCATCATTTCCTCCAGTTTGTTTTGCGATACTTGCAGTTTTTGGATGTGAGAATTAGCACAGCTCTCCCATTTTTTTTAAATACTGTTCATAAATTTTTTGTCAGGTCTTACAAAAATTTGTTTTTTCAAAAACCATAATTTAACATGGCAAAAAAGTGCCTTCTGTCGAAAGTTGATATTTCTTAATTCTTAAATGAAGAACATTTAAGATATGTTTTAAGTTTGTAATAAAACTAAGAGAAAAACAATCAATAATTAAAACTAATTAAGTAATTCAAAGCTTATTTAGTTGGAATGATAAAAAAACAAAAACAGAAAATATGACAGATACATAGTTACAAATAAAGACAGATATAAAAAAAAACTTTTAAGCATTTCAGGAAATTAATAAAACAGTTTCGATAAGCTAAGGCAAGTTTGCAAAAACAATAAAGAAGATTCCATCCTTAATCTCCATCTGAGACTTACACAGTTTCGGGTAATGTAAGAGAACTCTATTTAAAATACAATTAACGTATTTCCAGCAAGATAGTTCGGTCAAATAAATTCACTTCTCGCCTTGAAAAGAGTGCTTACTCACGCTTATATAGCACTTGGCATACCTTCAAAAAATCTACGATATAAAGGGCTTGGCGTTTCTAAAGGCACTGAGTTTTAAGCAACCTTCGTGTCCACTTAAAATGATATTGAGTAGTGACGAACAAATAATATCACACGGACAAACTTGTAACATTTAATTGTGTATTCTGCTTATGCAATCAGACCTAAAAAGCTTACTGGCAATCAAGATGATTTAAGCTAGAAAGAACTCAAGGGGAAAAGTACTAAGCAGTATTCAATGCTACGGGTAGAATATCATAAAATTGGCAAATTTAATTCTGATGAAAAACGAACTATCAATTCTAGCCCAGCCTATGTAGTCTATATGGTCACTAACTATCAACTTAGTATCAAATCAAATAGCACCAAGATCACCTTTTGAACAGACCCCATCTTATAGGTTACCATTAATGCAAAAACTTTCTTCAATTTGGGGTTTTTTTTTTAACTTGAGGACATAACTTAAGACTTTTTGGTATTCGAAATCATCTTAATACTTGATTACAACATTTTTGTAGATTGCGAGAAGATACACTGATAAACATATGTTTCCAAGGGAACAGAGCATTTTTGCATCTTCAGTAAGTCAGTTTTGAAAAAAAATTAAATGCAAAGGCCCACATTCGCTACCTTGTGGCACTCCAGAATAGACCTTAGAACTACTGTTTTTTTTTAGCTTCCTTCACTTTTAATGCCAAAGATAACAACATTTACAACTTTTCAACGTTCTTACCTTCATTAAAACATGATCCTCACGCGCCACTAACAAATCCAATAGAACAGCCACAAACGAGATCTCCTTCAGGAATGGCGCCATGCCCAATGGATTGTCATTCTGCATATCGAATTTTCCAATTTCCAAAAACACTCCACCAACAGCCAAACACTTGAATGATGCGATCAGCTTCTCCTCAGCCAGTGAGTTAAGGACAAAGTCAACTCCCCTGCCATTTGTCTCCTTCTTAATCATTGTCTCAAAAGATGTATCTCTTGAGTTGCCGATATGGCTGCCTAAAATTTTAAAATAAAATATTTCAAAAATCTACGAAAATTTTGAAAAACAAACCTTTTAACTTGGGGTAAGTCTTGAGGAGGAAATTTTTCTTTTCCACTGTGCTGACAGTTGTGAACACCTCCAAACCATAGGCCAGGGCAGTTCGTATAGCTGACAGACCCACACCACCAGTGCCCGCATGAATGAGAATACTTTTGCCCTTCCGAATATCTGTACGATGGAAGAAGGCATAGTATACTGTGAGGTATACCACGGGAACAGTAGCAGCTTCTTGCAATGACCAGTGCTCGGGGACCTCCATTGTTAAACTGGTCGGACAATCAACATAACTCGAAACGGCTGCCTTCTCCAACATGCCCATAACTTTTTTGCCAGTTTTCACATCGATCCCAGAGTATTCCATACCCAACATGCATTCCTGGTTTAAGCGAACTATTCCGAAAATTTCAGGGGATATGCGACCGGTCGCGAGCATAATGTCCTTGAAGTTAAGACTTGTGTAGACTACTTTGACTTGAGCTTTTTCCGGACTTATTGCCCCTTGTTGCCATCTGATCGTTGAAAGATCACCTCGATGCAAGACATTGCCATAAACGTGACCAACTTGAGGCGCCAGCGGGTAGTCTGTGTTGAGTTTAAGATGACGATATGTGCCCCATTGACCCTGTAAGAATGTGATTTACTTTGATATTAATACCCCTTGACATTGACATATACCTTTTTGTAGATGTTGATGGCCATGCCAAGTGCCAACTGATTGGCATACAATGGATGTTGGGGATCAAAAGCGGGAGCGTCACGATCATCGATGAGCACACATCTCACCGTGGTCTTGGTTGTGTACTCCTTTCGGAGGCAGTTCGTCAAGCCCAATACTCCGTTGCATTTATCATTTTCCGCGACCAATATCAGATCTTCCGACGCCAGAATTCCCTGGGCTTGTTTTAACCACTGGAATTCTGTGTCTAATGAAGACACTTTAAGGAACCTTCTCTTTTCACTTGGTACAATCTGTTCATTTCTTCGAAGGAGCTGTAGTTTTAGCCCACTTTCCGCCAAAGGACAGTTTGCCAATAGAGTAAAGGCGCTCGATGTCGTCACATTTCTATCCGCCTTCAACACAAGTACAACATATGTATTTGGGGCTAAGCTTTCAGCCAGTTTCAAGACATCACCGCCCGTCTGATCAATAATGAAATCACTTTCTTTACATTGGGCAAGATCGCCGTTTTCTACATTCACATTGGACGGCAAGTCTTCATATTTACTCGAACTAAGAATTGTGTAGTCTCCGGTAATTAGCGGCAGTTCCTCAATGGCATTCAAAAAGTGAACGATAAGTGGGCTTTGCTGGGTCTTTGCCATTATTTCCATCAGCTTGAGCTTGAATAGCACCCCGTTCTCCAAAACCAGCTGAATAAAGAACCTGCTAATGTCTTCGGGTTGAAGTGCCGGTGAGGGAAAATGTGAGACAAACTGATATCGCTCTAGGACTGGTAGGCCGGGTGGTTTTCTTCGCTGAACACTGCTCACTTCCAAGCCCATCAGCTCGACACCTCCACCTACCATTCGGTCTCCATCCATATAAAGATCCACGTAAGTTTTGGTCCCAATGGTGTCCAAATGATGCTGGCCAAAAAGTCGGAGCTTACTGATTTTCGTCGGCAGGCAAAGATCTCGCGAGTCCTTCCTAATGATTTGCGCTTGCAAAATACAGTCGAGGAAAGTCACCCAGTTGGAGTCCCACTTAATTCGGGCAACTTGGCCATCTCCGCGTATCGATTCGACTCCCTTGAATCCACCGCTGTAGTAATAACCTCGGAGCTTCAATTCTTTGTATAAATCCTTAGCTGACATATGGAATTCTTCTCCTAACTTGGTGTCAAATGGTTTGACAGAAAAGCTTGCTGGCTGTTTAGCATCTCTGAATTCTCGAATTGTTCCGCTGGCAACCAAGCTGTCGCCTTCGATGAGCTGTTTAAATGAAACAAATACAGTGACTGATGCCATAAGATTTTATTTAAATGTTAAAAACCATCTTCCCAACAACTGGTGTTAAGTCTTTTAACCTTTTGATCAAGCATGGCTAGTTGTGATGGCTTTTTTAATGCTCAAGTAAGACTATCCCCTGTCATAGCTCGGGGCAATCCATTAAGCTAAAAAATGTAACACCATCCGGGCAGGCCTTGGAGGAATTTAAACAGAATAAAGTTCCGAATGCGGAAGATGGTCACGATTCCAGTCCGCAAGCAAAGCTAGCATCCAGCAGCGCCCACATGGTAAGTCTGGATGACTGTCTTAGCAACCGCTTATTGGTGAACTAAAGTATGCAAAGAGCCTACCTGCTCTGATGCCTGTTGCGCACTGGATAAGAAGTTTCGGCTGCCGTCGTTGTTAAAAGCCTAACAACCCACAGAATTAAATGGTCTTAAAACCAAGCCCGACACCGACGGACTTAAAATGGAGCAAGTTCAATTGCCAGATTCTACTGCGCCAGCTCTGCAGATCGAGGAATCTTATTAACTGTCAGAAATCCATCACAATCTAGGCTTCATTTTAATGTTGACAACCAAGGCATCGTTAAGAAATATCAAAGCAAAGCAAAGGAATCGAGATTGTTTAAAGATGCAACCAACCTCCTCATGGAGCGTACCCGTTCCACCATAAATTTCATAGAAATACTCTTTTCTGGGCGGTCAAAAGAAGTCTTACGCCGTAGACGACTCAGCATGACCAACTTATCCGCTTTATCTGGTCTTCCAGACATTGCAATATCCAAGGTAATAAATGAGCACATGATTGCTATGCTAACATGGACTGGAAAGTCCCGTGATTATTTTTAAAGGTGGCGCCACTAGAAAATGATCATGACTCGTAGCGAGAGGATGATCTGTCACGTCTGTTACCGTACGGTACGGCACGGTTCGAGAGGATTTTTTCGTCTCGCATAACTCGACAACATATCGAGTTATCGAATACAAATGACGTTTTGGTTAAATTTGATGGGGCGGTTTAAATTAAAGGGACTATTTTACTTGTTCAATTAAAATCGAATTAGTTTTCGGATGGAAAAAGTTTAAAATCAATTTAACATATAATTTTCAATTTTCTTATAAGATATAAACATATGTATAAATATATACACTGCCGTCCATAAGTTTCAGGATATATATTTTTTTTTTCTTTTCAGCCAAACAACTAAAAAGGCATTGGTAATCAAAACTGGTTCGTCCATCATTCTAAAACCAATTTGGCCGTCAATCAAGACGTTCAATCGATCAGCTTCTTTATGGTTTCCCCATTAAAATTTCGATGTTTGACGCAATTTAACGAACTTTTCTGTGATGTACATCCCAAAACAGAATACAGTTGAGGCTATTTCATATTTTGAGGTGCCTCATTCACTATTTCTTGATTAACGAGCTTGAAAAAATGTTCCGAAATTTGAATCCTATAAATCTTCTTATTTTTATTATCTACCCCGTCGCAAGTGGCTGACACTGCGGTCTGACAGGAAAGACCTTTTTTACCATGGGGAATTAGATTAGCCTAACAGACATTCCATCCTTCTGAAGAATGTCCGTAGCGCTGTCTAATGTTTAATGGGGAACATATCTCTTTGAAGAAAATACGCATTCTTATCCAAATTAGAGCTGAACATTCACAAGGAATGTGCACAGCCATTTCGTCGTCTTCTAAAGAGAGACGACACCGGTACTAATTGTCAGTACTTACTTGGTTAGATGTGATCTCAAGAAGCAAATGTCTGACAGGAAGGTCACGAACTTTCTAATGTTCTCCTTGTTTCGTTCAGGGGTTTCTCTGAAAGAGAACGGACTGATCAAAAATTTTGATTGTTTAAGACCCGGTTGATTCGCCGGTTGGTTTCCCCAATTATTGATCAAACCTGTGGCTGTAGTCCAGTTTACGGTACAAAAAGATCCCGGATCAGACACGTGCAAATTTTGTTAAGAGTTCACCATAGGCTGCACTTAATAAAAACAACGAACTTCAATAGGTTCCTTGTTAAATTTACACGCGAATGCTCACTGAATGCGAAAATGAGACTATTCAGCATTTTGGTAACTGGGATAACCGGAAGTTGCGTGAGTTAGCTGAGGTAACACGATGTCTTGAAGATGAAAAAAATACCGCCGCGATGGGTGTCATGTTTGCTGACGGGCGACCGAAAACAGCATTACGTTGATGATTCAGCGGCTGGTTTAAGCGTTTTTGCAGCGTACTCGAGCGGACTTTTTTCGACGTTTTTCGACGATGGATGGATGCAACGGGTTCCATGATCATACGCCTGAGACAGTCTGCAGATTGGCTGGAAAGTCACAAAAGCTAACCAAAACTCGGACAGGAAGGGTTCGGCTTCCGTTTTATGGGATGAATACAGCATATTCTTCGTCGATTATCTGGAGAAGGGAAAAATAGTCACAGGAGAGTAAAATGCAGCTTTGGATATCTGGACAAATTGAATGTTGAAATAAAGCTAAAATTGCTTCATATGGCGAAGAAAAACGTTATGATCCATCATGATAGCTCACCGGCACACACGTCTTTGAAATCGATGACCAAATTGGACCAATTCCAACTGGTTGCTCACCCACGATATTCTTCAGACTTGGCCCCAAGCGACGATAATCTATTCTCAGCGGTGACTCCAAGAAAAAAGATTCAATTCGAATGAGAAAATGCGAAAACGGAGACGTATTTCGAACTTGGACATTTCGTACTACAGAAAGCGGATCGAAGTATTGGAAACTCTGTTTACCAAGTGTTTTGCTCTCGAAAGCAACTATGTTGAGGAATAATTTTAGCTTTGCCTGAAGAACGCTAATATTTATTGAAAACCGGAGACTTTTCAGCCCATGAAGTAGATTCGGTCTTTTCAAACATTCGCTGCAGAGAGTCTCTCAGCTCCTCCACACTTCTTTCTCCATTCTTTCGCTTCAGACTACTTTCTTTTTTTTTAATTCAAGGGCAAATTAAAACAAGCTACAGACTCTGGAAGCTTTCAAAAAGAGCATTCGGCAAGGGTACGATCTACTTCAAAAAGGATTGACAAAAATATTAAGCATTAACAATTTTTCAGTGAGTGCTCTTGAGTGCTTAAGAAAGCAACCTGATTATTCTGAATCTACTGCTTCATTCATATTCAAAAAACATATTCTGAATTAATTGGCATCACCACTACCCAAATCTCCAATAATGCCGTTTTCGAAACACAACTAATAAATTACACGGACAAATCGCTGTCATTCTTGACCGTATTTAAGAAAATATCCATCTTTCTGCATTGGAACTAAGAACACGTCTTTAACCTTACTTAACCCAAAAAGATGTTGGCCAATTCTTAGATTTCCTGTTACTGAATGGATTGATTGTGCAACAATGGAAATCGCTTTAATCTAACTCCATTTTCGGCAAAAGTTTTTAAAAATATGTAAATATATAAATGTTCCCCCCAAAAGCGTTTCAAAAACTTACCTCAAAGCTTCCTGTCGCAAAATGAATCATCACGGTTAACTCAACAGTGCTTTCCATATTCAGGGTTGTGGCTCTCACAAATTTTATATTCTCCATCTCTACGTTACGACCTTTTATACCAGTGTCATGATGCATCATCGTGAATGTTTTCCAAACAATATATAAATAATAAGTTGCTGGTACCATGATCTTTCCGTCAATGTTATGTCCCCCCAGGTATTTATCATCGCCTTTCATCTTAATAAAGAACACTTTTTCGCCGCTCCTTTTGGAAATCATCTTTTCATAGCTAAACACATCCCAATCGTCGCGATGATCGAATTCAACAATGTCACTTATTGTGTCAGTTCCACGTGACACTGGCCACTCGACTTTCGGATACAGGACATCCACTCGTAAATTAAGCCCATTGAGAAACAATCTGAAAAAATAATTATAAAATATTAAACATATCCCAGCTAGAAATAATAATGAGGTGCGTTTTCGGGGTAATTCAGAATGTTTGCGCCTGATTTTCCAATGCACTGAATTCCACGTGAGTGAAAAACTACCGCGATGAATAAGGTTGCCAAGCAATGAACCAAGGAGATGCCCTGTCATGTGACTTCTTCAACCTTTCCATGAAAGGTATTAACTTTTTCAAGACTACCCAGCTTCTGGGATATGCAGACGAATCGATATCATAGCGCGTTCTGAGGGTTGAAGAACTGGCAGACCGGGTTGGTTTTAGAATCAATGAGCACAAAATAGCATAAGTATACGCTGTCAACTGAAGTAAAGAAGTTCAACTACCTCGGAACGAATATATCGTCCATAAAACACACTGCAGTGGAGATACGACAGAGAATAAACCAAGGCAACCATTGCTACTATGGTTTGTCAAAAACACAAGCGTCAAAACTCCTAACATGAAGGATAAGAATACTACTAGTTTCTAGCAATATTTTTATCCTTCATGACAGGAGTTTTGACGCTAGGGTTTTTGGCACAAAAACCCTGACCTTTGGCAGCAAAACTGGAAAAGGTTTGTTTAAAAAATAATAATTTTCGGCCTACAGAATAGTTGGCATAAAGTTCAAACTAAAGATTACCTTTCAAATGTGCACCTATATCAACATAAGATTCTGAAAAGGTTTCACTCTAAGAACTTAAGAGTTAAATAAATTTAAGAAGACTTACTTTCCCAAGGCTGACAAGAAATAAATATGATTTTCCTTGTTGCCTCTTTGAGTTAATCCCACGTGGACACCACCGGGGATGGCGCTTTTCAATATAGACTTCAATAACGCATGTGGAGCAATTTCAATTGTCAAACAGTTCTTTGGAAGAAGAGCTGAAGTCTCCTCAAATAGAACACTGCTCAACAGATTGTTGGTGTGATATTCAGCCGATGAAAGGAGTGACTCTGGTCGCGACCAATGTTTCTGTGGCACACTTGTACTCAGCCATTTTGATGATCGTTTCTTTGGATTGGGTATAACGTGCTTGAGATACTTCAGGAAATCCTTTCCCAAATGTGAGATATACCTTGTGTGGTAGGCAATATTTGAGCATGGAACTTCTCTAGCGAAAATACTCTGCGCTTGTAGCTGCTCCACAAATTGTGCAACATCATCTGCTGGACCAGATATGGTACACGAATCGGGACCATTGTGACAAGCTACCTCTATTGAATCTGGAAGAATGCCTCGAATTGCCTTGTATGACTGGCCAACAGCTGCCATGGACCCCTTAACCTTCTGATTATCTAGACTTATTTTTCCGCGGTAATAAGCAGCCAAAATCATTTGCTCCGCCGTGAAACAACCATCGGCATAGGCGCAACCCAGCTCTCCCGTAGAATGTCCAATGATATAGTCCGGCTCCATACCAAGAGCACGGAGAATATCCGTCAATCCAATCTGTATGGCTGCAATGCAAGTGAATGTATGCACGATATTGTCATAGATCTTTGGATCGTTTGAAGTCAATATTTTGATTAAGTCCAGTCCTGCTGGCTTGAGAGCATTGTAACACCGTTGTATTGACTGACGGAACATAGGTATCTCCATTAGCGCTGATCCCATTCCAGCCCATTGTGAGCCCATTCCGCTGAATACCCAAACAATTGGTCGTTTCACTCCCGCATAGTGTTCGACTTCCTTTACCAAACACGTGGGCATTTGTGTGCCACTGGCCTTAAGAACACTATAGCCTCGGAATACCATTCCAGGTATACCAGCAGCTTGAACATTGTGCAGCAATGCAACGTACTCCGGATCCATTGGTTTGCTTTCAAGTTTCTTTTGAACCTTTTCCACTCCTTCTTTTGTACGACCCGACCAGATGCAAAGTCTTGAAAGGCTACCCTCGGGAACACCAACAGACGCTTTTTCCTTGTTAAACCTTTTCAAAAGAATATGAGCATTGGCGCCGCCAAAACCGAACGAATTTATCCCAACAAATGGCTTCTTGAGTTCGGTAATCTCACTGACCACTTTCATGCGACCTTCTTGTAGGGCAGTAATTTCCTTCTTCGCTTTGTTAAAGTTTATGTTCGGCGGAATCTTTCCACACTGGAAGGTATGTAAGACCTTTACTATTGAACAAATTCCCGAAGTCGGTTCCGTGTGACCGATATTCGATTTTACAGACCCAATCAGCAGCGGCTCTGAACGTTTTTTACAAATGGCGCTATCAATCGCACGACACTCTTCTGGGTCACCAACCACTGTTCCAGTGCTGTGTGCCTCCATGTAACCAATATCATCGAACGGTATCGAAATGTCGCTGTAAAACTCTTTTAAGAGTTCCTCTTGTACTTTACCCGAAGGGTAGGTTATACCCTCAGACTTGTAGCCATCGCAGTTTGTTTTACTGTGCACGAGTGTTGCATATATCCGACAAGCATCCCGTTTACGTTGAAGATAAAGTGCTGCCACACCCTCGGAGCGGACATATCCGTTGGCCTTTTGGTCGAAAGGCGAGCACACCCCCGTAGAAGACAGCACACCGAGACGAGCAAATTGAAGGGTGATGCTTGGGTGAAGGATCAGAGAAGTGCCACCAACTATAGCCGCGTCAATTTCACCATTCCTGAGAGCAGCGTACGCAACATCAATTGCAAATATCGAACTCGAACATGCTGTATCTATATAGAACGACGGTCCACGTAGGCCCAAACTGTACGAGATCCGGTTGGCGTACATAGCTCGACTGGAACTGCGAACGAAAAAAAACAACATGAATTAGAAAACAAAACAATTGGATAAGTTTATTTATTTTTGAAAAAACTTACCCAGTGATGGCAAAAGATCCCTGCGACTCCTCATCATCAATATTTCTCTTCTCCGAGTCGGAGAAGCAGGAAGCAATGAACACGCCCGTCCTTGTACCTCTAATGCTATTCGGATTTACCCCAGCGTCCATTACGGCCATGTATGCCTCTTCCAATATTGTCCGGCATTGTGGATCCATGGTATTCACCTGCGTGTGATGAACTCCAAAGAAAGTGGCGTCAAACTTATTATGCCCTGTTACTTGGCCTAACCTTCCTGGTACCGCTGAATTGTATTGCTTCCAGCGTTCACTTACTGCAGTAACCATGTCAACCTAGAAGCGAATTTTTCCAAAAAAAATTATTTAAGCTCCATTTATTCGCATTAACAATGGTGATTTGTTTAAAGAAAGATAACTAAGATAAGACGGTTCTTCTTGGAAACTTTATCCTGTGAGAGATAGGAAGGTGGAAATCATCAAATTTAAGTCAAATTCGAGGTCCAACTTGAATTTTTTAAAAGCTAACTGAGAGATTCGAAGATTCGAAGAGATTTAAAAAATATGTGTCATCTTCCATCCTAACTCTATCAGCTTTTTGGACAAAGCAAATCAGCTCGGACTCCATTTGGCCACTAGCGCAAAACTATCAAAACATCCTCTGCTTCCTCTAATTCATGAAGATGTTATGGGACGTGTATATTTTTAAACTGGTACAGTAACAAGAGTAAGCCCATCAAAAGTGAAAAAGCTACACTAACCTGTTGGTGCCTTTATGGTTTATGGAGGGAGCGTTTCATAGCGCTTACCTCACATCAGCCTAAAGTAAGAAAGGAGTCGGCCCTATAATCACGAGATGGATAAACTTCATTCTAAGGTTTATAATAGCCAATTTGGGAATATACGGGACAGTTATTAAAACTTTAAAGGGTTGTCCTCAAGGGAGTGCCTCCGTTCTCCTGTGGTAAATCCTAGTTAACGAACTTCCCGATCTTTTCTATGGCTTCAATACCTTTGGATATACTGACGTTTAAGCTGTCATAGAGAGAACAATCTCATCGGCAATCTCATTCAAAAAGCTCTAAATATAACTTGGATATCGTGCGATGATAAAGGTCTATTTCGAAACCCAAAGAAAACCAATATTATCAGATTTACCAAAAGAAGAATAAGTTAACTTCAGACTCAAAAAAATGAATGAAATACAAATTGTCGTGGAATACAAATAGCAACACTTTGGTCCTCAAAACAGCTCGTAGGCAAAACCTGGGAACTAAACCCAACTTAAAAATTATCTTGTGTATCTTTAATGAAAAGATTGAACCGAACATATTCTATGGCGCCATAATTTGGTGGAAACTATAAAAAAAGTAATTTAATAACAAAGGCTAGAGTGTATCTGTTTCACAGGAGCAATGAGAACCACCAAATACGGCTGGTATGGAAACACTTCTAAACTTATCTCAGCTGCGAAAGCTGTAGTCCTACACAGAGCCTTCAACTTCAAAGAAGGAAACCTGACGGGGCACATAGAGAATCTTAAATCATATTATTGAACTAACCAGGAAGGATCTAAATCGAAAATTGGAGTAGGAGCAAGCATTGTGGGACCCAGATGTCCTTTACGTATTCCACCACCCAGAAAATCCACAATCTTTCAAGTGCAGCTTGAATATAATAATAGCAGCACATTGCATCGAAAATAACAAGCATTCCAACAAGACTTCAGTTAGCTTGGCAGTACTTAAGGCCCTTAACAGCTTTACATTAAACTCCAAGGCAGTCTAGTTATGTCACGAAATTCTCAGCACGCTGGCAAAGAATAACAAGTTAAACCTGATATTGGTGCCAGGACATGAAAACCATAAGGGCAACGAAAAGGCTGACTTACAGGCAAACATGGGACTAAGTACTTCTTTTATAGGGTCTTTCTCTCTCTATGGACTCACCAATGTTATCATACTCCAAACATTTATTTGGAACAGCCAGGAGAGATTTGTACATTCAAAAAAATCATGAAGCTCGACCACAGAAAAAATTAAAAGAAGATAGACCTAAGGTTACTCTGTGATGCACTAACTGGCCAATAATTATGCAACTAGCACCATAATACAATCGGGCACAGCAGCACAGAAAACTGTAGACACGGCGAGTGTCATGATCTGTCATTAACCAAATACAATATAATGAATGAAACTATATTAATATAAATAGAATATCAGAACATTCCATCTAGGGAGGTTATACATTTTCTCAAGATAGATTTCAAGTCCTGGATAATTCAACAAGAGTAAGCATGGGTCTTGTTATTCGTGAATTTCCTAGGCCACATGGTATCCTCCTTTTCAAGAAGTGTTCTAATCATTTAACTTAGTTTTCTGGTCTCCCTTAGAATACCGACTCTAAAAAATCTGAATCTTGTGAATTTTGCTCCAATCTCCAAAAATGGACCCATTGCACTATTGTGCCTTTTTTTTAGCTTATGGCAAAAACGCCTTAGTTGCAAAAAAAATACATATTTAAAAACGATTCATCCCTTCTCAAATGAAATAGAGCCGTTCATTTCAAGTAGTATTGGACGGTTTCAAGTCTACATACATGTTGGTGTGCCGCAGGGCTCTATTTTTTCCCCGATTTTCTTTCAAATCTTAATAAATAGTTGAAAATTCAGATCCCTCTTGCGGATTTATTGCATCATTGAACTCTTAATATCAGGTCGAATTAAGTGCCTCCAAAACACATTCACTTGCATCGCTGAGATCGACAGACTTTTCGTCTTTGGAATGTGCGCACATAACCTATGTGTACAAAAATGCTACAAAATATTTTCATTTCATTTCATTTCATTTATTCATTATTCTATGTTTTACAAACTTTGAATTGCTTAAAATTAGCATTACAGTATTAAGATTAAGAATAAGTAGTGACATTTGTATTTATATTATATTTAAATAGTGATAATGACACTTTACAAATTAAAAAAAACTTTGAATTGTGGGGTGAACTGTATAAATCAGATTAATATAAGAATTGAAATTTTTTTATAAATTAATAAATAAGAAGAAAGAAAAACATAAAGTTAAAGCTTATTAAACATTAATGATAGAACAAGCAAAAAGAAAACAAAAAGTTGTACATATTTAGACAACATAGTTCAGCAAAGCCTTGACTTCTTTATGATCGAAATCAAGAAGCCACATTTTTACACGATTTAAGAACTGAGACAAGGATCTTATTCGCCGGATGTTAAAAGGAAGTGTATTAAATAACTTACATGACACGATGGAATAAAAGTTTTTGAATTGATTGGTACGGAAACGAGGTATAGCGACAACATTGGTTGAATTGCAGCGTAAAATGCGGAAGCTTCTTAAAGGACTCTGTAAATAGCCAGCTCTAATGAAAAAAATTTTTAAAACTTTGTAATAGTACAAATGCTTAAGAGGTAGAATTTTCAATGCTCTGAATAAGACTATGGAAGGAGATAATCGATTGACCCCACATACTTTTCGTATAACGCATTTCTGCAAAACGATCAGAGGTTCAAGATTTGTTTGGTAAGCCCCACCCCAGCAACTTATACCATACTGTATTTTAGATTGAAGTATTCCGTAATATACTGTTGTTAAAGTTTTTTTGTCGCAAAATTTTGTAAGACGGTGAAAACTACGTACTGCAGAGCGCAAATATTGCTTAAGAATCGCAATATGTCTGGACCAGCTCATATTCTTATCAAAAGTAATGCCCAGATATTTAAAATCATTAACGACTTCAATTTTAAAACACCGTGTACTACACAATGCCTGAATAATCAGCATTGTTCTACAATTTGACATATTAGATCTTTCGCAGTTATTTTCGTGAAAGAAAATTTCAAAGCTGGGAGACTCTTGCATGTTAAGACTAAAGTGCATTAATTTTGTTTTGTTACTGACAATCAATTTGTGCTCCAGAAACCAAAGGCCAAGGAGGTGAACATCGTGTTTAATATCCGCGCTTAAGTTAAGGAGACTATCGGATCTGTATGCAATGCCAAGATCGTCTGCAAAAGCTGTGACTAATCCTCTAAACGGTTGGCTAAACAAGGAGTTAATATAGATAAGAAACAAAATTGGACCAAGGACTGAACCCTGTGGCACGCCTAAGTTCATGGTTTTAAAATTGCTGGCAAAGCTACCAACTTTGACTTTTTGAGTTCTATTTTTTAAGTAGGACTCAAACCATTTGTACATAAAACCACGAAATCCTAAATTGTATAATTTATTTAGTAGAACTCCGTGGTTGACCATGTCAAAAGCTTTGGTAATGTCTACAAAAAGCCCAGCGCAAAATTTTTTGTCATCTAAAGCTTTATAAATATAGGACGAAAATTTCAAAAGAGCATCTTCTGTAGATAGACCTTCCCTAAAACCAAACTGAGCAGGATTAAGAAAACTTATTTTTGAGAGGTAACTCATAACTCTGCTTTTTATTGCCTTTTCGAAAACTTTAGATATAGACGACAGTAAGGAAATTGGCCTGTAATTGTTTATGTCAGTTTTACACCCTTTTTTAAAAAGAGGGATTACATTAGCACATTTTAATTTATCAGGGAAAATACCTGTCGAGATACTCAAGTTGAAAATGTAAGCTAATACGTCCACTACATTAAGCGCTATTTTCTTGAGGGTTTGATTGGAGATGCCATCATTACCACAAGAGCTTAAGCTGTTAAGTGAAGAGATAATTCGATATAGTTCAAAACCTGTAATTTCTTCATAAAAGAAACTATTATTTATAACAACTTCGTTTACTAAATGAGACTTCACGCAACCTTTACAATATTTTGGAGACTCAGAAGAGGACATCTGCCCAACCGAAGAAAAGAAATCATTAAAAATGTTAGAAACTATTATAGGATCATCAATTAATACACCATCTTTACACAGACTTAACGATTTAGATTCAACGGGAGAGCTTCCATCAATGATACTGTTTATAGCCTTCCATTCCTTCCTTGGATTACCAAGCGCATTATTGACTTTGAAGTAATAGTATCTATCACGAGATGAACGTATTTTTTTATTAATCTCCTTACTTAACATCTTAAAACGAGTTAGTAGCGCAGTATTGTGGGGATGCTTGTAGCACTTTATTCTCAACTTATTTTTAAGTTTAATTCCTTTTAAAAGAGATAAGGTTATCCATGGTTTTAACCTTACTTCAGATTTTGTACGTACAATGGGAAAAGTGAAATTATTTATGTAATTTTGAAGAAAGGTTAAAAACAGGTCATATGCTTTAGAAGCGTTATCTAACTCGTAAATTTCCTGCCAGGTTTCAGACCGTAGTTCGATATTAAGCAGGTCGTAATTTACCTTCAGGTCGTAATTTATCTCAGGTGAAGAGAAATACTTCGCAGGTTTCTTATTTGTTAAGGTACTGATCAGAATACCAGTCATACAGTGATCGGTAATCTGGAGATCAAAATTAATACCAGCACATTCATTTATGGATATTTTCAAAAATCGACCAAAGACATGATCAAGACAAGTCCCAGTTTTTGTTCTAGTAATTTCATTTACGAAAGATGTTAGACCATGCTCAGCTATTGAGGCAAGGTAGAGATCAGACAAATTACTGGTAGTTAAGATGTCAATATTGAAATCACCTAGAAAAATAAGGTTAGCCACTTTTTCGTTGCTCAAGAACTCAGCTAGTTCGTTTAGAAACACATGTGTATCATAAAAGTGTAACCTATATACACAAACAAATTTAAAAACTTCATCACATACCTTGCAAGACAATTCAATTACGTCAGCGCTCATAAAATTAAGACATTTGACTTCGAGGTCACCCGAATTAAGGGAATCACTGACAAAAACTCCTACTCCACCTGCAGCATAAGTTTCATTAGGATTAACATATAAAGTATAACCCGGAATACGATAATAATCTTTTTCGCAGTTAAAGATCCATATCTCACTTACAAAAATTAATTCTGGTAAAAATACAAGCGCTTCAAGATTACACACCAACACGTCAAAATTCTGCCGCAAACTACGAATGTTTTGGTGCACAACAAAAAAAGAATAGTCTTTAATTGAACTTCGAAAAAAAGTTTCATCATTAATGTTTATAATTGTGTTGGGGGTAGGGTTGTTGCTTAAAAGATATTCATAATTTTCGGAAAAAGACATAATAGTTATTAAAACAAAGTGAAAGACAATGTTAGTCTTTCAGTGTAGAGAAATCAAGAAATGATCTTATAGCAACAACCCTACCCTTTTCTGCTTTACACATCAGAATCCGCGAATTAGCAAACCACAAGTATTTGTAATTTTTTTCAGCTTTAACTTTTTTCGCTTCCATAAATAAGGCTCTAGTATAACTAGTAAAGCAATGGTTTATATAAATTTTGTCTTGTGTACCCGCGACAAATAGAGAAGAATTTAATTTGTTCATTGAAATTTTTTTCGCTTTCATAATTTTTTCTTTAGCGGCCGCACAAGAGAATTGAACACAAATTTTGTCACTGTCCTTGTTTATATCTCGTTTTCCTGAATCGGTTTCGTTTGCTCCCAAACAAATCTTATTTCTCTTGAATGGATTTACATCATCATGTACGCAAATGAAAGAGGGACGGAATATTTGTGCCTACTGTAGTTTCTACCGTTTAAGATTGAGGCTTTTACTTATATTTGAGCACACAAATAGATGTGGTTTAATGATTGCTTGCCGCAGGTCGCCGGAATCAAATCCTGTTTTCCTTTCATAAACTGAAGTTAAGTTTTCGAATAAGGTCGAGTCAATATGATCAAGATTGGGGTTGAAAGAGTTTAATGTTCAAAAATATACGTTCAAAATGCACTTGCTAATTTACCGGCAGAGGACGAATTATATACTGCGAATTTAGAGCGAATGCAAAAAAATCGACAACAAATATCGATTGTTGTCACTTGTGGTGCAAAAATTGAAACGAAACACATTTGAGTCTCTCTCTCTCTCTCTCTGTTTGCGTTATGGAAATCGCACATTAATCCTTCTGCTTGCACCAAAGAAGAACAGACGGATTCCTATTCGAGGATCGCTAGGTCTTCAGGTCTGCTATTGAACTGATAGAATCGTTTGAATCAATATAAAGATAGTTGCAGATTTCGGAGAACTGGGGTTACGCGAATTGGTAGAGTTAATGATCGGATTCAGATCGTGTTTGAAAGTATTTTTTTCCAAAGGTAGTGTCGTTGGTTCCGAGGTGAACGCAGCCGTTAATTGGACCAAGGAACCAAGGTTGAGTGTGAGTTATTTTTGGCCAAATAGCGGCTGATAAAGCATTCCATAAATTCATTGTAAAAATTCGCGAGAGCATCGCCAACCTTTTTTTTTGGTTCTGCGAACATTACGCATAAGAAAGCTGTTCAGCTTGCTTGCCCTGTGAAATTTTAAGCCGTAGGTTGAGTATCTTAACTTTTTTTTTTCATTTACATATGAAAATGAAAGGTGAAAAGTTCGCTGAAAACACGAGGTGAGTGTACATTTAGACCAAATATTTTTTGGTGCCACAAGAACAAATGAGATCCCTCCGCTGATTTGAAAAGACCAGGGTAGGAGAGACAATCGATAAAAAAATAACCTCCTTCTCAGCTGACGGAAACAATGTTTCGAAATGAAATTAATGACGCTGCATTTGATTGTGGCACAAGAATTGCTCAGCATAATTATTCTCGAAAACTGTCTGGATTTATAACACTTTTTTTAATTTTCCAACACAATTTTAATCTAGCTTTATAAAGTTATGCAACGGTTGGCAAGCTTGTCGCTATCAATATTCTTCGAAGTCTGATGACTGATGACATTTCCAAAGCATTCGGAATCACTTCTATCAATTTCCAGAAAAATCCACTATGACTCATTCGGGTCCTGTGATAAGTCCGTTTTCTGGTTGCATGAGTTCAAGAAATTAACAAAAACCTTCTCGAATAATGAACAGCGATCGTAACGATTTTGAAAAATTTTCGAAAAAAGGCTCCTTACCGTACCGAAAAACTGTCGAAAATTTCTCCATATTCAAAAATAATTCCGTCAAATAATTAAGTCAAAGTTAAAAACACAACGCATCACTTTTTATATGGCAGAAACAAAATTCGTCCTTTGTCACAGAAACTTAAATTTCGAAGTTAAAAAAAAAAATTCCTTAATCATACGGCACTTACTTTATTATACAAATTATTGGCGAATTCCATAACATTATTTGAACTTGGAAAACGCCCAGACATGCCACTTATAACTATTTCTTCGCCTTCATTGAGAGGATGTGCACGAAAGAACTTGGGGTTCGTCATATCCTGACGCGGGACCTGATTATCATTATTAGGCTTGGAAGCCATTTTATTTTTTCTAATTCACACAATTCCAGACAATACGAAAACACTATTCCACAAAGTTTTGCTTCTTGTTTTTAATCCAAAAGCAAGGATACGATTTTTTTTTATTTAACTTGAATTTAAGAAACGATTTATTATAAGAATTATGAACCAAACGCAATTGTCGATCCACAATTGAACGGTTTTGAAGTGTTCGCTGACTTTTATGGTTTCGGATGGTCTATTTGCTTGCTTAGTGAATTGCTAATTAGGTCTAAACGAGTCAGTCACTTCATTACTGCAAGTTGAGCTTGGTTCAATTTTTTCTGTTTTTTTTTTATGAATTTATTGTAATTCTTTGAATAAACAAAAGGCAGCAAATGAAGTGAAATCGGTTTAACTGGAAGCTTTTTGTTTTTACATAATTTTGCAATTGAACGTTTGCTAAAAACAGAAAACAAAGAAAACAAGACTAACCTAAATGGCATTGCGAAGGTCTGGCTGCAATGACTTAATCATTTTAAACAATTCATTTATATCGGCGTTAGAATAGAATAGAATAGAAAGTCTTTGAAGAAATCGTTGGTTTTGGCCATTTGCAGGTCTAAGCGAAAACGATTTTTTTCGAAGCTTTTTATTTTTGTGGGGTACCATACATCCAAATCCTTGTAAGATTTGTATAGAAATTCATCCGTCTGGTCGTTAGTTGGTTCCCTATATATGGGAAACATATTTAATAATTTTTTTTTTAAATAAGAAAAAACATACCAATGCTTTGCTGCTCGAGGTTTGAGTTTGTTAAATGGCAAAAGAACACCAAAGTGTGACTGCGCTTATAAGTCATCATTTCATTCGTTTAAATTCGTACATTTTCTCGAAAATACGAAATACATAAATAATTAAAATGCGGTAATGTGGACCCCTGAATTCAGTAAAAACAAAAAAAAATATATAAAAGACTTATTTTCCATGGTCATTGACTTGCTCTTTTGTGAAAGGGGAATTGACATTTTTTTAAATGCCATTTGTGTAAGTATTTAAATATAATAAATATAAGTTCGAGAGCCATTCGGCCTGCCCACACCACGTATAAATTTTCCATTTGATTATGAATCGCTTTTGATGCGATTCGATTCATTTTTAAATGCATTTTTATTCAATTAAATTTAAGATAGCTTACATGCTAGACAAAAAACTTATTAAATAATCCTTGATAACGCTCTAATCTAAGCCGAATGAATAAACTATGTCTTTCGAAAATAAAATATTATTATTTTAAATATACTAAATTTATATAAAAAGCGAATTGGTATCTTAGAAAATCTTTAAATTAAAACTTGGAATATGGACATTTTTCAGTGTGTAAATATACAACTAACTACAACTACCTGGAGATAAATTTAAAAATAACTTAATCTAGATGTTTTTTCTTAAAATTAACTTCATAAATAATCTTAACCTCACCCAAAACTGGCTCGTGGTACATGAATTCGGGATAATAAGCTACGGAGATCAGGTTATTGAGTGAGTTCATTGCTCTTGCAATGTGTCCCCGAATAAACTTTTTAAGAAAATTATTGTACTGTACTGAGACTCTTGAGTTCTTTATTAACGGAGACCCGCCCTCAGACATCTACAGTCGAAATCCAGAATTTTTTTCCATCAAGCTTGCTCCCACGTTGAATTTTACGGGACAATCATATGGAAGCACAGGCCGAATGAGAGCCGTTTCGCAGATCACATTTACCTTGGCATCGAGTTGACAGTCTCTTTATAATGGTATAGGCCGCTTTGGCTCTGGCTAGAACAGTATCTATATGCATTTTAAAATATAGATACTGACTGCCAAACCCAAGATATCTGACTGCACTCCGATTTGCCAGTGGCTGCCCGGTTTGTTCGACCATAGAGAACTTTGGCCAGTTCTTTTTGGTATCCAAAGATTCGCACTTTTGGAAATTGATCTTCAACTTCCAATTAAGGCAATGTCGCTTAATCTTATCGAAGTCGGGCTGTAAATGACTTATATTTCCCACAATCTTTGGACCTGTTTTGTACGCGATCAAGTCATCTGCATATGCTATAGCGTTGTAATGAGAGCCTACAAGATCGCTATTGAACGTTTGCAGACCGTTGTTAATTTCCAAGTTTCCAGCAGAAGTTACATTGTCATTCTTCACAATGAACATTCTTCCGGTAAGCATATCAAAGAGTATGTACAGCAATAGTTTGCTTATGCTTAACTGGTCTAACAAGAAAAAGAGCCCCTGCCTTTTCAGAGTCGATCAGCAAGGCACCCGTACCTTTGTTTCTTACCTTTATTCCATCCGATATACGATACTAGCTTAGGCACAGCTTGAATGGTAAAATAGCCCACTCTGAAACCAAATTGGTTATCCGGAATAATATTTTTGTCCCCAACCTACTTAGTCAGGGCTCTATTGTCCACCTTCTCAAATACCTTACTGATTTTCGGAAGAAGACTTATCGACCGAAAATTTGCCGGATTGGATGTGTCCGTATTCCGTTTAGGAATTGGCAGTATCTTCCAATGAGCTAAATAATGTGCATTTTTCAGCAGATTGTTAAACAGCGTTGTGTAAATGCTATCCGCTTCTAGAGGAAGGTTTCAATGAACAATGTTTGGTATTTTGTCGATTCCCACAGATCAGTGAACCGAAGATAACCAGGAAATCTTCCTTTGATATAAATGAGGGATGTGCCCCTTCATCCGTGATGACGATCATGTATCCTGGAATCACGCATTTTAACGAATCTCTACGAATTCGAGAATATGGCTATTTTAAACTTTAGTTCGCACTATAGTGCACGTGATGTATAACTTTGAACAGATTTTGAATTGGAGACTTAAGTAAATTGTATGTAACACTTTTTTTATTATAATTTTTAGCTGCCCATCAGGAAGTTCTTGAAAGATTTGTCATCGAATAACACATAAGCAAAACCAAACCAATCTGTAACTTTATTTTCTCATTTTTTCTTATATTTTAATTTGCTCGCCCTCAAGAAGTAGTAGTCATACTACTCACCCTTATGATACAAATGGCACAGAGCACTTAGATAAATAAGGGAATGAATGAAAAGATTGCGTTGTTTTTGACACTCCGTTTATTGTTGCTTCAACTGCTCCATGAAACGGCTTCATTCCCTGATTTTTGGTGTAAAATTGAGTTGCTATATTAAAGAACAAGTTTTTTGTATGAGGACCCCGCCTTTATTTTTTTCATTATATAATTTTTATCATTTTTTATCATTCTGTTTAAATTCCAAGTCTCTTCGTTTTATGCTTCAGAAGAAACTGCCCTTCAACAGACGGACGTACAACGAAGGCTTAGTGATATGTTTTCGTTGGCACCCTTTGGGTACGTAACCCTAAAAATGGTGTATTATCACAAAATCTGTTTTATTTCCATTTTAAATCTCTTTAATAACTCGTACTTCTTTTCATAAAATTTTCAAGCGATAACCAGTTAGCCGATATATCGGGATAAAAACCACAAGGATTGATAATAACCTTTTGGCGCATGGACAGATGAGTCCAAATTTGAGGTTTTTGGGCAAAAAAAAGACGGAAACTTACGTTTAGCGTCTTGTCGAAGTAAAGGTCCAGGTACCATACAGGAAATAGGAAAACACAACGGGCCCAATCAGAAGCCTAGGTAAAGAGCGAACAAAGCTGACCCTAACCAACCAACCATTTATCACCTGCCGGTTTTGCAGAGATTATGTATCGACAAAATCAGAATCGCTATTAATTTAATTATCACAATTAAATTTTTTAGCAAGAGTATGGTGCGAAATATAACTAAAATCTTTACCTTGCAAACATTAATTAAGGAAAAGAAAAAAAAACACGAAGGGTTCCGCACCTCCACTGAGTGTGCAACACAACATTCCTTTAGTTTTAGATTTCTCATATTATTCCACACATGCATATATCTACGAGATGAGAAATTAAAATTTTTTTACAAATAAGGATTTAAAATGATCACAAGATTAAAAGAGTATTTGATGAACACTTTTTAAAAAAACGACATAGTTATTATTTTTTTCGGATGGTGAAAAATGCCGCCACCTTCTGTGAGAAATACAAGTGTGTCCCTATAACCGCTAAGGAGATACAGCTGTGACAGAAGAACGGACGCCCGGACAGACCGCTGAGGCTTAGTAATAGGGTTTCTTTGGAACCTTTGGGTCCAGCACCATAAAAACATCGATGGAAAAGACTTAAAATAAGCAGAGATGCTGCAAACTCATCTAGATCAGCAACAAGCTCAAAAACAGTGAGCACTTTCAGGAATTCTTCGAGTGAAAATGATGGATGTCGATCACACTTCACACACTCTTCTTTAAACGCAGCTTCAGACAATTCTTAGAAGTTATCTGATAAGGCCTCACAATTCATATTGAAAAAAAAATGTGGTACTTAAAAAAGCTTTGAAATCGAAAACGAAATCACTCGTTTCAAAGCACAGTTGCCAACTGATTTTTTTTTTTGTAGTTTTTTTCAGGTCAATAGATACAATACACATTTTGCATTAATTTGAAAAATTAGACTCGACGAAGCACTTCAAAACGCGTAAAATCGCGTGTTTTCAGCCACTTCAACGCGAAAGAGCATATTGATTTGTGCAAATCAAAACTTGGTCAATTATTTTTTTTGAGTTGAATGCATTAAAAATGCAACACATGATCGCGGATTTTCTACGTCAATTTTCAAATATTCAAACTTCAAACATATTTGTCGCGTAAAAACAACGTACCTATTTATAAAAAAAAAAATTTATTCAAATTAAATTGTTGTAAGGAATGGGAAGTAGAATCGCCTATGGACACATTTTGAAACCAATGGATTTTAAGGTGTCTTGATTGACTGTTCATCGTAGGGTCTCAGGGATAAGAGAATGACCTCTGAGACCCTCTGATGATCAGTCAATTTCACACTGAGAATAAGCATGGAAATAGAATAGGTCCTGCAATATTTATTGAATTATTTTATTAATGAAAATGAGTCGTCTTCATTTCCATAGTTCACTTGTCACAACATTTATAAGTGTTTAATGACTCCCTTATTATGGCTTCCGTTGCAATCCAGAATTAAGGTTATTTTGGTTTTCGTTTTCAGACTTAAATGTAAGCCCCAAACTGGACAGTTATTCTGCTTTTTAGGAGTCCGCAAGGTTTGTTCAAAAATATATCAACTTCCTGGTCCAACCACTGGCGCCACTCCCCCAAATAGTTTTTGCCCAAACTCGAGAAAAAAATACTAACCATAATCGTGAATCATAACAAGGGTCCTCAAACAGTGGATTGAAATATAGATCATTTGTAAAACTCTCGAGCGTTCTCAAGCTACTCGAGAGCTAAGTAAGTCTCTTAGTCCATTCAATTTTTAAAGATAAGTGGTTAGCAGTGCGACCGGTTGCTTCTCTCAAAAATATTTAAAAGTGGAATATTTTTATATATAATATACAAATGAATATTCGACTACAATATATTTCTATTCCATTTTTATGTTCCATCTGATGCAAGACAAGATATAAACAAAATATTAAACATTTTTTAAACATAAAAAATAAAAGTAATAAGAAAAATTCTTCAATAACAAAGCTTTAAGACATTAATTGAAAAAAAACAACAGTTCTTTACTCTTGTTTAACATGTTTAAAGTTAAAAATTAAGTAAGTTAAAAGTAAGTTTAAAAGTAGGTTTAAATATATTCAAAATTTTGTAGTTAAAAAGCTTCTACATCGTAAAATTCACAAAGAACATAAGTGATACTACATTACCTACTTTCGAAACCGTTTATCCACATATGTTACACTGTCAAAAATAATTTAAGGGTGTGGACTCTGAAAGTAATATAAAACTAAGAAACATTATGCAAAGAATTCGCTATGGAGCTTTTGAGGCAAATAGATCAACGTCTAGAAAAAAACTTGAACGTATCAATCAATTGCTTTTTGGTTGAAAATATTTTCAATTCAAAAACACAAAATGAAATTGTGCAATAATAATAGAAATAATAGTAATGAACATTTGAATAGTCTGTTATTAATTCATTTGGTATGATATCATTATCACAGCACGTTCCCAATCCTTTCATCCGTGTTTTTTTAATCAAAAAACTATTTAACATTTTTAAATTCATTCTGTTTCTAATCTTAAACTTAAGTAGATTCAAAAACTGAATACTCTTTCCACTTCGGCATTATTAAATGGCAATGTTAAAAAACTATTACGATTTTGGACAAATTTCGAATGAAAATGAAAACTTCAGTCAAAAATGTAATGCACTTAGTATTTGTCCAAGAAAATAGTTTTGAATTCTCCAGTTCATGCATAATTTTGGAAATTTCAAATTTCGTTTTTGGGCTTAAAATATTTTCAACAGAAAAGCAATTCATTTTGTTTAATACATTTTTGTTTTATGGCAGACATTGATAATTTAATAATTAATTTCTTTTTGAAATTTACCAAAAATGTAAAATCATTCAACATTTTTGAAACAGCAATTAAGAAGTGTTAAACTATGGTAAAGCATTCAGTTCTTTCTTTAATCAAATTATTTTGTTTTCAGAACCTTTGTGCAGAAAAGAAAAAAAAAAGTTGATAATATAGCTACCGACTTCAGCAAGACATTTAATAGAATTTCGCATAAAATAATAAACCCACTTTAGGTGTAGCTCAAGGTTACCATGTTGGACATATTTTCTTCATTATATTTGTCTCCTGCAAGATGATCTAATCAGGTTCTTAATCTGGTGCCAAAAAGGTCTCTGCTGTCAATATTTCCTCAAACACATGCAGTATATTTTAGAACCTTCCAGAGTTTCCTCTTCCCTGCACTTGACAACCTTAAATGAGGGTTCTTGGAGTCACTATTTCACTAGCTCCCTTTATACAACATTTTCTAGATCAATCCTTAAACAATCTTTCCAAGTCTGGTCTCCTTACGGCGAATATCTTGAATCTTTGACATCAAGTCATACTTAGACGAGGACCTTATCATTCGCCAAGACAAGAGAAAATAAATGCATGAATGAATAAATGAATGAATAACTGAACGAATGAACGATAGATTGATTGAAAGAATGAATGAATGAATGATTGATTGAATGATTGAATGATGCCGCCGTAGTTACAATCACATTGAATCTGCAAATTTTTAATGGTATGTCAAAATTACACAAAGACATATTTGTAATTATCTATGATTTTTATTGCATATTTGAATATAAAAAAAAATGATATTAACCAATGTAAGACTTAAACATATTCTTTTTACTGTTTTACAATATTTAAAATATACTAGATATGTTTTAAATAAATCTACACCACCGTTACTGGTTTAACATCCTTCAAATACTCTTCGAATGATTTATCCTCCTGCAGCACTGGATCAAAGTCATTTATTAGCTGCGCCAGCATCGGATTTTCCAACATGGTCATGTGATTACCTTCCACAAATTTAAGTGTCACCTTGCCCTTAGTCAACTTCGACAAACAATAATCATCCTCAATGTCTTGCATTGCAACTTCCGATGGTCGAATCAAGGTGATGGGCGATTTCAGCACCTCCAAACTATCGAGGTCGAACTCAGCAGCCATTTTAACTCGGTTAAACATGGCATCGGCCATAATTCTGGAGTACTCCATACTATATTGATTTTGTTTTTCGGCGAATTCCATGAGCTTGGCCATTTTTTCCTCGTATGTCGCAAGAGGGAAGAAAATTTGCGCCGCCGACTCTGTATTTTCATGGGGGAAGATCTGACTAACGATTCCTGAGAATAGAAGATCATAGAGATCCTCATCTTTGAAGTTTTCTCCCAAATGGCCAAGAGTGAGCTTCTTGAGAAAATGCGGTGCACCATCAATCAGGAGAACTTGTCCTCGATATCCGGCTTTTTCAAGGCAACTGGCTAGATTGAGGGCTACGAATGAACCAAAGGAATAACCGATAACGTAAAACATTTCCGAAGACTTGAGCACCGATTTGACACTCTGAAAAATGGGATAATGGGATTTATTTTTGCGAAGTAGGAAAAGAAATTTAAAATGACTTACTTCGAAAACCGCTTGACCGACATCCTTGACGGTTGTTAAGTTCGCTGTTTGATGCAATTGAAGGAGGACAGACTTGGAATTTAAACGTGAACCTATTTCGTACCAAGCCTGGCCAGCTGTGCCCTCAAGACCGGGTATAATTATGCTTGGATTAAAGTTCATCTTCGATGCATCAGAATTTGTCTTTAAAGGTAGTAGAGTCTTTTCGCAATTGGCCTCATCACCCAAATTTCGGAGCAAGAGAGCCATGCCTTGTTGGTCGTATGCCGCCAGAGTGAGCTTAATGGCTTCAGCACCTTCTTTCTCCTTGGCTGCGGTGTATTCTTGAAGTTTTTGGAACGTAAGCGAGCGCAAGTCTTGCGGCGATAAAGTCAGCTCAAAGTCTCTCTCCAGTGTTTGTTTTATTTCAACAGCCATCAACGAATCCATGCCCATTTCAGAGAGTGTCGTTCCAAGTGACACCGATTTCAAGTCCCGAATACCCATGATATTCATGACAGTTTCGGTAATACTTTCATTGCCTCCGCGTCCAACTCGTTTTTCTGCCACCACCATACTAGCGACTATTGCGTCCGAGGATGATAGAAGATTATCGAGCTCCTGCAGACAGGAAGAGATTCTTTGCTGGAGTGTGCCACCGATTTCCATGTCGATCTTGTCCTCAGCCATGTCAGCGACTAGGCCAACTTCACCAACTGCACCCCATTGAATTGCCTTGCCGGGAAATCCATTTGCAACGCGATCTTCAATTATACGTTCCATCACTGAGTTTGCCATTCCGTAGTTAGTCTGGCCAGCATTCCCTCTGCCGCAAGATACACTTGAGAAAACGATAAAGTGCTCCAAGTTCGGACAGAGCTTACGAGACAGTTCGTCTAGATACTGAGTTGCCAAGGCCTTTGGAGCAAACGATTCTACGAACTTGTCAGCTGTTTGATTCGAGAAGATACCATCGCGAAGGGCTACAGCGAGGTTGAAGATTCCTCCAACAGGGCCGAGCTGCAGGGCTTCCTTAAGAAGTGTCTCACACCCTTCTCGAGTGGTAATATCATCTGTTCTGACGACGACTGTGCAACCATAATTTTTCCAGAGTCTGTTAAAAATTGAGCGTGTGTTTTTAAATGAACTTAAAAACGATTTCCACAAAAAAAAACTTACGAAATTCTGTAGGTCTGATAGTCTTTGGAAAGTCCTTTACTAGAGCTAAGAACCAACTTTCGTGCACCTCTTATAGCCATCCAATCAGCCAGCTCAAGACCGAATCCTCCAAGGCCCCCAGGTATAACATACGACAGTTCGGAATTAAAGTATACTTGTCTCAAAACCGGTACTGGTGTTGTGTACGGTGACTCAGGATCATCTCGAATTTTCACTAAAACCTTTCCCATATGCTTGCCGCCTACCAAGTGCCTAAAGGCCTGTTCGATTTCGTTTGCTTTGAAGACTGTCGAAGGTAGTGGCTGAACGATTCCACTCAATATGTCATCATCGATTAAGGACTTAAGTTTCTAAAACCATAATGATAAATACACTTCTACATCTTATTTGATTGAATAGAGACTTACTGCAATTTTAGCATCTGGCGCGAAGAAGAGCGTGTCAGCTAGGACAGCATGGAAAGTCAATTCCTTAAGGAAACAGCTCATGCCCAGTTTTGTATCATTGGCCATGTCGAATTTTCCGATTTCCAAAAAGTGTCCACCTTGTCCAAGGCAGCGAACTGATGCCAGGAGTTTATCTTCCGACAGGGAGTTGAGCACAAAGTCAACGCCTTTGCCCTCCGTCTGCTCTTGAATCATTACTTCAAATGATGTGTCACGCGAATTACCGATGTGAGAGTCTTTAAATAAAAAGCAAGTTTACATTATGCTCCCGATGCTTAACAATTAAGAGAACTTACCCTGCAATTTTGGGAACATTTCCAGCAGGAAAGCCCGTTTGGCCGGGGTACTTACAGTTGTATAAACTTCCAAGCCGTAAGCCAGTGCAACTCTTATCGCCGCCAGTCCAATTCCACCCGTTCCAGCATGAATTAGAATACTTTTACCTTTCCGAATATCTACGCAGAAAAAGAATGCATAATAGACTGTGATATAAACTACGGGTACAGTGGCGGCTTCTTGGAATGACCATTTGTCAGGAATATTCCAACACAAACGTGATGGCTTCTCAACGTAAGACGCCACACCACCTTTTTTCACCATGCTCATTATCCGTTCACCGGTCTTAAGATTGATTCCAGAATATTCAAAGCCTAAGACGAGACTCAGATCCATGCGATTGCTTCCATAAAGTTCAACGGCCAAGCGTCCAGTCGCCAACATAACATCACGGAAATTGATTGATGAGTACACGACCTTGACTTGACAGTCTTTGGGATCCAAAGGTCCCTCAAACCAGCGAAGTGAAGACAGATCTCCACGATGTATGACGTTTCCATAAATATGATCGACTCTTGCCAGGATTGGACTTTCAACTATCAGATGAAGATGTCGATAGGTTCCCCATTGACCCTGAAATTGAAAAGATTCTGAATGTTGATCCCAGAGTTGCGTTAAACATTTTTTTACTTACATTACGATACACATTTAGGCCCAATCCAAGTGCCAGTTGATCTTTATAGAATGTATTCTCTAAATCGAATGGCGGTGCTGTTGCGTCATCCACATACACGCCTCGTATCATGTGCCCGCCGGGTTCTTTTCTCAAACAGTTCACAAAACCAATCAAACCATTGAACTTCTCATTCACTGCGTATAGAATGACGGGACCCTTTTCCACCGCTGCTTGCGTCGCCTCAATCCATGAAAATGTTTTATCCTCCACAGAAACCTTCACGACACTTGGCTCCTGATTGAATCCAGTCTTCTGTTTTTGTATTAGCAATATTACTTCCTCATCTGTTGTCGGAATGACTGCCACCAGTTTGAAATCGTTTGGTATGGTCAGCTTTGAGTCAATAGCATCCCCTTGAGTCTGGCGCGCGACCAAAAACCCTCCAGCCAAAATACTCTTTTGAGCTGTCACAAATATATTCTCCTGGTGCAAGATATTCTTTCCTATAACAAAGTAACAGTTCGTTTGAGAAGAAAGCTGTCCATTTTCCACATGAACTCCGGCCAGATCAACGGTTTGATCGGTCAGTAGAATATAATCCCCAGTGACAAGTGGCAAATCTTCGACTGCATCGAGGAAGTGATTGAGAATTGGTGTCGCATTTTCAAGACCCAATTCGACAATCTTCATTTTCATGACCGGAACATTCTCCAAGCCAAGCTGCACACAAGTCCTTGCCGCGTCCGCTGGTGTCATCATTGGTGCTGGGAAATGCGGAACAAATTGATACCTCTCCAAGACCGGAATGCCCGGTGGCCTTTTCCGTTGAATGGGACTTGCATGCAACCCAATTAGCTCAATTCCGCCGGCGACAACTCTGTCGAACTTCTGACTTGCATATACGTCATAAACTCTGTCTTCAGTGTTCATCTTTGACATTATATCGGTATGATGTCTTCCGTCAATACGGAGCTTGCGGATTTTCGTCGGAAGCAGAAGAGTACGTGAATCAGTACCGACAATGTGAATTTGCAACATGGCGTCGATAAACGTCACCCAATTATACTTCCATTCAATTTTGCCGTACATGCCGTCACTGCGAGCACTACGGACCGCTCTAAAGGCGCCATTGTAGTGATAGCCTCGAAGTTTAAGCTCTTTGTAGAAATCTTTTTTCGACAACATGGGGAACTTGGTGTCTTCATCGAATGGCATCTCCATTGGTGGTTTTGGATTCAACATTTCCGTTATTTTTCCAGTGACCACCAAGCTATTTGATTCCGTGATCTGTGGGACAACTCTTATCAGATGAGAAAAATGAGAAAAACAAAGCAAAATGTACCTCAAAGTTTCCGGTGCCGTAGTGGATCATAACTGTCAGTTCCACATTGTCACTTAATGACAAATTGGTAGCTCGCAAAAATTGCACATCCTCGAACTCAACGGGTACGTCCATATAACTTGGTCCGTGATACATCAGCGAAAATGTCTCCCAGACGAACTGCAAATAACAAGTGGCCGGGACTAAGATTTTCCCATCAATGACGTGACCACTCAGAAATTCTTCGTCGTCACTTTTAAGATTGACCTTGAAGATACGCTCTCCACACGCCTTGGTCTTCATATTCTCGTATTTGGTCAAGAACCAGTCCTCGCTGTGATCCCATTTAATGAGTGATGATATTCCGGGTGTGCCTCGTGAAACTGGAAATTTGACGCGTGGATAGAGATTCTCGAAAGGCAGTGTGACACCGTTGTTGTAAAGCCTGAAAATGTAAGCCCACATATAAAAAAAGGCTGTAGAAACAAGGGCTTGATTCTCTACTTACTTTCCCAGTGCTCCAAGGCAGAAGAGTATATTATTCTTGTTGCCACGCTGCGTTAGCGACACATGGACACCGTCCGGCATTGACCTCTTAAGAATCGCCTGCAAGAGGCCATGAGGAGCTATCTCAATTGTCAAGGCATTGCTCGGCAATAGTGCGAAAGTCTCCTCGAATAGAACACTACTTAGTAGATTATTCGTGTGATACTCCGCCGAGCAGAGGTTACGTCCACTTTCTCCCCATTCAGCTTTGGGCACACTTGAGCTTAGCCATTTAGATGATCTTTCCTTGGGATTTGGAATAGTATCCTTGAGATATTTTAAAAGCTGGGGTCCCATATGGGCGATGTACCGCGAGTGATAAGCAATATTTGAGCAGGGTACTTCCTTCGCGAAGACACCTTGAGCCTTTAGCTCGGCAACAAACTTGGCGACATCCTCCGATGGTCCCGATATTGTGCTGGAATCAGCTCCATTATGGCAGGCTACTTCGATTTTCGCCGGCAACAGACGGACAATCTGTTTATAGCCCAAACCAATCGCAGCCATAGAGCCTCGTATCTTCTCGATTTCCAAACTAACCTTGCCACGATAATAAGCCGCCAGCATCATCTGCTCTGCTGTAAACCCACCATCGGCATAGCCACACCCAAGTTCACCGACCGAATGTCCAATTATGTAGTCCGGCTCGAGGTTCAAAACCCTTAGCAGATCAACCAAGCTGATTTGGATCGCCGCAATGCCCACAAATGAATGAAGTATGTTGTCGAATGTCTTTTCATCGGCAGAGGTTAAGATGTCGATAAGATCCAAACCGTGTGGCTTAAGAGCTTCATGACAACGCTGAATCGAGTTCCGGAAAATAGGAATTTGCATAAGAGATGCTCCCATCTCGGCCCATTGTGATCCCATTCCACTGAATACCCAAACCATTGGTCGTTTTATACCCGTGAAATGCTGAACAGCCTTTGTCAAGCACTTGGCATTCTCCTGATTATTTTTCTCAAAGATTCCAAAACCTCGAAAAACCATTCCCGTCACATCTTCTTTTTGAATGTTATGCAAAAGTGCCACGTATTCAGCGTCAAGAGGGCCCTTTTCCAGCGACTCCAAAACGGATGTGACTGCATCTTCGGTTCTTCCGGCCCATCCTACGATTCTCGGGATGTCATCCGATGGTAGACCATTGTTGACTTTACTCTTATCGAAGGCCTTCAATAGCGCATGAGCATTGGCACCCCCAAAGCCAAAAGAATTCACTCCAATATAGGGCTTGTGCAGCTCAGCAACATCGCTCACTACAGTCAAGCGGCCCGTGGCTAGAGCCGGGATCTCCTCCTTAACAGCTGAAAAATTGATGTTCGGTGGAATATTGCCAGTCTCGAATGCAAAAATCGCCTTTACCAGCGAGCAAATGCCTGAAGCTGCTTCCGAATGACCAACGTTAGACTTAACGGAACCAACGAGCAACGAGTCCTTGCGCTGACAACAGAGCACATTGTCAATAGCTCGACACTCTTCGGGATCTCCAACAATAGTTCCTGTGCTGTGAGCTTCAAGGTAGCCCAAGTCACTTGGCCTGACGTCGACATCGGCATAGAATTCTCGGAGCAACTGTTCTTGAGTGTTGCCCGACGGATAAGTGATGCCTTCGGGTTTGTACCCATCGCAATTCGTCTTCGAATATATAACTTCGGCGTATACGCGTTTAGCGTCGCGTCTGCGTTGGAGAAACAGACAATTAATAGCTTCTGAGCGAGTATAACCAGAGGCGTCCTTGTCAAAAGGTCGACAGAATCCATTCTGTGCTAAAACACCCAATCTGCAATTGAACATAACTTGATTTCTATGCTCGCTTTTGGCTAAAACCTACTCACCTCGCAAATTGAAGCGTCACGAAAGGATGCAACAGTAGATTGGCGCCACCAATGATGGCAGCGTCGATTTCGCCATTTCTTAACGCTGTGAATGCATTATCCAAAGCATACATCGAACTGGAGCAAGCTGTATCGAGCAAAAACGATGGACCCTTGAGGCCCAATGCATAGGAGATTCGGTTGGCCAACATGGCACGACTGCATCCTGTGATACCAAAGCCGCCCGACGATACTTTTTCATAGAACCACGTCTTTTCGGATTCCGAGATGCATGCCCCAATGTAAACACCGGTACGAGACCCGCGTAAGGACTTTGGGTTTATACCTGCATCCATGACAGCTTCGTAGGCGACTTCCATGAGAATACGACACTGAGGGTCCATTGTGTGGGCTTGCTTGAAATGAACGCCAAAGAAGGTCGCATCGAATTTTTCCAGATCGTAGAGCTTACCAGCACGCTTAGGGATCTCGGGATTAAAGTGTCGCCATCTTCGTTCATCGTCGTCAACCATGTCCACCTGCCAAACAAAATTTTAAAAGAATCCTTAGATCTATTTCAGAGGCAGGAAGTTCATTCGTATTTGTTCAGAGTTCCAATGTGCTGAACTGAAGGTTCATTTTGAAAGACTGTTTCATTTTTTTGAGTGGTTCGAATGGCTACAAAGCCAAAGCACCCTTAGCCATCGGTCTGGGCTCGAAAAAAGAAGAATTAGATCAATGAATGGACACGTAGGATAGACAAAATTAAGGTGAAGCTGCTATAAACGCGATCGACTAAGTTATCATCAAAGACAGTGTAGAAAACATAAAGATTTATGCTGGCTTATTTTTTAAGACCAATCAGTTAAGGCGGCAACCACCATCCAAATATCTCAAAGGAAACGCTCAGAAATCAAGATTAGCGGTTGGCTTCAATCTAAACTGGTCACATACCACAATGTAGCCAATTGGCCATACTCGTAGGACCTCGTAGGATCTCGTACGTAAGTCGTGATTACACAACCAGTGCGACACTGAAAGTTGCGGCGAAAGCATCATCGGAATTGATCGCTTAAAACTTTGGCCGGAAATCCGGATTTTGGGAAAAAAATCAACTTCTCTGACGAGGCCCGGCGTTATTGGAGTCAACACAATCTACCTATCAATTAATGGCAAGACCGGATCTTTTCTAATCCGACCTTATTTCTTATGAGGAAGGATTTGGATGACCCTTTATAAGGATTATTTTTCATGAAGGGTTCACGCAGATTAAAAATCAATCTCTGAACGCATTCCTAGATGCTATTCACGTGAAAGCGTCTGTGCGTTGGCTTTTATAAAAAAAAAAGAAAAAAATCAAAAACATACTATTTGATAAAGAAATTGTAGCGAATTCCATTTTGACTGAAAATGATATTTTAATTTTTTCTTCATAGACGTCACGTCGACACGCGCGTTTGCAGTTCAAAATAATGCATTGCAAATTATCCTCAGTTCATCGATATTTCGTTATCGTATGCTTTGCTTTTCACTTTAAGTCGAACAACGCTTAGAATGTTACTATGTGCTGAAAAGTAAAATAGAGAATAGTCGGCTTGCAGTCCGAATAAGAAGCTTTGATCCTAGTTGTTTGGACAAACCGAAGTAGCATCGACAGCTACTTATTCGCATCACCACCCACATCCTTGTCTAGAGGGGATCTCTAATAAGTTCGAGATTCAAATCGTTTTTTCGAACGTTAATCGACAGAAACCGGTCAGTTTTCCCAGGATCTGGCAAGTAATTGAATGCTTTGAATTATCGCCGCTTTACGATACACAACTTCAGTCGAAGTTTGGTTGTAAAATAAAATTCTACAAACTATTAATCGATGTCTTATACATTTTAAGGTTTTTGTTTTCGAATAGTTAGTTCACATACGTTTGAATGCAATGAATTCACAATTAAACTGAATTTCTGATTTTAACTTATAAAAAAAAAATTAAAAGAAGAAAAATATTTACAAATATCTTCGTACGTCCTTGACAAATTGTAAGATCTATTTTTGAAACCATCGACAGTGATTTATGTGACCGAGTTTAATCATTCGAATATCGACATTGGCGGTACAGACGCTGCACCGTATTGCCACTAAAAACATAACCAGATACTTTCTTGCAAAGCCCAAAACGCAAGTTTCAGGTGCAACACCTCTTTTAAGAGCCAAAAAGAAGGGCTCCAAATCTAAAATAAATATCCCACATCATTTTCAAAAATTAAAAAGTTCATGTCAGTGTGCTACAGGGAAAACAAAATGGATTGGTGGATATGGATTCCCTTTTATCTGGATCTTGAGTGATCATTCGATTCGTCGAATCGAATCGTATCATGGGAGTATTAAAAACCTGTCTTTTTAGTTTTGAAATTTGGTCTTAACTCATTGTCGGATTTCCCACCATTAAAGAAAGAACTTAACAATTGTTTGGATTCAATCACAAATCTTCATAGTGTTATTAGCTTTATTTTTCTCAAAATTAAATTTGAATCTACTCAAATATTATGAAGAGGTAAAGGTTGAAAGTTCGATTGAATGATGTTTGATTTCTTATCTTCTTCCAACAATATTTTCATAGTCTATATATTTTTCCGTTTAAATAGAAATGCCTTTCGTGGCGCCCTATTATACATGTCGATAAAAAAATGGTCGAGCCAATGCTTTTTTTTGCGAACGCTGCCTTGACGTTAAGAGATAGTTAAGTGATTTCCATATTTCCATAGAAAAGTTGTAGAACTCTAAAAAGCCTTTAAAAAATTCCGCGATCACATAAATCTATATCTATGTTAAGGTTCATACACAAATTGAAAATATAAATATAAATATGCCTTCACAGCAGAACCGACTACACAAACCACTATTTTTGACTACACGAATCAAGAACTCTAGCCGATACAACAACCACTACAATAACGCCTCTCATCAGTCAGACTACTATCGCTGTTCGACCATTCCAGTGATAGCGCAGTTAATTTTATCGCAATGGCCAATGGGGACCGGACTAGGAGTTGCACTTAGGACCCATCAATTGAAGCAATCGAAAGGCAAGCGCTCTACCAACTGTTTAATTTAATTTGTCTACATACACGAAATCTACGCAGACGAGGTCCGAGGTGACCGCTAGTCTGTCTATAAGTTTACAAAACCTCCCTACATAACGCATTGTTATTGAAAAGCTGATGTTTTTAAGTTTTTAAGATTTTTGATGGAAGGTAGTTGTGATTTTTTAAATCACTAGCAGCTAGAAATCCAATAACAACAAAACAAACAAAAATAAAAACAATTTGTTTTAAGTTAAAAAATGCTTGTTTAAATAAAACATAAGCCAAGTTCCCAATAAATATAATCTATCATGTGACCAAGAGACTAGTAACAAAAGAATTATATTCTTCGTTATTTACAGGGGGTTTCAAATTAGAAAAGTTATTTTGAATATAGATACTATAACTTGACCATCTGTCAAACAATTGCTGTACTTTTTGACTAGGAAAAAATTTCCTCTCTTTGACAAATTGCAAATATGAACCGCTTGGAGCATAACTATGGAAATCGGAAACACAGTCTGACAATTGGCTATGAAATGGCTAGTTGACTCAGTTTGTTAAGCTGCTACCATTCATTATCAATAGGTCATAAGTTCAAATCTTACATAAAGTCTTGACCGATTGTTATTTGATAAAGTGGATTGCCCTGCTCTAATATGAACTTAATCAGCTTTTCATAATTGTGATCCAATTCATCCGTAAAAAATGGTGAGTGAAGATGCTCCACTTCGAACGCATAACGCTTACAGATGAGAGATGACGCACGGCATTTGCTGGTTCAAGTCGAACAAGTCGAAATCAAACTCTCCGTCCCAATTCGAACTTCACCAAAATACATAACAGTCCAAAGCCATTAAACAATCGCTCAATTTTTTCGTTAAACTTCTAATCGCTCAGCGCGAAATGCATTATGAGGGTAGTCATAATTCCTTGAGAGAGAGCAGGAAAAATCAAGGTCTAAAAAATTAACGCCGGAACTGTTTATGCAAATACTAATTATCACGTTTGGTGCGTCTTCTTGTTCAGAGGCATAATTGGGTATGATACTGCCATAGATGGCACTATATTCTCAACCCAAAGCTCTCTCATGATAGTTAGACTCGCAGAATCTGGTTGATGGCCGGACCTGAAATTGAAGATTTTTACTTGAGTGAAATATGGTGTCAGCGTACGTGCAACAGAAGGGTCCTTGGCCCTTTTTGAAATTAGCCTGCATTCAAATCAGATTGAATTCTTTCAAAACCAAAGGAAATCATCTATACAGACACATATCTATTGTTCTGGATATTTTTATTTTATTTATTATATGGGATCGAATAATAAACCCTGCGGGAATCCGGCTATTAAAGATGTTGGACTGTCTTCCAAAATCACTTTCTCGATCCGATTTACCAAATAATTTTTTAATAAGAAAGGCCTTGTAGCTGTCAAGCAGGTAAATTACTGTCCGGTTACCATAGCCGGAATGATAACTTGAATTGCCAAAGCTGATTGGCCTGATCAGACTGAAAAGGAGGCAAGATGAGCTATTATCTGCCTTGCCAGTTACTTCTCAAAGATCCGTAACAAGCAAATGCTAGTTTGTCTGCAATTATTTTGCATATGGATATAATTTTTTTGGATACCATCCTGACTGCAATAAGGGCATGGCTTTCTTAAAACAGATGAATGATGTCATTAGGCAATTGATGTCGATTGATAGATGGTAAGTATCAACTTAAAACTCTAAGTCTTTGTAAAAACTTTGTGCATTGTAAAAATTCGTTCAATTGTCCGTTGACTGGGCTCTAATCTAAACCGGAGTGGTTTTAATAGATTCAGAAGAGCTTCAATTATTGAAATAACACCCGGCATACAATTTTGTAGGCTTAGTTAAGCAGTGATGTGCCTCGATTTTTGCTTTAAGACGTAAGATTGCCTTTACTGCCGGTTTTGCAAACGAAAAATGCAAATCTACAGTTTTTTGCCTTCTCACGGTTTTCAAACTCTCGAAGTACTGTCAAGAAATAACACGAGGGATTTGAACTCGAAACCTATTGTGTAAATTGATAGCAAGGAGCGTGCTGTCTTTTTTAATATTTTTTATATCACACAATCAGTGAACTTTGATTTTCAAATTGATAAGCTACCGTGTTTAAACCGAGACACGAAAAAAAATGGTCCGTTTACGACATAACCTCTAAATTAGGCTTACATTCCACAAAATGCCTTGCAACAGCAATTTTTTGTTTTCACTTACCTTGTTATATAAATTGTATTTGTACTCGGCTATATTCCTTGAATTAGGGAATTTACCCGACATTCCCGAGATGACCACTTGATCACTTTCAGTTTCAGGGAAAATTCTCGAGAATTTCTTATCCTTGTTGGGCGAGACATATTCCGGATCAATTTTAGCGGGTATTTCAGGATTGGGTGTCATATTGTTATTTTTTAATTATTTATATTTTTTAAGGACACTTTTTTTCTGGTATGATATTTTTTTTCAGTCAAATTCACTTTTTAGATTGTTTTTTTTTTCAAAATTCACTTGATACGATAACACTTTTATATCCTTGCGAGGAGAGCGAGATAGAGTAAGAGTGTGAGGTCCTTATTATAATCCACGAAATCAGTGCGAACGAATTGCTAGACACATCGCAATTGGCTTGGCACTTTGGTTTCTAGAGCCTTTTATAATTTGCCAGAAAGGTAATTAGGGATTCACCAATTAATTTAATTCTCCTTTCGAAATGCATTCCATTAAAATGGTAAGTAGGCAAAAGGGAATGAAAAGAAACAACAAAGTTCCTTTTTTTTCGCTGTCGGAAGGTCATCGATCTTTTAACTAATCCGAAACAAACGTGTGTTTGCTCCTTGGGAATCTATTGGATATCTGAGGGGAAATATGATTTTGATTCTCGAATATTTGTGTTTTCCTCATTTCATTTCCTAAGCTAAATGGAGTGATTTCGGGAGCTAACCTTCGACATTGATGTGAACCAACTTCGGCATAAATTACAAGAAATTGCTTTTGTAGAAAGTGAAAATGCATAAAAAGTGAGGAGTGGGTTTTTTTCAATCAAAGTTCATCTAGGGTTAAATAAATGAACCGTGATGTTCATGGTCAATGGAAGTTTGGGAGAAGCAGTTTAAGAGTGTTTTTTCGTTGTAACTGAGGCAAAGGAAATCAGTTACCTTTTTCAGGAGTATCTACTATGAATACTTTGAATCTATTTCAAAAAATACAAATATCAAATAAAGTAGGTTTTTTGAATTCGAAAAAAACTTAAACCAACTTTTTTTTTATTGTAACGCTCGAATCGAAATGCAATAAATTCAAATATTTTTTTCGGGGGCGTGTTCTTTGAGAGCATGACTATGGCTGACAGTAATCCAACGATTGTCTTTTTGGAAGCAAAGTGGGTGAGGTTTCACTCAAGATTTAAGTATTCATCAAAAACATTCAAGAGAATCCTTACAGTCATTGGTTGAAAATTATCGTAGCAAAAAGACATTGTCGTAATTTTAATTATTTTCTGCAAAAATCAATATCCTTAGTCCATTCCTTCTCAAGTGCGCAAATCGCAATGAAAAAAGGCGCCATGCGCCGAATCCGATACGCAACCAAGGGGTTCCATACCACCTCACAATATGCAGTCCTTTATATGTAGTTTTTGTTTTACATTTCTCATAGCCCACTTCTTGGCGTAAAATTTAGTTGCATTTATTGTACAAGGGCCTCACTTTAATATTAACTTTATATTATTTCTATTATTTCTTTGCGTCTATAGTAGTACACATTGTGTGAAAATTGCCAGTGTTTACTTATTACGGTTCAGAAGATAGCCTTGTGACAAATTAGACGGACGGACAGCGGAGCCTTAATAATAGGGTTCCGATGGCACTCTCTGCTGGAAATAAACGCTATCTCAAAACTGTTTTCGAATTCCTTTCCCCTAGACACAAATCGGCATTCGGAAGAAAGGAAAGGGTGACTGTTCAAGTGGAAATCGCTTCTCGAACGGCAGCCTTCCAAACTTCGGTTTTGTATACTGTTGCATTATCCTCGTGAAATACCACTTCAGCTCGAAGTTTTACCCGTCTCTTTTCCCTGATAACTTTTCGAAATATACTGCATAGTAAGAGTCCTTAAAAGTTGTTCTCTTTTCGACTTAATCTGCCGCAAAAGTTCTCACCACGTCCCAAAATATGAACGCAATAACCTTTTGCTTAAAACTTTGCATTTTGTGGTGTCGGTGAGAAGGGTCTTTTGCCGGTCATAGCCTGTTTTCATTTCAGGATCAAAGTCATGCATCGGGGTCTCATACATGGTTACAAATGACCTTAAAAATATGTTCGCGATAGCCCGGTTATTTTCAAGACATACCCTTGAAAAGTGAACTTGAATCTTGCTTTCTTGTATGAATCATTTTGAAGTTCATAATGAAGGATCCTTTGAACGCTGCCATTTGAGATCCCTTTACATCAACTTGATGTCCGATGGTCTTTCTAAGGTCATCTAATACAAGGTTTTCGATTTTCGTGGATGGCCGAATTCAGGATGCTCGTCTCCTTTGGACGTTCTACGCAGACATTTTTTTCTAGGCAGAGATACCTGCTGACGGCTCTGACCTCGTTCTTCTCCATCGCTCTGACTGTTGGCATTCAAAAGAATGTTGTTTCCAAGGATGTTGTTGTATTTAAACACCTTCTTACCTAAAGCAAATGAGAAGATTAGCAATCTATGTTTCGAGGTCCGTAGAGGTGAGGGTGTGTCGCAAGTTGTTTTCTTTTCAGAAATGACATAAAATAATTCATCGTTTACAAACGATCCTTTCTTTATTAAAGCCTGAAAGCCTTCCGAAAATTATCGAATATCACTTCATTCAAAGAATCCTGTCATAGGTATATTTCCCATGGCTCTATATTTGTATATTTCACGACTTGCTCGACGAATATACACCCCAGTGTCTTTGTCGCTTTCGACTACAAACCAACGTCATTTCGACTGACTCGAAACAAACCACATTCTATTTGGCGGATTAATATTTTGTTAACCTTAATCTAATCTTTTCTTGTATCTGAACTAAACTTTATAAAGCTTTGGTCGAACTCGAGTCCTCAGGAAAACTGATTCGGGCATGTCGCTTATTGCTTGTAAACTGTGAAGTTTAAACCAAGATCCTCTGAATTATTCGTAATTTTAACCGACTTTCAGTCCTTCACCACCCCGAAGAAACCATCGCAATCACCATAACATCATAACTCCTAGCAAAACACTCATCTTATCAGTTCTTCTATTCAAGCCGAATGTTGGCCAACGAAGAAGCTAGATCAAAGCAAGTAGAAGCAGCGTGCCGGATTCGCGAGGGATGGAAAGCAGCTCAGCTTACGCACACATTTTCCAATCGTCAATCTGCCTCTTGCGCCGAAAGTGAGTTCGTTGGATAGCCTTTCCGGAAGATGGAGCATAAGGCTTCATATTCAATTCATTTTGCATGGCTTCATCCATCTCCACCCGTTGAGCCAAAGGATTATATAGGATGTTCCTTTCCCCTGCTCCGTCATAGTCGGTATCAACTAGAAATTAGTAAGCCTCGATTACAAAAAATATTTTCAAAATCAATCTTCACTGATGAGTAATTCCAGTTGATTTTTTGTTGTTTTGTTTTTGTGTTTTTTTGCTTTTTCGATTTCAGACTAAAATTTCTATGACCCTTGTTGACTTTGATTTGAAATCGGTGCCTAAATAAATTCCACAATGTTTTCATTAACATTTTACAAAGCTATTAGCATATTCTTGAAGTGTTTGATCGGATTTGACCATCGAGAGCTTGTTAACATTTGAAAGTCAAGTTCAATGTGAAAACTCCATCGGTTTTATGTTCAAATCAACGAGTCCAAGTTCATTTGCCTCAAAAGTAGAAAATGTAGAAATCGAAATCGGAAGCGTACGTACTTTGTTGCTGTCCCAGCCGTCAGCACTTATGGGCAAATGAACTTAGGGCATTATTTTTTGGACTGAATTGCAATGTGATTGTTTTTTTTGGATTTTATTTGTATCTGTTGTTTTTGGATTTATTTTTAATGATTTTAATGGCAAAAATTCACTGCAGGGAGGATTTTTGAGAACTCAATTTTATACTGGTCAAAGGAAAAAATATGCATGCGTAAATTCCTTCCTTTATTTTTTCAGGATCAGGCCTCTGGGCAAAATCCGATTGCATGAAGATTTTTCTATCCACAAAAAAAAAAGAAATTTAAATACAGTGAACCAAAGTAGCTCAAAGTCAAAACTTTGTCATTCACTCGAATCTAGATATTTTGTTTTAGCAAAAGTGATATTTTGAATCTCTTCAACGTGTTTAACCTCTCTCCTCTTTCTCCCAGATGCAGATGAAGATCCAGCTTTCTTCGAAGAAATGGAACTCAGGTTTCATCAAGGATGACTTCTTTTACCAAACCACCTAAAAAGACCGACATCAAAGCCCAGACCTGAACACTCTGCGGGAATAATCCTAGTATATTCAAATATTAATCAAGTACTACTGTGTCCAAAAAATAAGGTGACATATGAATTTAAACTGCGCGCGTCGAAGGATTTGGAAATTTTTCTTTCTTTTTAGGTTGGTAGTACTGTCAGTGACATCTATGTGAAATTTCATGTCAAAATATATTCATAGTATAGAGATACGCGTCGTTTTTTGAGCTGCTAAAAGTGAGTTTTTCGTTTTTTGCGATGTCGAAATTTATTGAGCAAAGAATTTGCATTAAATTTTGTTTGCGGAATCAATTTTCTGCTGCGGATACGTTGAGGATGGTGCAGAAAGCCTTTGATGATGAGGCTATGTCTAAAAAAAATGTTTACAAGTGGTATAGTGACTTCCAAGCCGGCCGTGAACGTGTCGAAGACGAAGAGCGTTCTGGGCGACCATCAACATCAACCGATGAAGCTCACGTCCAACAAATCAAAGATTTAATGTTGAAAAACCATCGATTAACGATTAGAGACCTTGCTGATGAAGTTGGCTTATCGAAAGGCTCAGTCAATACCATTTTGAAGGATGCTTTGGGCCTCAAGCGCGTCAAATCTCGACTGGTACCGAAAACATTGAATTTTTTGGAAAAAAGGCGTCGCGTTGAAGTGTGTGAAACAATGCTTTCCGACTACCAGGATGTCATGAAACGCATTATAACTGGCGATGAGACTTAGATCTATGCTTACGACCCCGAAACAACCGATCAATCGAGCGAATATCGTGCCAAAGGAGAGCCGAGACCAAAAAAACCGCGCCAAAGTCGCTCAAAAATCAAGGTCATGTTGACTGTTTTCTTCGATTATCGCGGTGTTGTGCTTAATGAATTCCTTCCAACCGGCCAAACAGTCAACAAGGAATATTATTTGAACGTTATGCCTCGTTTGCGTAACGCTATCCACCTAAAAAGGCCGGAATTGTGGAAAGACAATTCTTGGTTTTTACACCACGATAATGCACCATCCCATACCGCACTCGTAATTCGTGATCATTTCGCCAAAAAACTCAACCCATATCGTTCCGCAACCACCGTATTCACCTGATCTGGCGCCGTGCGACTTCTGGCTGTTCAACAAGCTCAAAAGACCGCTCCGGGGATACCGTTTTGATACGATAGAGGAGATTCAAGCCGCAGCGAAGACGGAACTGAAGGCCATCCCGGAAAGTGACTACAACCAGTGTTTCAAAGATTGGAAAATCCGTTGGCATAAGTGCATTGCATCGGGAGGGGATTACTTTGAAGGGGATGAAATTGATTTGGAAGAATAAATAAATAATTTTCAAAATAAATACAATGTCACCTTATTTTTTGGACACAGTAGTATATCTACAAAAGGATTTTGCAAAATTCAAATTATTTTTGGAGATATCGGTATTTTGCTGACCCGGCATCCAAACTGGTTCGGCCGGAACTAATCGAACAAAAGACATTAGGGATTGTCGTCTTCCTGAATCTAAGAAAAACCTTTTTTCCTTTGTAGAAATTGTAATACAAGGACCCAAGGTGACTTGTATCTTTTATATTTAGTGTTCACTTACGTCCAGCTGCTAACAGTTGAATTCTCTCTAAACTCTTTGATATGGACTTTTGATCCAAAACATATTCATTCCGGACCTAAGATGATTGAGATAGCGACACTTAGTGCTGTTTGTATTTTTAATGAAGGCTTCATTCCTATTTTAAAAATGATGGAACTTATGGGAATGAAAATTGGCCCGGAAGCTCATTCATATGCTGTGAAACGAGACAACGCCCGGATTGACCGCTCCGAGATACGAGCACCCAACGCATCAAAGGAGGCTAGAACTGCTCGATGTGAAGAGAGAAACGCGGAAAATAGTTTTTTTCGAAGTCGTGGAAGCAGGATGTCCGATGTATAAAGCAGGAATGGCAGATTGAATAAATATAAGTCTACAATATCATTTCATGACTAAGACTGCGAAAAACTTTACGCGAAACTTTCAACGCGTTTTTCTCGAAACTGTCTTTTTGAAAACAATACCCACGATTTCTGGAATTATCGCCATCCCCAAATTTCTGTTACTTTCATTACAAAGTGGTACGAAAATTGTTTTTTTTTTGGGCAGTCGCCAATTTGTAAAAAAAATCTTTCCAACTTTTCCATAGTTCCAGACATTGCGACATTATTTTAGATTAATAATCTTTTTTCTTTTGGTTTCAGATTGCTAGGAGGGTTGAAATCGTCGGTATGGTTATGCACCAATTTTTTGAGACCCCCACTTCATCAACTGCTAATTTTTGAAATTTTCAACTTTTTTTATTTTTTGATTTTTTTTCTGTATTCTTGATATGTTGCGCTACAACCCGGTTGCCTTAAGAAGCTTGCACATTGTCCGATTGTACAGAAGCAAGTGACATGGTCGAAGGTCACAAGGTCACACCTCAAGGCATTTACGAGGTTGTTCCAAAAGTAATGAGGGAATTAATGTGAAGAATGGCAATGTAACTTCTGCTGAGATCTTTGAGGTAAACAACGGTCTGCGCGATCTTGTAGGCTCTTTTCACAACGCCTAAGCGTACGCAGATGACATGATCACCTACAGGTCTGGTCAAAAGATCGAGGTCATCATAAGCCTTTAGCTTTCGGTAAGATTAAGAGTTATTGCGACGATTGGAATTTGAAGATCAATTTCAAAAAGCGCGAGTCCATTTTGGTTACGACACCGCTCACCGGGCCTCTTGCGATACCAGAAAGAATTGGCGAAAGTTCTCTATCGTTAGACAAAACGAGCAATCACTGGCTAGTCGGAGTGCAGTCAGATATCTTGGGTCGAGTTTGGCAGTCAGTATCTATATTTTAAAATGCATATAGATACTGTTCTAGCCAGAGCCAAAGCGGCCTTTACCATTATAAAGAGACTGTCAACTCGATGCCAAGGTATGTGATCTGCTATACGTCTCTCATTCAGCCTATGCTTCCATATGGATGTCCCGTGGGAGCAAGCTTGGTGGTTCCATTTATATAGAACTCCAAAGTCTTAGTAGAAAAATCTATCCTAACGAGGCTCTTTAAAACGGGGCCAACCTAATCAGAATGGATAATTTTCTTATAAAAAGACACATTACAGGAGCAATGGCCTCAAGCAATAACCTGATCTCCGGGGATTATTATCCCTATTTATTGAATCACATAAAACGTTCTGTTGCTAAGTTTTTTTGATTCTTTTTTAACCTTTAACTAAAATTGTTTCGGGCAAGAATAAACATTTTGATAGAAATTCGCTACCAAACCAGGGCGGGCTGCGATCACAAGATTTAAATTTGTATTTAGGTGCACAGAAGTCAATGCAATGACGAAGATTTTAATGGAAAAAAAAAACGTTTCAATAACAATATTTTTCTTTGTGGTTTGAAACAAATCAGCCCAATTTAAGATACTTTGCAAACTCCAAATTATCAATAAATTTGAAATTATAAGACATTTGATTACAGGAAGGATCAACAATAGTTGCAGAATGATATATGGAATTTTTAAGAAGATCGTCATCAGCCAGTTGTATGCTCCTGAATGAAGGCGAATCGTTAAAAACCAAGTCCAGGATGCGCCCATATGAATTCTTGGAACAATGTATTTGTAACATCGCATGCGATGTCGTCGATTAAGGTTTAAAAATCATTATCAGAGGTGATAGGACAGCAAAAAGCATAATGCCCATTTGGGTGTCTGCCAACATATTTACATTTTTTTTTAAAGGTCTCTTTACTACATATTGGAAAACCATACAAATTAGATTGCTTGAAGCTTCTTAAGTCATCAAGCATTTCCAGAAATAGATTAGTATTAAACCTCATATCGCTGTGACTGGGACACAACACCACAAGTAAACAATCGATAACAGAACATTCGTCTCTAATGTCTGTCCAAATATAGAAAACTCTATGGATTCTTGAATGTCTATTTGCGTCACTACCCTATCTACGAAACACTCTATCAGTGATGTTTCATCTCATCTGTTTTTCATATTCATTCCCAGTAACCGCTCATAAATAAATCAAAACAATAATAAATCGTTCATTTTTTATTTATGCCAATTATATTGAAAAAAAAATTTTAAAAATACAATTTCGTAAATTTGTTCTTATACTATATAGTATATAGAATATAGTATATAGTATATAGTATATTGTATATAGTATATTGTATATAGTATATAGTATATAGTATGTTTATGTATATTTATTTGCACGGTTACTTTAAGACTTTGCAACAAAGTCAATTCCCTTCTTGATATTCTTTTGAAGTTCGGGTAAAGCAGTCGCCAGAAGTTTCTTCTCATAGTCGTTCAATTTTGGCAGACCAAGGTTTTCCTCGACACCGTTCTTTCCCAAAAGCAATGGGGTTGCGAAATACGCAGCCTCAGTTACGTTCGATTGCACATATGCACACTCGACGACGTTCTTTTCACCATTGAGACCCCTAAGTAGGGAACTGCCCAGAAGGGAACCAGCATAAGCCATGGAAAGAGTGGCAGAACCAGCACCAGCCTTAGCTTTCACAACTTCAGTGCCAGCATCTTGGATTCTCTTGGTGATGGCATCAACATTCGTATTGTATTTGGGATTGCACTGTGACAGAACTGGGATGATAGTGACACCAGAATGTCCTCCAATCACTTGAATTTCGACTTGGCGGGGGTCAATGTTAAGTTCGGCACCGATAAATGCGCGTGACCTGACGACGTCTAAGGTTGTGACACCGAAGAGACGTTTCGGATCGTATGTTCCATTCTAAATGAGAAAGATAATACAATGTTAACAACAGTTACGTAAAATGGAATATAGAACATTGAACCTTCTTGAGGACTTCGGCAGCAATTGGAACAACGGTGTTCACTGGATTGGTGATAAGTGCAAGTAAAGCTTTGGGGCAGCTCTTCGAAACGGCAGTAGCGATGTCACGAATAATGCCAGCATTGACGTTGAACAAATCGTCGCGATCCATGCCCGGTTTTCGGGGCACACCAGCCGAAACCAGAACAAGGTCGGAGCCTGAAATAAGAAACAGAAAATCAAATAATTGAATTGTATTTGAAAAGTGTGAAGAAAAGCGTAAAACAGCGATTATCGATGCATCTTCGCTTAAGCGCTTGTCGAATCATTCTTGCCTTGATGATTTTGTGTCTTGAAGAGAACCAGTAGCTCGATGCATTAAGCAAATGTCTTCGTCCGATATAACAGTGTCTATTCCGTTTAAATATTTGTAGATTTAGACAAAACAGAAAAACATTTTATTCCGATTCTTGAAAAACGAGTAAATGACGTCGACTTCTAATAATATTAGCTAATGTATAGTCGTCATCGGCATGTGTTAAAGAACTTTGTCGCAGTTCAGGGGTGTGACCTCTTGCTTCTGGCTTTAGGAAGAATAAGAACTATAATTTTAGAATCATATGTTGGGACAGGTTAATACACCAGTAACTTTAATTCGCTTCAATTCGTCTATTTGGTCCTGTAGACACTTAGGATTATCAATCATTCGACTTTCTTCAAATCAAAATGCCTGGGTTTGGACTATACTGGGAGTATGTTTAGACTAGAATGCTTGAATTGTTTTGCCTAAACGGCAAATGCCATTTGTTTTGCACTGCTCATGGCGTCATGCTTTTTAGTTCTTCTTTTATTTAACAGAAACGATACAAAGTAACTTTTTTCTAGCGGAAATCGATTAAGAATGGATGCATCTACAACTCTAAGGCAAAGCTAAGCCTTTGAGTATGAATGGTCATTTAAAGTTATGCGTTGGTTAAATTGGGCGAATGATTGAAAGCATTGCTTATCTTAAAATAGCCAACATACTTGTTATCAAATACGTAACCAAGCACAACAGAATCCCATTTAAATTCAGAAATTCCTATTTTTTCTTTCTCAAACTGAGAAGAACCACAGAAAATTTAACAGGAAAGTTTAAGCAGACAAATAAACACTAAAATACATGGAGAAACGTGTTCCTGCTTCATGAGCGCTTTTCCATACATAATTACTACAAAATTTTGCGTACTTGGACAATATTTCGTATTGTAAAAAATTCGCTATTTTGGTAGGTGAGCAGTGCTCAAAACGAAGGAATCCTGGTGACTTAAATAACCAAAAGCATTGATAATTTTAATGCAAGGTTTAAGGAAGAATCCATCAACGCAACGTCTTTGTTTCGTCAGTGGACAGACCTAAGTATAATATTCACATCATTTTTCAATGTTATTGCGCCCGAAGAGTGCAGAAATGCTAAGGCTTGGCTAGCATGTGGTAATCAGTAACACAGAATTACGAGGAATGCTTTAATCTAACCATAGATACCGTGTCTTTCTTGTTTATGTTCTGATAAGAGGTCTTGCCTTGCTTATGAGATGCGTCTTTTGGTAATGCTTGAATTATCAATTCTATCACAAGTGCACGTTGAAGTGGATGCATTAAGAGGCGGGATCTGATTAAGCATAAGCTTCAAACTTAGTACGTTCGCAAAACAATTAAATTTATATTCACACTTACGCAACAAATCGAGATGATGCCATTAAGTATGTTCAAGATCACTAGATCATGTGATGGTTCGCCCCGCCGGCTGTCGGGTTATCGATGGATGCACCGCGCTGTTCGCACTTTGTATTCACCGTTTAAGATAAACACTCATTTCAAGAATCATAGTGCGCACAGATTTCTCGTTATCTACACCAACGTGCTACCACTTACCTTATCACTTTATTAATATTTTGCTAATTTAAGAGGCGACCAGATAAATCAACGATAACCATAATTACCACCTTGTACGCAACTGCCAAGCTGAATTCGATTGCGAAATTACGAAAAATTCGTTTGTTTTTGTGTTTTCTTCCTTTTTTGGAGTCCTAAAACTTACCTTTGAGACCTTCCAAGATGTTATTGGGTCCTTGAGCAGCTTTGGTCAAGCTGTGGGTGTCAATGTGCGACAAGTCAGCAGCAACACCGGGTGTCCCAACGATATCGTAGAGGTTGAGCTGTGTCACCAAGGGGTTCAGCTTCATCAAGAGTGCCAGGGGCTGTCCAATACCGCCATTCGCACCGCAAACAGTAACTTTGAAGTTATTCTGGAAGAAAAACATTCACAATCATCACAAGCCGCCAGTAATTCTGAAAATTTAAATACACAAATGGCACACTAGTTCCGTATTCAGAGTGTGCACCAGTCTTCATTTGCAATGCACATGCTCTAAGAAATTTTCCTGTTCACTTAATGCAAGATTACGTAAACGGGTGGATTTTCATTCAAGGGCAGTGGCTAGGTGGGAAATGCATTTCCTTACCTGTTTGCTGGTCGAAAGGCTCCTTGTAGCCAGAGGAGCTAACTGCTTGCTGACTTGCTTGAACATCTTGTTGTTTTTTTTTACCACTAGAAATTAAATAACGGAACAATCTATTAAAAAAGAATAGTCTATTGAGTGCACCTTAACTGCCAACGTACCCGACCCGAGCTTATGCCAAAAATGAATAAACGTTCTAATGAGGTATTTCTGAAATGTCGTCTTTTGACGTTTCAAATTTTGTTACGAGTGAAGATGGCGTTGTTTTATTTATCAAATACCAAAACCAAATTAAATATGGTGTCGGAATAGGGGAGCAATAGGGTGGGCAGTCTAATACCAGCGATGGATGTAAAGCATTTGATTGTCAATCGAAATTGAAAATGAATATCAATGGCAATGCAATTTTTTCCTTTGGCTTTGAAGATATTTTCACAAATTCCTTGTTGTTGTGGAAGATAAATGGCTTTCCTTAGTACAGTTAATACTCACTCAACTGAACTTGGCATCACTCACCGTGGCGTATATGATTTATGTGATAAGACATAACATTAAATCTGTACAGTGCCAATTCAACGGTAGAAGATTTCATTGTGCCATTCAAGTGCCATAGTCCGGACAGTGTTAGTATGCACCATTTTACCTGCTTGAACTCTGGGCGAGACTAGACGTAAATGTCAAAATAGATTCAATTGATGAAATGCAATTCCTTTCGGCGACACCAGGCAATGGAATCTACTTCCCGGCCATCAATTACATGGATCAAAAATCCTCATGGCTTGCCTTCAAGCCGACTTCAAGATCCCGGTGGTTATCAATTTTCAAATGATAACTGGCTTCCATTACACTGCAGCTCAAGGTATCTCTAGACTATCCAGCGATCTTTCTAAGATGACACCGGACCGCTGCTCTCTACAACATGAACCTTAACCAGCAGAAGCTGATTGATCTCAGCGAGAATTTGGTCTTTTGCGAGAGCAAAGAGAAGATACGGGAATTCGTGACACAGGAATCCATGAGAAATGAGACGTGAATGAATTCAGAAAACATTTCAAAGGCCTTAGAGGATATAAGCTGCGAAAAGCTGCAGCTAAATATGGTATATGCCGTTCAACACCGTTCATGACAGACTGAAAAAAAGAAGGTGAAAAGGCAACTAAAATGGGTCCAGATCCTTACTTAATAGCTGAAGGGGAGGAACAAGTTGCCAAGTAGTGTGCTGATCCTTGCAAATGTGGCTTTCAAATAAAAACTTTTTGAATACCGTACAAAAGATAATAAAGAATTCAATCGAGATTCATTTAATAGCGCCATTCAAGGACGAAAGACCATATAAGATATGGTTGCGGACATTTATGATACGAAATCCAAAACTAGCTTTGAGAGAAGCTGAAATCATTAGTAAGGGAAGAGCAGTTGTTGGATACGAAAGCATTATTAATTAATTTGAAGAGCTCAACAATGATTTGAAAAATATTGGCCAGGAACATAACATGTATGACCCGAGTAGGATATTAAACAGCGATTAAACCAGCTCTTGTCTTTGCCCAAAGGCTACAAAAATATTTATCAGATTGCTACTGGAAACAAAAAGGACGAACTGACAGTCCTCATTGTTTTTCCATATGTGCGTCTACCGAATACTAGGTTTTTAAGTTGAAGTTAAAGCTAGTTTCAGAGTAAGTTTCATTCTGAAAATCAACTTATTTTGTACGTGTACCTCTAAAATCTGAATGGAAATAAGAAGTTCGTGATTGGTAGGCAAAAAATGAAGACCCAGCACTTACTAAACGAAATTTTTGTCCACTTTTAAATGAAGCAATAATGAAAAATAAGGATATGGTGGCAACGAAACAAAACGGTATTAGAGAATTTATGTTTATGTCCATTGACCCCTGCAATTGTGGACCACTCAAAATCTGCTAGGAACAATGCTGAAAATTTGCTGATTACCGAAGCTCCAGAGCAGTTACAACTTTTTGGAGTTGATGTTGATACCATCTAAAAGGTAATTAAAACCGAAACCGTGCCACGCTTCAATTCCAAGCGATGACTTTTTTATAAAGTGAGATGAAGTATTATTAGTTTCTTTTTATAAAAATGAGCTGTTAGTGTGTTCTTATTTTTTCATTGTATGACAATATTTCTAAGCTTTCATAGAATCAAACTCAAAGGTAGCAAATGTGTTAAGTGCCCGGATATTAGTGTCTTTACCGTAGTTCCATGGAATGTCTGAATTTGTAACCATTGATCAGGAAAATATTCATTAAATTCAACGCCAGTCGAAAGGATGTTTTCTTTCGCTGGAATTGATCACAAGCGGCGTCATAACATCACAGACGAGCACATCGACGAGCTTGTAATATTGAAACCAAAGAACAATAAATTAATATTTAAGAAAATAAATGCTTGTGAATCAATGAAATTATTTTCTTGTTTATATTTAGCCCTTTGACTGGGTTTTCCTGTGGCTAAGTCTACTTTTCTGTTAAGGGTACTTCTCCAACTGACTTGTCTTTCTGACCGACTGACCGACTTCTTCTTTCTTCGCGTCTTAATTTAAAATGATACAGGCTATCAAAAATGTTAAAGAATGCAATCATTTTGGATTGCAGTCATTGAAGTCAGAAGGAAAACTTTTTGTGTTGAATTCATCCATAGAACTCAATATAATAGTTTTACTTCGAAATATGAAATCACTATTCATTTTGAAATAATTGATTGGGATTTCGTTTTACTGAATTCAAAGATTGCATTCAAATAAATGCATGATTAAATTTCCTCTGATACTTTATCGTAAAAGTTATCAAAGATACAGCTGTCTTTTCGCAAGGCTAGATTTGCCATCCTAATCCTAACAAAAACTCAAGAATCTTCTCTTACTTGCTCAATATGTTCAGTATACTCATGTTTTTAAATTGTTTTCTCTTATTTCTTTCGAAGATATATTATTTTTTCACATCAACACAATTGGCTTGAAAAGACTTCAAAATTATTGCATTGACTTCAGTAGGCTTGTGACTTCAAAAGTGACTTCAGTGATTTCAGTGAAAACAGAAAAGATTACATTCATCTTAATGCAATATACTGCCCTAAATTGGCACAACTTGTATATAAAGAGCAGCAAAATGCTTTTAAACTACTTGCAGGTGTCCCGGGCAGTCTTAGCCGGCAATACTATTTGTCTAATATCCGTATCAGACTCGGATCCAAAAACTGTAGTCTGAAAGTTTTCGCCCATAAATGTGATTCACGGTTCACTATTGTTTTCCCACTATATACTTATATATAATCCAGTTCTAAAAGAACAAGTATTCACAATTTCGAAACATTTTCCTCATATATATTATAAACATATATATATATATATATATAAATATCTTAACAATCACACTTTGTAACAAAATCAACACCCTTCTTGATATCCTTTTGGAGTTCAGGAATGGTTTTTTTCAAAAGCGCTGTTTCAAAGTCGTTTAATTCCGGTAGCCCAAGAATTTCCTGGATACCATTTTCGCCTAGACACAATTTCGAAGAAAAAAAAGCAGCTTCAGTTACTTGCGATTCCACATACGCAAAATCGACGATGTTCGTTTCACCATTGAGACCCTTCAGTAGGGAAGTAGCGAACAGATTAGCTGCATAAGCCATTGAAAGAGTGGCAGAACCAGCACCAGCCTTAGCTTTCACAACCTCAGTGCCAGCATTTTGGATTCTCTTGGTGAGGGCATCAGCATTCGTATTGTATTTGGGATTGCACTGTGACAGAACTGGGATGATAGTGATACCAGAATGTCCTCCAATCACTTGAATTTCGACTTGGCGGGGGTCAATGTTAAGTTCGGCGCCAATAAATGCGCGTGACCTGACGACGTCTAAGGTTGTGACACCGAAGAGACGTTTCGGATCGTATGTTCCATTCTAAATGAGAAAGATAATACAATGTTACGTAAAATGGAATATAGAACATAGTACCTTCTTGAGGACTTCGGCAGCAATTGGAACAACGGTGTTCACTGGATTGGTGATAAGTGCAAGTAAAGCTTTGGGGCAGCTTTCCGAAACGGCCGTAGCGATGTCACGAATAATTTCAGCATTGAAAACGAACAAATCATCGCGGGTCATCCCTGGCTTACGGGGCAAACCGGCCGTAACCATAACAACATCGGCGGCTGAAACGATAACAGAAAATTAAGAGTATCAGAAAATAAATCCATAAAAAAATGTGATCATCTACTTCTTTTTATAGTATACTGAAATCAGGGCTTATTCTGTGTACACAATTCACTTGCCCGATGCGGCTTAAACACATAAATCCATTTCTCATCTACACGTTATGCGTTTGGAGAATTTTGGTTTTAATTCATCATGATAATCAACACATTCGACACCAAGCTCATTGCGACGCGACTTAAGCTTTAAAATCCATAATTAAAATGTCTTGAGCCATACTAACAACAACTTCGTGTAAAGGATGAGTCGCCTGTACCTAAAGTAGAAAAAAAAAAGTTCCCCAGCCTAAGGTACGTGTACCATTTGGGGGAGCTATTTTTCAATTTTAAACACAAATGCAATCCAATAAGACGTTGTCAGGAAGAGAAAAAGGAAAAATTTATGTTTACATGGATTTGCGACTCTCAGGCCGACTCTCTCCATGAAACGCCATCAGAAACCCCAAACGACTTTAAAAAAAAAATTAAAGGTCCAACAAAGACCAAGCAACCCCATTATCTCGAGAAGTTTATGTAATGTTTTATGCTGAATATATAAATTCGGCATATTTGTTGATTGAACTTACATTCAAGTACATCGTGAAATTGCCCAGGTCCGAGCGCTGCTTTTACACAATTTACAGTATCAATGTGCGACACGTCAGCAGCAACACCAGGTGTACCCAAGACATCGTAGAGCTGAAGCTGTGTTACAAGAGGGTTCATCTTGAGCAACATTGACAAGGGTTGTCCAATACCGCCATTGGCACCACAAAGTACGAATTTGAAGTTGTTCTGTAATAATAATATAAATAAAATAACAATCATCCACAAACCGCGCACTTAAAATCAAAACGAAAAATGAAATCGCAATGAAATCCAGAACATTTTGCAAAACTAAGAAAAGCATTTCCTTACCGGTTTGCTAGTTGAAAAGCTCCTTAAAGGCTGTGACGCAAGCTGTTTGGCAACCTGAGCGACCTGTTTTAACATCTTTTTACAGAAAATTAAAAATCCGAGTAGTTACTACAAGTGCTTATATAACGGGCGACCTTACGCTCTGAGCCTGTGCGCAAAATTAATCAACGTTTTTCTACGATATTTTTTTCAAATGTCTTCTGGAAGTGAACTCCGAAGCCTGCTTAATCTCAAATAAGATAACAATTTGACATAGTAGTACATACCTTTACGAACCGTTAAAATTTGTTTTAGAAATTTCACATTATTGAACGGAATAGATTTGGTTCGTTTCGAAACAAGTTTTATTACATTTTAACTCTTGGGCAGTAGTTTCAAAAATGAATGTCAAAGAAAGTGACGCTTTTCAGTTGAATAAATGGTATATAAATATGAAGCATTCTTTTAAGTATTCAACCTTCGTTTTACGAAAAAGCTGACAGCCGATATTACAGAGGTTAGGACCCTGTAATTAGTTTTATAGTTATAAATTTTTAAAAAAAATTCTTAAACAAAAATTTTCAAATTGTTTGGAAAATTGCATATAGTCACCTAAAAGATTAAGTCGCCATTGTTATACGTTTTTGTAAAAAAAAAAATATTTTGTATAAATACCAAATGTAAGGTTTTGTCGGCCCTTATTGTTGAGCCGACAAAACCTTACCTTAGTTATAAGTCTAATTTTAAGTCATGATTGTAAATATTTTTGGACGATAAATAAAAACATCTTAATCTAAATCTTAATCTAAGTATTCAACCATGTTGTCGAGGCGGCTTGGCTAGTAAATAAACAAATAATTTTATGCAACTCATTCTCTATGCATTCATTCACATAGATGGAAAAATAGTTATACTACGATGCTGACTTTTAGCTATTATACTACTGTGTCCAAAAAATAAGGTGACATTGTATTTATTTTGAAAATTCTTTATTTATTCTTCCAAATCAATTTCATCCCCTTCAAAGTAATCCCCTCCCGATGCAATGCACTTATGCCAACGGATTTTCCAATCTTTGAAACACTGGTTGTAGTCACTTTCCGGGATGGCCTTCAGTTCCGTCTTCGCTACGGCTTGAATCTCCTCTATCGTATCAAAACGGTGTCCCCGGAGCGGTCTTTTGAGCCAGAAGTCGCACGGCGCCAGATCAGGTGAATACGGTGGTTGCGGAACGATATGGGTTCAGTTTTTGGCGAAATGATCACGAATTACGAGTGCGGTATGGAATGGTGCATTATCGTGGTGTAAAAACCAAGAATTGTCTTTCCTCAATTCCGGCCTTTTTAGGCGGATAGCGTTCCGCAAACGACGCATAACGTTCAAATAATATTCCTTGTTGACTGTTTGGCCGGTTGGAAGGAATTCATAAAGCACAACACCACGATAATCGAAGAAAACAGTCAACATGACCTTGATTTTTGAGCGACTTTGGCGCGGTTTTTTTGGTCTCGGCTCTCCTTTGGCATGATATTCGCTCGATTGATCGATTGTTTCGGGGTCGCAAGCATAGATCCAAGTCTCACGCCAGTTATAATGCGTTTCATGACATCCTGGTAGTCGGAAAGCATTGTTTCACACACTTCAACGCGACGCCTTTTTTCCAAAAAATTCAATGTTTTCGGTACCAGTCGAGATTTGACGCGCTTGAGGCCCAAAGCATCCTTCAAAATGGTATTGACTGAGCCTTTCGATAAGCCAACTTCATCAGCAAGGTCTCTAATCGTTAATCGATGGTTTTTCAACACCAAATCTTTGATTTGTTGGACGTGAGCTTCATCGGTTGAGGTTGATGGTCGGCCAGAACGCTCTTCGTCTTCGACACGTTCACGGCCGGCTTGGAAATCACTATACCACTTGTAAACATTTTTTTTAGACATAGCCTCATCATCAAAGGCTTTCTGCTCCATCCTCAACATATCCGCAGCAGAAAATTGATTCCGCAAACAAAATTTAATGCAAATTCTTTGCTCAATAAATTTCGACATCGCAAAAAACGAAAAACTCACAAAACGACGCGTATCTCAAACACTATGAATATATTTTGACATTAAATTTCACATAGATGTCACTGACAGTACTAACAACCTAAATCAAATCCTTCGACGCGCGCAGTTTAAATTCATATATCACCTTATTTTTTGGACACAGTAGTACATAAGTGTTATCTCATGAAGAAATAGAAGTGATTTTGATTTCTTCTAATCGATCTCACCACACAATAAGGGGGAGAATGTTTCCCCCGAAAAATTGGCTCGTAATATAGCTCAGGTCAATTCAATTGAACCACGTTACGGCAACATTCAGAATCGTTTTTCGTTTCGAACATATATTTATAAAATATTTCCATTTCCGCCCGTTCATTGCAAAAAATGAAAACAAAAAATTAATGAAATTTTTGAGATGTCCATACACAATAGGTGAAAATTAGGCAAAGATACATATAATTATAATTACGGAAAATGATTCACATATTATTTATCAAAGAGTGTCCACTACTCCATGTAAAAGACACTCGAAGAGTGCATTATAGAATTGAAGATACGTTTAATCCACTAAAGAAAAATGATTTTAACGTTCTTAATGTCAGTATGTTAAAAGATAGATGCGATTGGTCCTGTTCTTATTCGTATCATCAATGTTTCACTATCTGCGGGTATATTTCCGGAGTCCGTGGAAATCTGTAAAGAGTACTTAGAAAAAAAGGTTTAAACTCAATTACAAAAACACATTTTGAAAATCAAAACATTTAAACAACTCATCAATCGGGTTTCAGAGCAAAATATTCTTGTTAAACGTGCATAAACTACGTATTCAGTGACTGGAACGAAAATACCGACAAGAAACATGTTATTGCTCTTGTTTTTTAATACCAGAAACGGATATCCGTATATATGATTAGCCATGCAATAGAGAGCCCTATTATTTTAAAAATTATTCTTCATTCAAAGAAACAGAACTAGGCAAACTTAAATAAAGAATGTCAAACAGATCTGGAAAAAATCAACAAATTTGACAATCGTAATTGTCACAACTCACAATATACCACTGGCCAAAGTGCTAGTGACCAATAGCCGTTTTGTTTAAACATTTCGAGGAAATCTATTAAATGGACAATTTCGAAAATGAAACAAAATATAAAATATGCGAAGAAAGTGAGTGCGCGGCATCCGGTAGCGATGGATGTGCAAGTAATGCCGACGAAGATAGAGAAGACGATGAAGAAGGAGGAAACAATTCTGACCAGTCGGAAAACTTCTTTTTGGATGCAGTCGACTTCGATCACATGTATGAAGCAGTGAAGCTCTTGGAAAACAATGCCGAAGTTAACACAGAAAACGCACTTGTTTTCAATCGCAATTTGCAGGATATGCTTGAATCACTGCGCGATAAAGTGATGGCAATGCTCAGCAAATGTCGCACTCAATACATGGAAAACGAGGCAAAACTTTTAAATCCCGATCCTATGATGTCGTCGTTGAAAGGTATCGGCAATTGTGGTTCACCCTTTTTCAAAGACCCTTGTGGACGACCTTGTCCGCCGAATGCTGACTACATACATCGTAGCGAAGTTGAGAAAGAACTATTTCCAAGCGACTTGGAATTGTTTCCACACTTTATATGGACAGCAACGGATAAACTGGGACTGCTGCAAGGTGTCAAAGAACAGGTACAGACTATCAATTCGCATTCACAATCAGAACTCTCGGCATTCGTATCAATTTCAGGCCATAGAGTATATCGAACGCAAGGAATCTTACCCATCGACGAGTTCATGTACCAAATCATCTCAAATAAGCAAGAACGTGAAACTGCACTCGCTTAAGCTCTTGGAAGTACTGAAAAAAGTGGACGATGATTTCTCAATAGATTGGAATCAAATATCTGTTTATAATCTAAAGGCTCGTCACACGGAAAACAGTTGTTATGCAATGTGGAATGTTTATTTGCGACCAGAGATAAATCGTGACGAATGGACGCAAGAAGAGAACAACAAACTAAATTTGTTGGCGAAAAAGTACAAATTTCAAAACTGGGCAGCTATTGCTTCGGAAATGAAAGGTCGATCCGATTACCAGTGTTTTGTTCAGTATCAGACAGTGGTTTCTATAAGAATGCGCGAGGACAAGGGCGAACGCTGGACAAAGGAAGAGGATGCACTTCTGTTGAAGTTGGTAGAAATGAATAGAATGGGTAATGTGATACGCTGGAACCCAATTTGCTCACAATTTCCCAATAGAACGAAAAAGCAATGCTTCGGTCGCTATAAATACAGCATCAACCCAAATATATCAAGAGGTAAGATGAATTTGAATTGAAATAGTTGAAAATTTTTTATTTGTACTCAAGTGTGCAATTGTGAAGGACTGTGAATCCTTGCAAAACCATTCTAGCCCCTTTACAATGTAAAGACCACTGACTCAGTCTCCAATTGTCTTTGAGGGAACACCTCTGCAATGAAATACATGTAAAGTCAAGTATCGCGGTGTTATCCTGGATAAGAAATTGAACTGGACTTCGCATATCAAGTGCTATGGTTGGACTTGGGTCTCAAACCTAAGATACTATCCTGGTTGTATATCATCATGGTCAGACCTATAATAACCTACACAGCCATAATTAAGTGGCCCAAAACTTTGGAAGCAATAACTTCTAAAAAGCTGGAAAAAGTTCAACGTATAGATTGGGCATCACTGGAATCTGCGTTTTCATTACGAAAACAGCAGCCAGAGGTAACATTGCTAAAGGCTGAAAAAGGGCCAGAATTCTCAAACATTCAGACATCTAAGCAGCACTAAAAGAATTGTCATCCAATCCAATGGAATGCAAATCTGTTGGATGGGTTGCAACTCATCATGGAATCGAAGATTCCATTTTGCAGATGAACTTAAACTGCGTCCACTGGTCCGGAACCTTCTTATGGGCTAAATTGGACAACGACCACAGGTCTGATCAATAATTGGAAAAACCAACTCCGTATCGCCCACTGGAGAAATTAAGCGAGGCATAGACAATCAAAATTATTGAACAGTCTATTCTCTTACTGAAACATCCTCAAACTAAACAAGGAGAACATAAGTGAGCTTCCTGTCAGACCTTTGCCGGTTGTGATCACATATAACCATTGGAAACTTTGGCCTCAACCTCGTACGCTTCGAATTTAATAAGGTATCTTCATGATCAGCAGGTCCAATTACTGGCATCAAATCTCTAAACTGGCATTAAAGAGATCATTTCTCTGTGAAATCTGCCTTAAAACGTAAAAAAACGACTTCTGTCTGTGAATCTCCTATTTCTTCTCGAATAAAGACTTCCATGAGAATGAAATAAACGATTTATCTTTAAAGACCTCTTAGTTAATCCTTTTGTCTGTAATATTTGTTTTGACCAGAACAATAATGAAATTATTGAAGACAGGACGAAAGTTTTTTTATGATTCTATTTGAATCAATGTCCATTTACTTTACATTCAATGTCGAATTACACGTTTAATTATTAGCTTTCTTCTCATTCTCATTTCCAGTTCCATTTACACCAGAAGAGGACTGCGTGATTCTGGCCGCTGTCGAGGAATACGGTGAAAACTTCCACTATTTCCCTAAGGCGCTCTTCCCCAATCGAACCATAGTGCAAATTCGTAACAGATATTACAATTCCATCAAAGTTCGCGAGAAATCTCGCAGCTGGACACCAGAAGATGATAAGATTCTCCTCCAACTCGTAGCCAAGTATGGCTGTCAAGAGTGGAAGAAAATCGCAGAAGAGATAGAACGTCATTCCCGCACCAGCTGTCGGACACGATTTATCGTCATCTCGAAGTTTCTCAAAGAGAATCCCCTTGCCAGCATTGAAGATCTGCCAAGAAAAAACCGTGGTCCTACCTCAACAGTGACAAAAGGCAATTGGATGAAGAAAATCGCCGAAATCAAGCGCAGCCCAAATGTAAATGGGACCGAACACACACCCTTAAGGAAAGAAAAGAAGGAACTGTATCGTTTGAAACTGCGGAACAACGAATTAAAGTGGTACAATTATTTAAAGTTTTCATACGACTTTAAATTCGGTACTTGTTTTAACAAAATTTCGACTCATCTAAAAGGTCTGGAGTTTATGCGATGTGCCTTGGATGTACAGCTGCAGTTGCCTATCATTTTGAGTAAACCGTATTCCACTGGAGCAGTACAGGTGACGTTGCAAAAACTTATGCGACTGCATGCAGAAGAGAGCAAGTCATTAGTCATTACACTGCCCCCGGTTGGGTATTGTCTTCCACCTAGCTTTTGTACTTTGCTTGCCTTCCGGGGTCTTTGCATACAATCTTCTAATATAGAAGAACGCGATGCAGCTGTTGTGAAGGAATCAAGCGCTGCCACTGAGGCTAAAAGAAAGTTTCGCGACCGATTTGTTACTCTGTTTTATAAGACTGCCCTTATAAGCCGGCTTAGGCCTGAGAATGTGGTAGAGGATTCCACATTTTACGTCAATTTCGATCCAGGCACGCAGCTAGGGCGAATATGCTGCCTTAATATGGCAGAAATAAAGGTCGCCCAAACGAATGAAATCGCTAAAAACATTGCCATTACCATGCAGAACGCGAAAAGAAAGTCTAGTGTAGATTCCAGTGTCTCATCAATGTCACAGCAAGAAACAAAAAAACAAAAACACTCGTCGAAATAAAAGACGTTAGTTAAAATTCGATTTTTGTGTTTTAATTTTCTCGTTTCATACAAGGAAAATGTGTGCCAATTATTTTCTCATTTGTTTATTATTTACCATCCCGTCGTGGTATTGGCCAAGCGGCGCATTCTCCTAGTGTTTCTGTCTTGGTCACGAATCTTCTTTTCCATTTCGGCATCGGTAAGTGTCTCTAGGAATGGTGCCCAGGCATCGGCGTCACTGGGATTGCGGAACGGCACATCAATTGTGGATAGAGGAGCTTCAGAGAAGGCGTACGTGCGCAAGTGCCAGGAAAGTTGTCCCCGAATCGAGTAAGCGATCGCTGTCACGAATTCACCGCCAAGTCCAAGTTCGGCACAAAGTTTTATTGCGAATTCCTCGGGATTATTGTTCTTCTCGGACATGTCCCATTCGACTTGGTCCACCAGTGAGGTATTGCCAACGTGTATGTTTAGCTTAACAATGACTCGTTGGTCGCAGCTTTCTTCCAGAATTGGTGGTTCATTGGGGAATGCTTCGATTTGTTGGCGTATAGCTTGAGCAATGGCTGGAACAAAAGGAACCGGATTTAGGTCCAAATCATCGCATAGTACTTCAGCGAATTGTTCTGGGGTAATCATACTTTCTGAAGGTGAGGAAAATTAAAATCGTTAAGAAATCCGAGATGATGAAGATAGTAACTTGCCGTTCTTATTCCAAGTGAATGTGTCCCTTAACTTTTGCCCTTCTAATTCCATGTCCAAACGAATTGGAACGAGGCATTCCCGTTGAGCGGCATTTTCCATACTTGCCGTTGGGTCGGTGTCATCGAAGCACATTGGAAAGGTACGCACTTTTTTCGTGTGAACACGGTTGCGGTTGATTGGCGTCGCCTGAGGTACAGCATCCAGATGACTCGAGTTCGGCATAGTTGGCACCCATTGCGGAGGCTTCTTAGATTTACTTTCCCTCGGCAGTGGGGGCTCTGATGTGTTAACAGATATAGCGCGGTACCTATGGAAATCACATTTTACAAATGTCTACCTCACAATACAAAGCATTACTTACTTTTCATCATTCCCAGCAATGATTTCATCAACCTCAGACGATTTTAGAAGCGACACGGAACTAGCCAGTATATGGTTACTTAGGCCAGCGTCAGATAAACGTTTTCTTTCATCGTTTGATAAAACTATCCTGGTCATTCCTGGATACTTTTTGTAGAGAATGCCGCGAAAAAGCCGCAAGTAATTACCGACCTCCGAGCCGACATAGTAATACTCGCCACCTTCTTCCAGTTGAAAACTTACTGGCTTATCCCCGTAAGTAGGAACTGCCATAATCAATGAATTATTTGTTTGGATTAAAATATTTTTTACACAAATTTTATTTACTACACAAAAAAATAATGCGACTCCCGTCGAAAGCGTCCGTCAAGTCTAACAAAATTAATTGGAGAACTACACCAGATCTGTTCGATTTTATGAACTAGAATTGTAAGTGTACAATTTTCAGTTCTTCTTCATTTTAACTTTCTGGCAATTTATAATTCGAGTTTCGCAGCTGTCAAAGTATTCAGTAAGGTTTGCTATATCATCATGAATCATTTCAGGCTTGACAAACGTGCAGAAAGCATTAGCAGTAGATCGAGTTGGTTTTCTTTTAGCTTTTAAAGCGCTATAAGTGACTGACGGAGATACTAACGAATATCCACATCATTGTACAAAAAAACAAAAAAAGGAAGACGATGAAGTCAAAAATTGAATGTTGAATAGAAAAGATAATTTGTTCATAAAACAACTTAGTTTGAAGCCAATTCTACAAAAAAGCGCCCGTTGATAGCGCGACACTACTGCTACTGCTACACCACAACTATAGTGTATTGTGTTCGGCCACTAAGGTCGGTCGTCCTAATGGCTACAGTGTGCATGCATTTCGTCGCACCTTGAAAAAGTTTGAGAATGAATAAACGCTTGGACCTGAAGCTACCAACCAAAAGAGCCAGAATAGTCGATCGAGCGATGTTTACCAACTTTTTGTAGCCAAAGCTCGACAACATCGATACATACGATATGTGGTCCCAACAAGACAGCGCTAATAACGCCATACATATTGGACCAAGCCATCAAAAATTGAAGCGGCCACTTGATTCATGAATGTAGCCTCAAAATAAAGCAAGGATCGATTTTGTGTTTTGCATAGTTGTTATTTTATTTACCTTTGTTTCACTCATTGTTATTGTCTGGTAAATTTTCAGAACTGTAAAAATAATACATTGTAATCAAAACATAAAATTGTTAATAGTTTTGCTGTTAATTAAAAGAAATGGCTAGACGTCTCTTCCAAGACTACGCAATCGAGAATGGTAAAATAACAGTAAATTGTGACTGACTGACACTTGAGTTGTGTCAGCGACATACTGTAGTTCCAACCCTCGCGGTATGTGAATCCATGTCTTCCAAAAGAGCTCAGAAGGATAAAAAGAAGAATGTTGCAACTTGAGGCGAATGACCGAATGATGGATAATTTATCATCAAAGAATCCACCGTTTCCTGAAAGGACCGGTTCCTCCTACTTGTTATCTAATGACGTAGTAAAACAGGATTTCAAGCAATCGCCTATCACATTCATCATGATCTTCATGTTTATGTCATCAAGGATAGGCTGTCATTTGGTGTTCTTGTTGTTGTTCATATGTCAAAATGGTTTCGGGAAGCGGAAAACGCTTTAACAACAAATCAAAAATGAATAAACAATTTTTGAGAAAACAAAACAAAAAGAAAACGCGATGGACTGCAGAAGATGAAAACTGTCTTTTGGACCTGTGGGCAAAGAACAAGAGCAGATTGAGCGGCACCAAAAAGAAAGCCAAGGTGTTCACAGAAATAGCAGGTGATTTGCAAAAACGGGGTAAAATGTTCTCTCCGGAAGAAATTAAGTTCAAAGTACATAACATGACAAACAAATACAAGTAAGATAGGCTTTGAAATATTGTCCAAATAATACCCAATTATTGTCCTTAGTTATATATAGAAACTTATTGCATTATCTGCATTCTTTCAAACTGAAATAAATTCAACCCGTTTTAGGTGATTCTTGGAAATAATACCGAGACCGCATAAGCAATCAGCACACAACAGGTTTCCAAGAAAAAAAAAAACCCACCTCATGTGTTTACACTTCGGTTTCGCTTTTTCAAGAATTATGTTTGAATGCAGTCTGAAATCTCTTTTCATATCAGAGATGACAGTGGTAGACTGAGTCATTGGTTTTTACTTCTCGTCTTTATTGGTTTAGAAGCATTTGAGCCTGAGCTTTAAATGTTTACAGTTCTTAAGGTCCTGGAATCCGTGATTGCTTGGTCCTTGAATCGAGTGTTTTGATTTCCTTTTTCGATATTCTGAGACACTAATATGGAAAATGGATCTTTAGCGTTGTGCAGCACGTAGAGACTACGCAAAATGATTTTCTTAAAGATGCATTTTTCAAAAGTTTCGTAATCTACGCGGTTATCTTACTCATTGCCCAACCTTCGCCTTTGATGTGGCGTGAAAATAAAGCCTGGCGTAGATGGGCACTTTTAATTAAAATTAATTTTCTTTTCTCTATTTCTAGAAGAGAAAAACGCCAATTACAAACCTTAGGAATACCAAACGACTGGCCCCCGTTTCAAAGGATTCATGCAATCCTTGGTGCATACGGTGAAAGAACAGCGGAGTCCTTGGTGGAGCAACAAGTCATCAAAGATGGTAGCACAAAGAGCTTTATTTTACTTTAACAATAGGTACATGTTTTATTTTTATTTCAAGAACTCTCTATTGAATCAGAATGCATATATTCGGAGGAGCTGACGCAGCCAGTATTACCTGTTCCTTCCTTACATTCCGATGGTGCACCTTCTTCAGGAATATCTGGAAATTCAAGGAAACCTATAACGAGAAGAAAGAAAACCGTATTTGAAAAAATTATGATTGAGTGTAAGAAGACTAATTGTACAATAATTGAAGAACGAAATCACGTTAGAAATGTAGATATGCAAATGCTTAGTATAGAAAAAGAAAGAAACGAGATCCTTAGAGAGTTTGTTACAAATGCCAAAAGATTTCAAGACAGTGTAACTCACATGTTAAAGAAAATAAATTAAACATTTACTTACCCAAATATTTCTTTAAGGATTGAAGGTCGCACTTGGAATCGTCCTTTGCATTGAACGGTCTGATTTCAAAGCGTTGCTGATGCCAATTGCGATTGCTCCTGTCGCTGTGTTCGTTGAGGAATACCACAAGTATGCAGCAAGCTTTTATGATCAAAGACACATTATCCGCGCTATTATTGACCTGGTTATCCACTCTGCCAAATCTTTGTTTTAGATGACGGAATTTCAGACATATATCGGCCTCTGTTATGGTATTATCCTCTTTTTGTAAATAACGCTCAAAACTTTGATCAGCATTCTCGTCTTTTTCTATTTGCATAATTCCTCTCGTTAAAAGATAGGTGTACAAGTACTTTGGTTGTAAGACCTTCAATATCTCCTCACAGAACTCTTTCAAAATCTGGTAAACTGTGGACTTTCCCACTCCAAACCGGTGCCCAATGAATTTGTAATTCGCTGACGATGCAAGAGCATATAATGCAACAGCTACTCGTTTGTTTAGAGGAATGGCTTTTCTGTAATTTGTGTTTACCTTATGAAGATCGTTCAGTTCTGTACAAAGTATGTCAAATGTAGACCGAGACATTCTAAAGTTTTCCTTGAAAAAAGCGTCATCTTTCTGTATTACATCTTTCTCCCAAAATTGTGTATTTTTAGTCTGCGTATTGAAAGACTCATTAATCGACCTTACTTATTATAAAAATCACTTACCTGAGACCAAATTCGTTTGGATTTAACTTTTGCCAAAAGCTGTTGCAGGAGTAGAAACTTTTTTCGTTGTAGCTGGGCAATATTAAGCAAATGTTGTCGACGCTTCCTTCTTAAGAACTTTGTTTTTGCCGAGAGAATGCTGTTAAGTACAATCATGTCGTTCTGTGCTTGTAAGTTGCAGTTCGATAGTATGTCCAACACATTTTCACTCATTTTATTAATTTTATGTTTTTTTTTTCTTTTAACAAATCGAATAAAAAGTTACAATTTGCAAAAGTAAAATTTTCTGTTTACCAACTGCCTTGAGAAAAAATGCACAAAATTTATGAAATACCTGTGACAGTTAAAAGTTTGTTCGATTTGTAATATGAACGTTTACATATATCCGAAACACGTTATCTTCAGGAACACAATTTATAAAATCTTATCTTCAAACAGTTCCTTTCATTGCTTTCCAGTACAGAAATTGTATATATACGAAGTTTCAGTTTAAAATAATCTCAATATCCGATTTACATTTGTTATTTAGTTAACTAAGTTTTGTTATGATTGTTTTGCAATTAAATACCCACCCTTTTTCCCTTCAAGCCATCAAAGAAAGCCAGATTGCCCTTAGATGTGATTAATAATCTCAAATTGAGTCGGATGGCATATTGTATATGGCGGCTTGAGGTTTAGGCACGGATAGTTATATGCATTAATAAAACCAAATTAAGCGACAACTTTTAGAAATATGGAGATCCTGATATAATGGAGCAATTCCGTAATTTCATTCCATAAAATGGATAGCTTTACACTTGCTTAAAACCTTTTGCGAGTCACAAATCAAATCACACACGAGTAATTCTGCTTTTTTATTTAAAGTTCCAACGACAACACTTCACAATCGAAAACACGAGTTCGATCTGATAGTCTAATATACAAACGTACCTTTGCTGCTGTGACAGCTGACGTTTGATAGTTTTTTTTTTGTTGGAAAATGAAGTGGACTGTGTTTGTAGACTTATAAAAATAAATTTTATTTTCCTTTTAAAAAAAAAACTTCAAAAATTAATATTTATTAATGGGTCTTCTTACGAGAACCGTTACATTCGGCCGCATTGCATATTGTGATATATTTATTCGGAAAATATCCACACGTAACGCCAAACTAACAAAGTACGTAACAACAAGATATCGAGAAGAAAAATAAGTTTAAAAATAAATAAGATTTTGCAATGCAAAACACAAATATTGCGCATATATTTTGATAAAATCATGCAAATCAATATCATTGCATAATTCTACTTCATAGATTAGAAGAAGTTGGTAAACTTGAGAGTCCAAAGCTCGAGGGAAAATATCTCACAGGTCAACTGTTTTTGCATAAAATTTTCGGCTACCGAGGTGTTGTTTTATTCCCTTGGCTATCTAAAGTGTATGATAGAGATTTACATGCACCGGGTAAACAACAAACAGACGATGGTACGGGCAAGCAAACCAACGGATCAACTGGATCTCCAGCTACTTCAACGGCTGAGAGTGCTGAGAACGCATCAAAAGAAGTCAAGGGCAAACTTAATACATTCTATCAAGTGCTGATAGACTCACGCGACTGTCCATTTATTGTAAGCGCTGCTACTCTAAAAAAAAATCCTTTGCTATTGATAATACTTGTTTTTGCAGAGAGCTCAAACGGAAGCTGTGACATTTCTTGGTAATCAGGACTCAAATCGAAGTCTGTACGCTATACCAGGCTTAGATTATGTATCCCATGAGGATATCATGCCATATTCGTCAAAAGAAAAAAATCCACTGCACCATGAGTTGTTTGACAAGTTCCTCGCGAGAGTTGAAGGCAATGATCCTGCATTCGAAGCTCGTGATACGTTAAAAGCGTGGCAAGAAAAGAACAATCCATGGTTAGAGCTGTCTGATGTTCATAAGGAAACGACAGAGAATATTCGCGTGACTGTTATTCCATTTTACATGGGTTGTCGAGAGACGCCAGCTTCTTCAGTTTACTGGGTAAGATTATCAGTTAAAAATATTCGGAATATTGACTTGTGAGCCCAAACAATATTAAGTTAAGATATACGAGTACTTATATTCTAATCTCTACGCAACTCTTTATAAAGATCTTGCTGTTCTCCGTGTTGCGGAAAATGATTTATGGTGTCCAGAACTTCACGGCTTGTTCATTGACCAGTAAAGGCGATGCTCGATTTGAAAGCCCCTTGGTCAAAGAGACACCAAATAAGAAGCGTGTACGTTTTTAGTTCAGAGACTTCTGCTCATGCCTAAGAAAAAGTACGACAATTCTCTTCCGAGAGGTATGAAGCTTATATAATTGTATTAAGAAATCTGATCGTATAAACATCTGAGGAAGATAATTATGCATGGTCACCTCTTTTTCCTCCTTGACATATGAATTATAAGAATTCGTCTTGGGCTTATGGCGGACTCCAAGACTTTGGGATGCCTAGTATTCGCTGTCTGACTCTACCTAGCGCTGGACAGTTGCACAGAAAATGAGTACGTGTCTCCTTTTTTGAAGTGTCGTTGCAGCTGCGATGTCAGCTTGGGTCCGACTAATGAGATCATCAGTCCGTGTTAATTTATGGCCATGTTTTCCTTGTTAAGTTGAGACCACCTATAGTCAGCAATTTTCAGGAAATGTGTATCGATTTTAGCTTTGACTAGACCTAATGATATACACCATTCAGCGGCTTGCGAGCTGTCGAGTGTTGAACCTTGCTTGGCTTGTTCATCAACTCTTTCATTACGTCGAATGTGACTGTGGATCTGGGAACCCAAATAAAGGCTACCTTGAATCTTTCTGCGATACTAGCAAGCTGTTCGCGACAGTCTTGAATTATTTTCGGGGATATGGTGGTCGATACTATAGCTTTAATGGCTGCTTCGCTATAAACTAGAATAATTATTCTTTGTATCGAGCCTGTGTGTTCGATTGATTTGATTAGGTGACACGCTTCCTTAATGACGAAGATTTCTGCCGTCATGCAAGGCTGTACATATATTCGGATCTTCTGAAGAGATACCTGCCCCAACTCCGCAATTCATCTTTGAACCGTCTGTGTGGATTTTCACATCCGAAATAAAATTAGTGTGTCCAGTATCCCAGTCCTCTTTTGTCGGAAGAACGATGTTAACGTGTTTTTCAAAATCATAATTAGTTGGTGTATAGTCTGTCTGATTTGGTACTAATTTCCTCGGTATTGATTCAAGGATACAGCTTAGCTTAGATACTCTGAGTTTAACATAATTAGTATTTCATTATTTTTCAGTGGCGCTATTGCATTCGATTGGAAAATCTTGGCGACCTCAGCGTTCAACTGCGCGAACGACACTGGAGAATTTTCTCTCTTTCGGGTACACTAGAAACTGTTCGGGGGCGAGGAGTTGTAGGACAGGAGCCTATACTAAGTAAAAAACTTCCAGCCTTCCAGTACAGTAGTCATGTGAGTTTACAAGCTCCAAGCGGACACATGTGGTAAGCACACAGTAAATCTTAAAATTTTAATTATTTATTTATTTAAATTGTTCCAATTGCAGGGGAACTTTTCGTCTCGAACGTGAAGATGGGCATTCATTCGATTGTAAAATTCCCCCGTTCTCCCTTGAGAGCAAACCAGATCAAACTCCAATGCCTCCAGTAAAAGGAACGAAGCCAAACAAACCGGATACCATGCTCTGAAACTTTTACGAGACAACAGAAAAAATAGAAAAAGAAAAAATTCAGTCAAATGCGTCTCAGGCGTCACTCGTTAGTCTATCGTTGCGTTTTTAACTAGAAAAATAAAATTTGTTTTAGTTTTATGCCAAGGAAAGCAAACAAACTCAGTTATAAAAGAAAAAACGAAGTACTTCTGTTTTATTTTATTACATGTCTATTGCTTCAAACTTTTGGCTGACTTAACTTTGGATAGACTCTCTACTTTTATTGAAAAGTCGAACGGTTTTATGTTGTCCTTAATGCCAAATATGGATCGAAGAGCATCGAGTGAAGCTGTCTCAACTGCTGTATCGATATCTTCTCCAAACCCTTAACAGATTAAAAGAAAGTTAAATCATTTTTAAGGGCTTTGTTCGACTGTGATTTACCTTGTCCAATTTGTATTTTGTTGGAATAAACAGCGACATGGTAAGCTGCGAGTACGGTGTTTTTACCCACATCACCAATGAGTCTTGGTTCAGGATCAGCAAGCTTTAGATCCTTGCAAATCTCTTTAAGATACTCCACAGGGTTTTTTATTTCCCAGAGCTCACTCAGGTCTTTTTGGTTTAGTTGAGTGCAGATAAAATCACGAATAAAATCAAAGGCTCTGTCAGTGCCTGAAGATTCCTCCAGTGATCCAATCACGGCTAGTAATGCCGTTGCCATGGTCTCATTAGAAGGTGGATACTCAGCGGAGAAAACCAGCTCTTTAAGGCCCAAATGCGTGGAAATATTTGCGAGCGTTTCCACAGAAGTGAGATATCTTGAGAACGCTTTAATTCCATCTTCTGGTACCTTTGGCAGCGAATACTTCAGAAAGGCATCCACATACTCATTAACTGTGCGTGCACCTTTCTCCGCGAGCTTGGCATTGTCTGTTAAATTAATTTCCGATTGTTCGATGCCAAGCTCACGCAGTTTGTGTTCCTCTTTACTGATAAACGACCGAAGGGTCAGAGCTGTCTGAAGCGATGGCAGGTCAAAGTTTTCGTTTAAACGTTTTCCAAAGGCGAATAGTTCAGAATTATAATTCCATTCAATAAAACCCGATCTAGGCTGCGGCTCTTCGGGTCCTAATTTCTCCCTTCGCCGGCGTAGCTCACGTAACGTTGGACTGACCCACCTTTTGATATGCCGTACACTATCTGCGAAAGGTTTTTGGTTTGATTTGATTTATTCTGAATGAAATTCGCCGTTATTGTTGAGTCTTACCGATTTTAGTGAATTGAGATGCGAACAAAATTGTGTTAAGCCTACTTCGAATAAGGGACATCTTTCAGTGTTCTGATTGAGGGGTTTAACTTTGGAAAATTCTCTTTTTCTGAATAACACACCAAAAATTACTTGCACGTTGACGTTTGATCAGCTGTGATATCAATATGAGAAAAAAAAGGTACGGATGGAAAACGAAACAGTCTTGTGCAGGATCTACATGGGCGGTAGAACTGCTAAAGCGCGTTCAAAGTTGATCAGCATGTAAATGCCTTTCGTTTATAGTGATCTGTTAATTGTGGAGCACCGAATTTATGAACAATTTTGCGGCAGCCAGAAAAACTCTCCCTGACGAATTGAAAAGGTGTCATTAGATTCGAAACACGCATCTAGATGAAGGGTTTCTTACAGGGAACATTAGCCTCGTTCCAGCCCACCGAAGCGCGAAAATTGGCCAACGTTTCGAGCATCCCCTGTGATCTGACTGGCGTTTATAAAATTTCCATTCGCTTTCCAAGTCTCGTCCCCTTTCCACTACGTGGTTTCTCGTGGGTTGATAGACACTCGTCTGTCTGTAACTTTAGGTCTGGCTCCTTCTTCCGTCTCACCCCGTACCCCACCAACGTACCGCACCAACGGACCTATGTCCAGAATGTTGCGAAAGGCCAACGCCATGCAGAACATTTTTAATTTCCACTACAACAGATACATCCTTTAACATGCCCTTCATTTGTTTCTAATCCAAAATCATAAATCCTCACCCACTAGTTAAGCATAGCAAGAGCAACTAGCTGCTAGGACTTTCGGCTCTAGCACTAAGTTTAGTTTTCTAAGTGTTGCTTGTAATTAGCTAATAAAGAAGGCCATCCCAAGGCGACAAAACAATATATGAGTGCTTACTTACATATTAACAAGGCCATCAAGTCCTCTAGGGTTCTTCACTACATCGGGCACGTTGCTTCCAGTAAGAACGACCAAGCGTTTCCCCGATTGATCGGTCCTTGAAACGGAGGCTCCGTAGTACCTTTTTTGTGAGCTTATTAGCTGGAGGTTTTTGGCCAAAACTGCACCATACATGGCGTGTTTTCGAGAGTTTTGCCACATGTCCAGAACAGTTTTTCCGGGATCCCGAATCAAAGTGTGAAAATTTGGTCTGTTGACGATTTGCAGGACCGTAAACAACACTGGTATTTGCCAATTCGTTTGATACAAAAAAGGCCTTAGACGTAATCACAATAGCCAATGTAGGATCTTATGAGCGAAGTCAAGCACGACGAAGCTTTTTTGAGGCAGCGAGAACTTCTTTTAAAGTGAACGGGATAACTACTTCATCGATGATATCTCTTGCTGATTAAAAAGCCGACTTGAAACATCAACAATTCCATGGTTATCTGTAAAAAGATATCCTTCACAATATAAGCAATGATTTTAGCCTTTTTTTGTATTAGTCTTCGATATCCTTGAGACTGAAATGGTCTCGGTTATTTCATTTATCGTTGTCATATCTTATTGGCGTTTGTAATGGCTCTGTTGAGAGTCTTTCGGTTTGATGCTGAAATATTTTTCATGGAGAATAGATCAGAGGATAATGGCGCACGAAAAAGCCATCATTGTAGCGTCGAGGAATAACTCATATTCATGTTGCATTTGATGTTAGTTTCGGATTGTTATCTTAAAAGAACACCCAAAGCTAAAAGCATAATATAACAAGCAACTGGCAACATTGGGTTCTCGACAGGAATTTTAAAACATTTTTTTTAAAGTCATTGCAATTGTAGGTTTGCATATTTAAGGAAGCATTCTTTACCATAATGTTGTCACATCCGTGTTGATCGTTCCTTAACTACATTTAGTTTCGTATTGTAAAATGTCTTAATTATTTCTTCTATCCGATTGAAATCAATTGAACTGAGTTTCATCGGTTCAAGGATTGTTTGACAAAAGCTTAAACATTTCTTTAATTTAAAATTTTCCGATAACGATTTTGAGAATTTGCTCCTCAAAATCAGCCTAGTTCCAAGCATCCGTAACGACTCATTGGTTGTGACTGCTCTCTAAAATGTTCTTCGGGACATTGTTATTATAACTCGCTGGCTTCTAAGGAATGATGGCAACCCATATAGACCCATAACGTCACAGCTCCCGCCTACTTAGACTATTATCGCTAGTCAACCACCCAAAGGACAAAGGTCTTTATTGGATCCAACTGATTAATGTTGTCTCTACTGGGTTTGAATAAGATTAGATGTTTGCCTGGATTCGAACCTGCCACCATTCAATTCAATAGTGAACTCAATGGCAGTATCGACAGTGCAGGATAACAAGTTCCCATGAAAAAAGAGGGTGCCAATTAAATATGTGATGCGTTTAGGTGGGGGAAACTTTCCTTATCCATTAATATCACGTAGTTTTTTTTTCACAACAGGTTTCACCTCGTCTACTCAGACAAGATAATTAATTAATGAAGACATGAAGAGACCATACATTGATGCTGGTGATGCTGAGACATGCTCCTGAGCCTATTAACAGTTTTACGAAGAAGTGGGGGGGGGGGGGGGGTTACGGGGTTTAGCATGAGCCTTAATAAATTCATTTTTATTTAACGTTAAGAAATAAATTGTTTTTAATTACTGTCTATGGTTGTGAAATGCGACGACCGAGACTGCTACAGCCCACACTGGAGTTCTCTGCACCATCTGCGTCAACCCTCATATAGTATAACTCGGGTTGATGTGCATCCGGCGGTACCGAACCCTAAAGAGCCAAAATCGCCACACGTAATAAATGGACCGCTTTAGTTGTCTCTGTGACTATAAGACAGAAAAGCTCATGTCTGAGAACACGATTTTGAGATATCAGCATTTTTGTCTAAAATGACGGCGTTAAATTCTTTACATTCGATTTTTTTTTTTGTAGGGTCAGGAGACGAGTTTATTTTAGCGAAACTTTTAGTAAATTTTTTTACATTGTATTTGAAAAAATCTAGAAAAAGTCTAAGCCTTCTGTTTCGATTTTTCATATATTTGTACGACATAGCCAAAAGTTGTTCCTCGAAATCAGCCGATTTTTAAAACGATGTATTTCTTACCAACCAATGTAAAAGAAGTTAAAATTCGTTCTAGATTCAACACCTAAAAAAAAATTCAAACATCAGTTTTCCTCATATTCTTTCTAACTCTAATAATACCCTTCCTTAGCTATTTATAACCAGATTAAGCACTGCGGAAAAAACACATTCCTTACCATAAATTCTCGTGATCTTCTTTAAGCTGCTAAGGAATAGTTCTCAACTCACTGCTGACAACAAAAGATAATCTAAAAAATATTATTTACACTTAAAAGGGCGAAAATCTTAACGGTGGAGATCTTCCAGTCTAGATGATATAAGAACTAGATCACGTTTTTCAACATGAGACAAAATAATATAACTCAAACTTCCAGCTGCGCACATTTTATGCACGTAAATAAAAAGCAAACACAAAGCTTATATAAAGTCAGGTATAAGTCAACTAAGGCTCACGTCAAGGGTACCTATATTTGCAAATAGCGCATTATTCACAAGCTAAATTTTGTCCACAAAAAGTCAAAAGTTATCAACTGACTTGCAAACAAAAACAGCTTGGCAAATAAGTAAATTTATCTCACATTTTTTCCGTTTCAGAACGAAAGTTGCAAACCTAATCTATTTATCTTATCCCACAGGTTTTAATCTGTCGCATAGAGTTCCTTCTATGTGCTTCAGAAAAACCCATAAAAGTAATCTGCTTTTGGTAAGATCGCTTAATAGAACCGACTCGTTATGGGAGCTACACAGTTGTCTCCTATCGTTGTACAAGACCTTTGCCGCCAGTATTCGCATCTTACGGTGGAACCGGCTTTTCAAATTTTGAGCTACACGCTCAAGGAATCAAGTGGCATCACATCAGGATTTCTCGGTCGTCACGAGTCGTTGCATGTGAAAATTCAGAACCTGTTTTCCAATGAACAACAGGAACTGATATTTTTTATAAAATCCGCGCCCAGCGATATAGCCTCGAGAGCGGAATACATCGAGCAGTTTGGAGTTTTCAAAAAGGAGATTTGCGTCTATCGGGATTTACTGCCAAGATTAAAACATGGATTTACTGATTTTGCTCCAGCGTGTTACTACGCTAAGGACGATATATTGGTTTTTGAGCACTTGGGAGAGTTGGGGTTCCGGATGGGAGCAGATCGGTCGGGCATACTGGACTATGATCACTTGAACTGTGCGCTTAAGTCGCTGGCCAGCATGCATGCTGCATCGATTACTTTTGAAACAACAACCAAGCAGAGAATACCTGAAATTTTTCCAGGAGCCGTGACGGAGAATTCATATCCTGAAGGTGACACTCATGTTCGCCTATTGAATTTTAATAATGCGAACATTTTTGTCTGTGAGATTATAAAAATGATGCCACAATATAAGGACTGCGATCAGCTTGAGTATATTTTAAGAGAGTTTCCTTTGAAGGTGAGGAAAATCTTCGAGCTCTGTAAGCCATCAACAAAGTACTGTAATGTTGTCAGCCATGGCGACTTGTGGGCGAATAATCTTCTGTTTAAGTATGAGGATGGTCTTCCGGTGGATTGTAGGGTCGTTGACTTTCAATTGACACGTTACGCGCCACCCGCCATGGATGTCATAACCATGCTGACAATACCAACGACCAGAGCCTTTCGATCCAACCATTTGGATACACTTTTGGACAACTACTATGGCATGTTGAAAGAACTTTTGAAACAGAAAGATCTTTCAATTGATCATTTTATTCCACGGAAGGAGTTTGACAAGAGTGTTGAAGAGTTCAAATTGTGCGGACTGATTGAGAGTTACCTGTTTTCGCATATGACGGTTTTGCCGCCCGAACTTACGGCCAATCTCACCACGGACACAGAGGGCTTCGAGGATTTTTTTAGTCGAAAGAGAAGTGAAATTTGTATGAAGGCATTTAATACCGATGATTTGTATCGCCGGCGGCTGACGGATATGATCTCTGATATTATCGATAACTATATTTTAATAAATTAGAAAATATTAAATTAAACTAAATTTATAGTGAAGTTTATTTTTTTAAGTGAAGCTAACGCTGTTGCTAAGTCCTGTTGCGTAACACAATGGGAATATACTTAATAGCAGGAACTTTAATTTTTTACCTTATTTATTTAGTGACATTTATCATATTGTGGGCGTCTAAGAATCTTCTCTCTTGACTCTCAAATATTCCAGGAAACGTTTTTTGCAGGTTCCGGAACAACTTTTATTGGAAAAGCGATGAGTGTTTTAAGAAACGGATTGGAAGATATTTAAAGATTGTAGAATGAGTAAACGAATAAACAACTCGTCAAATGTTTTTTGAAGTGATTTTGATTCAAAAAATCATAACCGTGTTGTAGCATGGCGTAGTGATCCTGTCGCGCTGGATTCCTCCCGAGTTCTGATCGCATAAAATGGTTTAAAAGCATTATGCCATTTGAACACGCACAGAACTAATAACAAAGTGATGAGGCACCTCCAAACCAATAGCACTTGAGCTCCGAATCTGAGGGAATCCAAACAAGTTATTAAAAGAATTTCAGTCCCATTCGGGCTTAACTTTTTGGTTAAAAAGACTGAAAACTGAAAAAAAAAACTGCGGAGTTCTTCGGTTGCGTGTTCGCCTAGTTAGTTGTACCCTCAGCTACACTGTGCGTCTGTAGTTATAGTCACGCTGCATTGAAACCACGTTAGCTGGTTTATAGAATTCAAACTGGTTCTAGAATGTGAGGTTTATCTATTTTCAAATCTATGAGGCTATTAGGTCCGGGACGAAATGGAAATACACTAATTGAGATATCTGATGAGCTCGCGTCCAAAGTTGAAGTTTTTAATGACGATGGACAATCTTATGAAAGCTTTTGTAGATATTTCTCGATATAAACGGCTTTCTCGCTATCTCAGAAAAGACACCATTTACAAAAAAAAAAAAGGGTTTTGTGTTTTATAAAGATCTTAGAGTAGCTTGCTCTACGATCACAGGAGCAATAATATCAACGGCTGCGAAGTCCGCATAAAAATAATACTCAGCCTTATTATAAGTGCACTATAGCCAAGAACGCAATCCGTCTCAAAGAAAGACAGTCCCCGCCGGATGCTCATCAATACTTGAGAAGTAACTTCTACTTCATTTCCATCATTTTGTAGGGCATATTCCATTTTTATGTCCAAAATGAGAAACTTGGCATCCGGCGCTCTAAAAAGGGCACACGATAGGTAATAATTAACTTGGAGATCGAAAATAGAAGCAGAAACAAGAGCACGAGTTTTCTGTGAATCATATAGACAATGAAATAAATGAAGTGCTTCTCTGACTGCAAAATTCGTCATTGAAAGAGCTCCTTGCCCATGTATGTTGAATGAAGTGAAATCAAAGACGGTGAACATAAAAAAATCACCATTATCTGAATTATGAAAAACAAGACGAACTCGCCAGAAAAGGATCAGCATTATGAGCAGAACATTTGAGTTTGGCTGCGCGTACCACTTTTTATTGGCATACAACCCGGGACTTCTAGAGACTGTTGTCTCATTTCTTTTTGCTTAAGGTTTGAAACTAACAAAGCAAAAACTTGAAGCCTCCTTAAAGTAAAATTGAAAAGGTGCGTTACCTTGATCATCGTCCTGACGGCACAATCCATCATCATCATCATAATCTAATGGGCTTGAGAATGGGCATCGCCTCCAACGACTGCTACCGGAACTGTCAAAATGAAGAATAGTTTGAAACCATCAAACACCTTCTGTGTTAATGCCCTAATTTACAGTTGCGCTTTGTGCGGAACAGAGCGCATGAAGAGCTCAAAGTACTTTCGCTCAAAGTTTTGATGATTTTCATGACCAATACAATAAAGAGAATCAATTTTTAAAGGATGGTATGGGGTATTACATTTCTATGCAAACTGGTCAAACACTGACGCATTTCCTCTTCGACTTCATATTCCGACTTTGTTTTAGGTAAGTCCTTGCCTTTTTTTCAAGTTGTTTTAAGACTAGATATCAGAAGCGATCCAGTTTGTTCCTTTTTGATATCCATGCTAAGGCTGTGAATCTAGAAGTCAAGTCAAGTAATTTTAGGTTAAAATCTATAAGTGAAAGTTAAATTTTATTTAGAACTTATAATAAAGTTTAAAGTAACATATTGGTCTTGATCCAATCGAAGAATTTCGCAACATCAGAGTACACAACATATTCATTTAAATTACAATTCTGTGTTGCACTTCCCAGTGAGGCCGATACGGTCCCTCTTAACGTCCACTGGTTGCCAATCTGTATCATAAGACCGCTTCCGGAGTCTCCCATGCAAGGACCACTGCCATCTCTGTTACCAGCACATATTGTCCGATTCGATGTCAAATATAAGAATTGTTGATTCGACCTTAAACACGTCACTTCCGAGACAATTGTTGCATTGACTAGTTTTGGTACATTGGATGTTCCCGTGTTTGTTTCGTCAACTCCCCATCCGACGACAGCTCCCTCTATACCAGCAATATTGCGAATGTCAACGGGTCTATTATGCCAAAGGCATATTGGACGGACTGAATGTGAGAATCTGAAATGAAAATTCAATAAAATAATTTTTTGTTTTTATAGCACATCATAGAAGTTTTCTTACGGTACACTATGCTTCAAGTTGACAATAGCTATGTCCGCGTCGAAGTTTATAAGCTCCGGTTTGTAGTCGGGATGTATGATAATCTCTTTTATATCGACATTGACGGCTTGCTCCCATTCGTTGAGGTGATGTCGACCCAAGGATAATAACATGTCCTCTGTCCGATAGGTTTCCAAGCCATTTAGGAAGCAGTGAGCTGCGCTTATCACCGTCGCTGAGGAAATTAGGTTTCCTCCACACTGGAATGACAGCGTGTTGACAGTTTTCTTGTAAATCGCCACAATCCATGGAAATCGTGACTTCGCAATGATTTCACCATTTACCGCAAGTTGAAGCGTTCCATTTTGGTTCTCTTGACCACAAATCTGATTAAGGTAGTTGAATGTAGGTGTTGACTGTCTTGCGAAGTTTGTTGCTTGAACGAATGGTCTTGTCGTTGTTGGTGGATTGGGTATTGGTGTCGTTGTTAATACTTGTCTTGTAGATATTTGTTGAGGCTGCGGTGGCGATTGAAGTCGCGATTGTTGTTGCGTTCGGGGTTGCGGTCGGGGCTGAAGTTGAATTGCTGGTTGCAACTGAGTTTGAGGTCTAGGTTTCGGTTGAGGCTGCACTTTAACTGCTGGTTGCAACTGAGTTTGAGGTTGAGTGTTATCTTGAAATTCGATCTGATAAGCGCCATCTCCAAAGAATTCCGTAAAGGGAAAGTCGGGAACTAGAAAGATTATTTCGTTGACGCTGAAGAAGCTTAATGGTTAATTTTAAGAATGGCTTACTTATATTTGAGATAGGATTGTATTGCACAGTCTTTATTTGTGAGGGTGCCGGTGATCGTTGTGGAACCGCTCCAAAGGTTCTCAGTGTATGTTCCAAATTGATCGTCGCTCTTGGTGGAGGATCTAAAATTATGTTTTTGAATAAGAAGATTGCAAAAGAAACGTTAAAAATAACCTTTTGGCCCAGCACAAACTCGGACATTGTTCACCGTGATGTCTGTAATCCGTGGGATAACATTTCGAAGCGGAAAAACAACTTTGTATGAAATCGGTGTATTTGTTCTTATGTAATCAACAACACTATTCATATCGATGTTTAGACCCAGACTTCCAGAGTACCCCTGTAATCAATATGAAAGAAATTGACTCATATTTAATTGCTATAAATCAGTCATATACTTGTCATTTAGGATATATAACATAATAATCACATAAACCAGCTTATTTATCAACACGTCCAGATATGAATTTTGCAATCCTAGATTGCTTGCCTTTAACTTGACTTAAGCATTCGAAATATGCATCCGTCTATTGATAATCAATATACGTGCTAACCATTTTCCCTGTCGCTTCAGCTGAATGACAATTTAGTCATAATGGTTTGAATGGTACACCCATGAATCTCTTTATTCACAAGATCAGAAACTTCACATTCGAAATAAGGACCTACAATGAGATCGATAAACGAAAAATGTCTGTGACTTGACGAGAAAATCCTTAGGGTCACCATCCATGCGGTGTTCGCATTTCGCTGACATGGAACTCAATCACATATCATATCATTGTGATCAATTAAAGACGGATTGTATCAATGAAGCTTTTAACAAACGAGTTCTGGTGTTCTCATGGTAACAATCAGGTAAGCGCAGCATATATAGTACAATAAATTATAATATCCGTACGAAGAGATGAGCCCTGACCAGTTTGAGCTATTTTATAAAAAAAATCATAATGTTACACTCAAGGGATTAAAGCTTCCCTTATAGTGTCTTTATCACAGCGCAAGTGGAAGGAGAAGACTTAAAAGAAGACGGTTTCGGTTGGGTAGAGTCCTTAGGGACAGAGAACATTTGCATTCGTTGAGTTCGCAGTATTTTATTTGAATTAAGATGTTGTACTGCTGTCAGTGCTTACCCTTTACAGCAACCCCAATGACAGACAATTATTTTGTCAATACATAATTGGAACTCCAGCATGACAACTAAAGAGTAATCACAACAGACTAAACAAATTTTTAGTGAAATTTAGGTCAAAATGAAGTCAAAAAACTCTGGTTTGTAAGTCGGCCTACTGACAAGCCAGCCAATGTCTACTTCTTTCTATTGAGCGACAATTTTTGAAAAATTAAGACTTAATAATGGCCCATCACTTATTAAGACTAACATAGGTAACAGTTATCGAGTAGCTGCAAAATAATTATATTCTTGCAATTCGTCGAAACGTTTTGCAATTCCTCTTATTTCATCAAAGTATTGATTCAAAACTCAGCTCTTTTTCTGTTTGTTTTATTCTAAAGTGGATCTATCAGGTTAAATAAAACTTGAATGCGAGGGTATCTTAACAAACAAAAGCAGTACGCCAATGTTAGCAAAAAAAAAACCGACAGCGGAATGTGGCTCACGATGAAAATTTGTGCTTGCCTTTTTTTGTGAAAAAAAACATCTGGTACCTTTTCTCTTAAAATTAAAAAAAAAAAAACAAATTGCAAGTGTGCTTTGCTCTGGTATATACTTATAACGTGTTATTAGGTGTTCATATTTGTTAACTGGCCTAAATAACCCTTATATTTTTCACATATGAGAAAACACCCAAAACAAACAGATCACGTTCATTAACAGCTCCAAATGTAATGGGTGATTGAAAGTCTGCAAATGTGGGAATATCCCGAGAAATAGTCTTCGAATCATTTTGTTTTGAAAACTGACTTTGGCTTTTTTTAAATTAAAGCCTAGGAGATTCGTATTTAAAGTGAAGTCCCAGGTTTATTTCCACGAAGTTGCATCTCCTTTTGCAGCGTGACTTCGATGATATTAAGCGTTGTTCTGACCGTTGAAAATTGTAGATCAACTTTTAAAGGTGTGAAAACATATTGCATAGAACGCCGTCGTCTTTCTTGCTGAAAGTTCTCTATCATGGAACAGCCTGAGTACAGTCGAAGTGAAGTCAGATACTTAAAGATCTGGATGGGTCAGTATCAATATTTTAACAGACAAATAAAGGCTGCTCTAGCCAGAGCAATGCGACCTTTGGCATAACAAATGATCTGCAGCACGGTCCTCATCCGGAAAAAATTCAAGTTCTTCAAAGACGATGTTTCATGTTTAAAGAATTGCTGAGTCTCAGTTTAGAAAATGATATTCTTTTGAGGACCTATTCAACTGGTCCCATTGATCAGGGAAATAAATAATTTTACTGTGTCATGGACGTTAAGCGAAACACTAAAAGTTCGGACTTTAGTTGAGGGGCACCAAAATCTATGTCACATGTATAAAATTATAAAAACACAAGCCACCGAGCAGCTTTGTTTATTGAAAAATTTATCAAAAAACTTTAATGTCTTAATTGGCAGTTACGATCCAATCAAGGTATTCCAACATGTTTAAATTGGCATAACAAATTGAAACATTTCCTGTTACACTGCTGAAACATAATTCAATTTATGGAAATTTAAAACGCTGATCATAATATTTACTTCAAGATTTAGTTATCGGTTCAATAACAGTTTAGTCTGAGTTAATTTGTCAAATATTAAAGTTAATGCTCACACGGTAATATGTAGGGTAACACCTTGTAAGCTCTAGTGATAAACAAAAATACGAGTATAATGATAAACAAGAATTCATATGGCAAAGAAATCAAATGGAGTATAGCCATGACGATCTACAGACTTGCGTCTTGTGTGCTATAATTATATGATAGATAGATAGACAAGGACTTTGCGAAGGGCAAGTTGATGGTGGTGCCACAGTGTATTAATCTGTTCAACGATTCCCAATTTATATTTTGTTAGACATGATAAACTTAATGTGATGGCCATCTTATAACACTTGTAAAAACAATCAAGGTGATAAATCAAGACTTAGCAAGAAGACAGTGCAAATAAGCTGCATACCAAATCATCTGTCAGATTTTGCGAAGATATTACGCCCGATGAGTGGAATAGCAGCTTTATGCCATCAACAAAATGGCAACAACTTCCGACGCATCATAAGTTTTTTTTTTTTTGTAAAAACCAATGTTTTTTTCGGCGCGGCTGGACAATAGACAATGGACCAAATTTTCACACTGCGCTATTCAATCCAGAAAACTGCTCCAAGGTACTGTACTGTTAAGTGTGGATGCGCTGTTATGTGATTTCATCACCATATACTACTGTGTCCAAAAAATAAGGTGACATTGTATTTATTTTGAAAATTCTTTATTTATTCTTGGAAATCAATTTCATCCCCTTCAAAGTAAACCCCTCCCGATGCAATGAACTTATGCCAATGGATTTTTCAATCTTTGAAACACTGGTTGTAGTCACTTTCCGGGATGGCCTTCAGTTCCGTCTTCGCTGCGGCTTGAATCTCCTCTATCGTATCAAAACGGTGTCCCCGGAGCGGTCTTTTGAGCTTGTTGAACAGCCAGAAGTCGCACGGCGCCAGATCAGGTGAATACGGTGGTTGCGGAACGATATGGGTTGAGTTTTTGGCGAAATGATCACGAATTACGAGTGCGGTATGGGATGGTGCATTATCGTGGTGTAAAAACCAAGAATTGTCTTTCCACAATTCCGGCCTTTTTAGGTGGATAGCGTTACGCAAACGAGGCATAACGTTCAAATAATATTCCTTGTTGACTGTTTGGCCGGTTGGAAGGAATTCATAAAGCACAACACCACGATAATCGAAGAAAACAGTCAACATGACCTTGATTTTTGAGCGACTTTGGCGCGGTTTTTTTGGTCTCGGCTCTCCTTTGGCACGATATTCGCTCGATTGATCGGTTGTTTCGGGGTCGCAAGCATAGATCCAAGTCTCATCGCCAGTTATAATGCGTTTCATGACATCCTGGTAGTCGGAAAGCATTGTTTCACACACTTCAACGCGACGCCTTTTTTCCAAAAAATTCAATGTTTTCGGTACCAGTCGAGATTTGACGCGCTTGAGGTTCAAAGCATCCTTCAAAATGGTATTGCTGAGCCTTTCGATAAGCCAACTTCATCAGCAAGGTCTCTAATCGTTAATCAATGGTTTTTCAACCCCAAATCTTTGATTTGTTGGACGTGAGCTTCATCGGTTGAGGTTGATGGTCGCCCAGAACGCTCTTCGTCTTCGACACGTTCACGGTCGGCTTGGAAATCACTATACCACTTGTAAACATTTTTTTTAGACATAGCCTCATCATCAAAGGCTTTCTGCACCATCCTCAACGTATCCGCAGCAGAAAATTGATTCCGCAAACAAAATTTAATGCAAATTCTTTGCTCAATAAATTTCGACATCGCAAAAAACGAAAAACTGACTTTTAGCAGCTCAAAAAACGACGCGTATCTCAAACACTGTGAATATATTTTGACATGAAATTTCACATAGATGTCACTGACAGTACTACCAACCTAAAAAGAAAGAAAAATTTCCAAATCCTTCGACGCGCGCAGTTTAAATTCATATGTCACCTTATTTTTTGGACACAGTAGTATATGCGACGAGCATATGTCAAAATGGAAGGTAATTGTTTAAGTCTCTCCAGCTGAAAGGATAGGCTGGTGATATTGACATAATTGTTCGGATGCAACATGCCATTAAAGAAGAAGAAGCCTAAGGATTTCATCGATCTCGGGACGACACCTTGGTCTAGTGGGCGAAGTCCCATTCTAGGCAATCGATAATATAAAATTCTGCATAATGTATATAGTTATTTTGTCGCTTATTAACTTGAAGACTGTCATTACTCAAAAAAAATTGCAGAAAACGCGCTTTAAGTTTTGAATAGACCATTAACAATAAGAAATGAAAAAATGCATGTATTACATACTCTTCCATTGCGATGATAATACAAGTTTTTGATATGAAAATTCTGAACACGTTAAAGCGAATATTTCTGCATCATTTATTAAAAAATCACGTTTTTTGAGTTATGACAGTATTCAAGTAAATGTGCGAAATATACTAGGCTTGTACGATAAATTATTGTTGGCACTGTGGATTGTTGGAAGACTTGAATAGGATGTTGTAGTTGTTGGCATATCTATCCGATCGGAAAAATATTTTATGTGTTCATGCCCTAAGTTTACAATTTGGTTAATTTAGAGACATCGCCTTAGTTTGATTTATAAAGTTCAATAAATGTTTACAAATTCAAAACTTGCGAAAGCTAGTAGATGCTATTATATCACATTCAATGATATGTGCGAGTAAGTATCAAACCTGTACCTGTGCATTAATATTCTGAAAATATGAACAGTCTGAAGTGAATTATTACTTTCTGGGTGGCAGAGGCGTTAATCAATACAGCTGCATTAATATTTTATTATTGTTGTTTGAAAATAACCGAAACTTGTACATTCCTTATCGTTAACTCGAAAAAAGGAATCAGAGATGGAACACCCTGAATTGGGCCTCTGGGCAACAAAAAGTTGAAATTTACAATGAACAATGAATCGTAATTCGGCTGTTTAAGTGCCTGCAAGTTTTCTCAGTTTGTAAGCCGCAAAAAAAATTCATTTCAAATCCAGTTCACAGAAAAGTCTATAGATCTTATTCAAACTTGGTCCAAAATAGACGGTTACATCAAGTGCACGAGAGTGTGTAGTTTGTACCAAGAAGAAGCCATTTATAAGGACATACTTCGAAACTCTGGAGCTTCGGGCTTGCAAACTGAATATTAGAGTACCTCAGTATTAAATTACACAACAGGAAAACGATTTATATTTTACGAGTAATAATAAACTTCACATGAAAAAAATGTTGGGGCAAGCGTGTCCAACCAAAATGCTAACCGTCGAACAAAAGAAGAAACGAGTCGATTTATCGAAAGTAATTATTCAAATTTAACAAGGTGCTTCGGCTCTCTTCCGACAGAATTGTGGGGATAATCAGAACTCAGACTCTTTCGTATTTAATAAAGAAACAATTGATCTACAACTGAAGTTCCACAAGTAAGTATACTTAGGCCGCTTTTCTTTTTACTGAACACGAGAGATTTTCCTCGTACAGAAAAGTACCACTAAAGCAACTTAAAAGATAAAAAAATCTGTGAAACCAATATTCGAATTGACAATAGTTTTGCGCAAAAAGGCTTAATCAATGTTGGTCAAATAACGTATGCGAATGGAGCGCAGTATCTAGGACTAGCGCAAGTTGCTTAGCTGAAATGTAAGAAACGCATCAAGCTTGTTCAATTCACTGCCTTAAAATTCCGATTTATAAAAGATAAAATAAAATATAAAAGTGGTCTCCAGATTGCTCTTGACTTGACTCCAGTTTAAGGTTACAGGGCTTAAAACTCAATTTGCATAAACCTATGTAGAAACTTTGTATTATTTATTTTTATTGTCATGTTAACAAACGAGTTTGGGTTTTTATTTTCATGTTTTGCCAATGAAGTCATGCTCCTTTATTTAAACAAATGTCTTTTAAAGAAAATCTTTTTACTAAAGTAAAGTTTGCTGGCTCTGTTTACATATTCAGCAAGAGTGATCACCGATTTAATATATTTGTCCAATTATTTGTATGAGCCCTGAAGATAAGTGTCTACATTGTTTTCTTGTGATTGATTTATTGAGTGGCAGTTCAAAATATTTGGAATAAATTTGCAAATATTTAACAATACCTGATGATTTAATTGAATGGATGGAATGTTAGCTTATGACACAAAATAATCGAGCGCAAGGTTGATAATTTATCCGAAACCAAACGGACATTATGTAATTTTACAATCCGAGGAAAATTAAAACGATCATTTTTTTGGAATTGCCTAATAATACAGTCATTTTTGTATCAGATTTGAACTTGGCCATTGAAATTTTTAAACAAATTTCGTTAAATATTTGATAACAAGCGAAATTTGTCTCTCTCCAATGGAATATAATTAAGGTGGAGTTGAACTTATTTGTCACAATAGTGACGCATCCTTTCACATCCTTCCACAATTATTATTATCAAAGGCTGGATGGAGCCGGCCAGTCTCATGATAGTTAACCATCAAAGGCAGGCCAATTTTACTATAACTCAAAAAAGTATGGAATTTAATAATTATCAAAAATAAAACAAATCGAATTATTTTGTCTAAAAATATTATTAAGTAAGTCCAATAACTGATGTCTGATGGTACTTCACAGGTCGACACCCCAGAATTTGCATTAAGCGCTTAGCCAATTTCAAACATCATGAATTATTCTTTAGAATATGTTAGGTTCGAGCTGGGTTTGTTATGAAGAATCTGATCACCTTACCTCGGAGGCCCTGACTTAAACCGGTCACTTAAACCAACTAGTTCGTAGACCATTTAGTGCGCTTTACGAAATTAAGACTATTTCGCCGCTGTGCACTGTCACAGTGTCTTGTGAGACAAGCATCTGACAATTTTATCCAAGTCCAAAAATCACTTGTTCGACTGCATCGATTCGTCAGCTTTGAAATTGCGCAGACTTTTGTTTGAAAGGTTGAACGACTTTATGCCTTGCTTGACTCGCAGCCCTTCCTCTTTGGAAATGCAATTTGAATCATTTTTCCTAACTATAGGTCTAGTTCGAACTAAATTTTGGACCGCATCTAATCTCGATTTCGACTAAGGTTCTATTATATTAAGAAGGGTGTCTGTGTCCTTTTTGAGTCTCGCACACCTTATGTGGTTTTCCATCTATTTCTATCTTAGGGACTTCAAAACTTATTTCATACACAGGTCGCTTACTGGTTTAAATTACAAAATTTAAACTGGTAACAACAAGCCAGTTGAATTTAGCAGTAAGGCGGCCTGACAGTCGTCAATATAGATGGAAAGAAGTAAAAATTTGATATGTTAATCCAAACTGCAAAACAAACCAGTTTTTAATATTCCAAAGCGAATTAATCTTAGAGCACTGATGGGACTAGCGCCGACAAGGTTCATAAATCTAAATAAGACATGTTGTTACGACTCATCCTTACAGCGCAGTGACCAAACAAAGAGGATTTGAAGCATGTTCTCAAGAAACGTCTACAAAGAGCGAGGTTATGCATGACGTAATATTGATCCCGGATGTAAGCAAACAACAAATAGAAGACGATAGCAGAAGGGATGCTTGTTAGATGCATTGAGGAAGTTGCAATACGCACGATGATAGGAACCAGATTTATTTTGAAAGAAATCTCGTAATGGTGACTAAAATGTACTCGGAAGAGAATGAATAAAGTCAAGTAAAAATAAAATAAAAGGCAAGACAGCCAACATGCCATCGCTTTTATTTTTAATCGCAAGCGCTTACCGTATTCAGGACACCGGCCTGTGTCATTTCAATCCGCAATACCGTCTCTCCATACGAAACATCCCTTAAAGTAATAATGCCCACATAAGAATTCCCATCGTAGGCGTATTCAAAATAATTCGGACACGGGTTCGCTGGAATCTGATTATATTGAGCCAATGAGCTTTTACTGAATTCTGCTACAATCAACACTAACACCGAGATCACTTTTCGAACAATCATTTTATTTTTATCAATTTTATTCACTCACAAATCAATCAAAGAAATTGTTTAAAAGTGTATCCTTTAAGGCTTTGCCACTGTCTCAACTGGTCTAGAAATGAACATAGTTAAACCCCGGCGTTTTCGAATAACAAGGTTGCGTATATCGCAGCATATACAGCTAGTAGTAGTATGCACTTAAATTAAAGACAGATAGACCATAGTTCAAACTATAGTTTGCAAGGAATATACAAATTGATTTTAAAACTGGTTTTAAGAGTTTAACCGAACCGATGGACCACCTTCAACGAGATTTCGACTGTTTGTGATTCAAGATAAAATATTAACATCTTCTCAAGCTTGTAAAAACGCAGACCGATGAAATGATAAATAGCCGAAGAAAACAATATTTCAAAAAAACCCCCCGATTAATTTATGCAAGTTACACGTCATCGGCCTTACTACGAGTAACAACACCACTGTTCTGGTCTTTCTGTTAACTCTTTTTCTGTGACTAAGACTTATGAAGAAAGGCCAAATGTTGTTGAGCGAAAAATCATTTGAATTATTATAATTTCTTTAATAATCAAATTTAATTTTGTGACTGAAAGTTATTTTAAGGTAAACAACGGACACAAGCTTCAATATGACTTAGCTTCTATTCACAGAGTATGTGAATAGTGAAATGGTGAACACGTGGATCTGTAGGAATTTGTCATTGAAGAAATATGAAGCTGGCAAACAACAGGAATTATTCAACTAAACTTAAGTTGCGGGTGAAGATGCTAGCGATGGGTACCAACCGTAAGTTAAAGGTAAACATTTGTCATGACGTCGGGCCTCGCCTCTGCTAGAACGAGTTTCAAGCCGAGTGTCTACATATTACAAATTCTGTGTAACTCATATAGAAAAAAAAACAAACTGGTCACAAAACGAAGTGAGTTCAAACGCAGTGGAGATCTTTCAAATATGAAGCCAGCTGGCCAGATTTCTTAAAGATCGACCTTGCATGTACGAGCTGGTGAAATGTGTTTCATGTAATAGGGACGTATGAACTACCACTGTGTTATCAGGGATGATATAGGCACGGCCGTATGTGGTTCTTCTGGAGAATTTGTTAAATTATACATTTAGTCGATTACCTTCAATGCTGTTAGGAATTTTTTGACTTTGACTAAGCCAATTTGGCGAATCTTTTTCTAAAGGTGTTTGGCTGGTGCAGATGCATCTAGCTTAGCTGTTCTTATTTGGAAAACAACGTTTATCGATAAACGACATTTTCGATAGTGGATCATTGATTGTGTATTATGTATTTTGATTGTGGACGATATTTATCAATTAGACAGCCGTCTGCATTCGATCACAAATTCCTGATCGAAGCTTTGGAAGAGATTTGTATGAACGAAATGTCAGTAATTTTACAAAATTATCATTTGCTTCACAATTATATATATTCCTTCATCGATTGAGTTACACAATTCCGAAGCTTAAATCAATCGCTGCAACCGATCGCTCATCGACACTCACAATAGTCCCCATAGTACCTGTTCCCCAAGGAACGAGATTTGGACAGGAGGCATGTTGTAGATTCGTTCCCAGCAGCTTTGAGTGATATCGTGTGGCAGAGAAGTATAATTAACAGCAGGAGAGTCTAGGCGAAAGAAACAAAGAATATAATGGTTAAACAAGGGCGGTCTTAGAAGCAGGCAACTGTCTTGAGTCTCCCATTTCAAATGTGTTTAACATACACCACAGACTGTAATAAATTAAAACAACAAACATCAAGAGTCCTTTATAATTCTTTTCTAACCAAACGATAACATATTTTTATCTTCGTGGTAAGAACATAGTGGTGACTGCTAGATTACTTATTATAGTACCGAGTGACGATAGTTTTATGACAAAATCTACAAATCTGCAATGCTACAATCAATTAATAAGACTTGTGTTTCGACACCTATTTGTAAAATTATTCGATACTTTATGACCTATGCTTAAAATTATCAAGCTTATTACAACTTTAACGGCGGATATTCATTTAGAAGCTATAGCAATAGTAGAACAGTAAGTGAGTGACGTTAGTGTATGAGGTCGGAACGGCCAACTCAACTCTCAGCTTCTGCCTTGTCATTGTCTTGCTCGCCGTCGAAAAATTCATTTTTCGGCTCGACCATCTTGTCTTCATCTGCTTGACTTATCCGTACCTCAGGATCTGGCTCCTCTTTTATTCGAGCTTCTTCCACGTCCATAGCATCGGGCGGCACACTTACCATTTGCACGCTCGGCGAGTGCTGACACATTTTAAGGTTCTCGTAAACATGCTTCACAATCAGTTCTAGATACTGTTTGGAATTGGCATTATCTTGTCGGGTTGTAATGTCTGGATGGAGGGTGAAATCAGGCGAAAAGAATTCCAAATACTCCGTCATTGGCAGTTCATTTGAAATATTCTCATCGACCAGTAGCGAAGTTTCATGCGTCCAAGCACGAGCTACATTGCGCAAAGTGTATCCACCGCCGCCCACAACTAATGTCGGCACATTAAGCTCTTTAACGAATTTCACACATTCACCATGTCCCCGCGTGCTCAACGAAAAACATCCCAAACGATCACCAGCCAGTGAATCCGCTCCACATTGCAACACAATTGCTGTTGGTCGATAGAATTCCATCACTGATGATATAATGGGTTTGAAGACTTGCGCGTAACTTTGGTCATCAATGCCCTCTTTCAATGGAACATTGACACAGTAGTATCGACCTGATTCGGCCCCGATTTCATACATGTCACCTGTTCCAGGGAAGAAGTAATTGCCGTACTTGTGGAATGATACCGTCATAACACGGTCTGTGAGATAGAAAGCTTCTTGCACGCCATCGCCGTGGTGTACATCGATGTCGATGTATAGGACCCTAGGATGGTACTTTAGCAGCTCAAGAATGCCTATCACGATGTCGTTCACATAACAAAAGCCTAGAGAGATGTGAATTAGTCTAATATGAGTTGAAAATTCTAGCACCTACCGGACGCCTCGAACTTTTTGGCGTGATGAAGTCCTCCGGACCAGTTTATACAAATATCGCTGTGGTTGTGGTTTAGTTTTTGTGCACCCTCCAGTGATGCTCCCGTATACATTGCGCAGAACTCGAAAAGCCCATCGAAGACCGGACAGTCTTCACCCACACTAAAGTGTGAAAGGTACTTTGTGTAACCGACAGCTTGAAACGAAGAACAGATTTTAAATATTCAGACTTCAGAGTCAAAATCACTTACAATTGCATTGAATGTTTTGCGGCGTTACTTGCTGCAGAAACTCGATATATTCCTCGCTGTGAAACCTTAACATATCTTGCGCACTAGCCCTGCAAAAGAGAAGACTCACATCACGACATTCGAACGAACTAAATAAATTCCATCGGCATACTTATAAGGACGATAAATTTTCATCTTCTTATGGAGTCCATAATTCATAACCAAACTATGAGTAACAGCCAGTCGGTGGGGCTTCATTGGGTGACCGGGCCCATAATGAAAGTTACCCACGTCGGCGTTATAAAAATACGAAACACGACGATTGGACATTTTCTTGTAAAGCTTGCCACAGTATACTTAAATTTAAGCGAAAAGTATATTTTTAAAGAACAAAATAACAAATAAAACGAAAACAACAAAAAGCAGGCGCCGAGTTATTGAAAAATCCAAGTTCATTACGGTTGCTTTTGAGCGAGAAATATTTAACTTTTCTTTTGTTTTCATCAATTAGATTTTTAACTTTAAATTTATTCGGGAATCATTGTTTTTCGAACTTTTATTTAAATTATTTACATTTGTTTTATGCATAACATGCACTCCGGCCAGTAAACGGATAGACGTTTGTCAAAGCTGACACAAGTCAAAAAACAGTTTTAGCGTTTTGACGAATGACAGTTTGCAGACATCTTTTTTTCGCGGAGGCCACAATTTTGCTACCAAACATTTATTTAATTTTATAAACATTAATTTTGATTAAATAATCTTATATATCTTAAAATATAATGTTTCTGCACATTTGTTCGCTCGAATAATTTGTAAGATCTCCGTGAGCTCTTAGCAACTTTTCTTAGTGTCTTTTTTTAATGTTTAAGCCTTTTTCTCTTCTATCTTAGAATTGTTTATAGAAAATTTGTGTTTTTTAAAGGATACATCTCGTTTTTTGTATCCTTTTTCGAAGGTACAAAAAAATATGTATATATATATAAATATATATCTGCCACTGCGGTATTCAAATCAACAAAGGAAATGAAGTGCAGCTTAGAAGGACGTTTGATCCACAAATATGATGGATGGTTTTTCTGCAACAAAAGTTTTTTGAGGCCGTAACGCTTCCAGCCAGCTACAATTTTCGCTTATGTGAGGAAATCTGATTTTTAAAAATTGCTTTAAAGTATTGTTTTAAATACCATCGAACTCTTATTTAAATTTCTTTCTTTAGTAAACCGCTTTAGCAACAAAAGTCATCTACTCGAGCAAAAATCGACCCATCATCGAATGTTTTCTTTTTATTTTAATCCTTAGCCAGGGGGATATAGTGTTTTACTCAAAGCAGAACTTTGCCGAATATTAAAAGAGGCTTATTAAAAGTTTTGATTGTTCTTCTCTTAAAAGAACGGTTGTTAGTGTCTTGAGAACGGTTCAAAGAAAATATTTGATATGTGATTTAAAACTTGTTCCAATCTGAACCAACGACTGAAGAATATTATATTGTTTAAGTTGACGTTCTTTTTTTTATTAATTTACCTTAACTTTTAACTCTAATTTTTCGGAAATCATTTCCTCTTTGAACGCAATTTGTATCAGCTGACATTTTGCACTCAGTCGAAGCGGCGTCGCAATAACAAAAACATTCGACTTTTTTACTCGTTCGAAATAATTTTGCTGTTTAAAAATTTTTAGTTATTATAGAAAATAATAATAAAAAAAGAAAAAATGGAAGAAGCAACTTCAGCTGTAGAAGATTTCCCAACACAATTAAGGAAAGCCACTCGCGATGTGCACAAAATAAGTGATTTTCTTGTGAACGCAAAATTTACATTAGGTTTGTTGTGAGCACAGTAGTGCACAAAAGTTTTTTGTTTGTTTTTGTTTTAACGAGGAATTTATTTTCCGTCATCAGCTCTTTCAGACGATAAGGTATGGGCAGATGGTCTCCTTGCATTTTACGAGGTGTATAAATTCTTTGAACAAGAATTGCCGGAAGAGTTGCTTCCTAAGGAGTTCCATCGAACAGAGCGGTTTGAACGTGACTTTGCACACATTTTGGGTGAAGATTGGAGGAAAGACTATGAAATTAGGGAACCCGTTAGGAAATACATTGAACATCTTCAAGAAGTCAACAAAAGGGACAAAATTCTAGTGTTTGCCTATGCATTTCAGATGTACATGGCTTTGATGTCTGGTGGACAAATCTTGCAAAAGAAACGCATGATCGCAAGGAAATTGTCAATTTCGAAGCAGCAAGATGATGAGGAACAATCTGAAATACCAGGATGCGAGGCAACATGGTTTGGCTACAAGAAAATTCCAGAACTAAAAGCCAAACTGAAGGAAATATTGAATGAGAAATACAAGGACTTTGATGAAGACATGAAGGAGGCTTACATTCAGGAAAGCAGGAATGTTTTCATATTTAATAATGAAGTCATTCGGTCGGTCAAGGGAGTCAATCGAGCCAATTTTAGGCAGTTTCTCATGTTGTTATTGGTCATTGTTCTGGGATTGCTCCTTAAATGGACTTGGTTTTGAGACCGATTCATTTAAGGTCTTAATTGAAGGTAGACGTAATGTGAACGTCTTTAAATCTTCCTTCAATCTGTTTACTGTTTAAGCTTCGTATTTTTCGGCTTCTGAAAAAATTTCCATTATATTCATGGGAATTAATTTTTCTCGAACTTGTTAAAATTTCAAAGACAAATTTGACGTGTACTGTACTTTTAATGTCTGTTTCATGTTATAGACTTGTCAAAACTAGACTAAGTTGTAGAAATTTATATAAATAAACAAATGCATCAAAAAATAACAGGTCGTAATTTTTAATTATAAAAAAGTAAACAAAGTATTTACACGAGATTACGTTCGTCGTTTTCGACTAAAACCCAACGTCATTGCGTCTGACTCAGAACAAACCACATTCAATTTGACGAATGAGTATTTTGTAATAGATAAGAAAATCTGCCCGACTTATGTTGGTATTTCGTTTGTCGATCAGCGGGCGGATAAATGTCTTGTCGATGTGTAAGAAAAATGCTAATTGACTGCATTTAGGGATAACGTACTAACTTTGTAACTGGCATTCAAAGAGATTTGACTCAATTCGCAGCGTTTTCCTATTTAAGCGAATCAGCATAATTTTTATTTACTTCTCCTTAGCAGCAGCTGTTAAAACTTTCAATACTCAACATTTCTTCATTTTCACACGACAATGTGTTTTCTTAACTATTCCACAATTTGAATTGTAAGCTATAAAAATCCAAAACTTGTATGTATCGAGTCGAAAATAATCTAGATTTCAGAATATGGATTTTCTGTCAACCCGACCCGACATCCGACAATCGTAATTGGGCCTTTTTTCTTGTTTTTGCTTTCTCTTTTGAAAATTTAGCAATTTAATCCGCAAATGAATTTGACAAGTTATTATAAATTTGTTTTTATACTATACGCCGGGTACCTTGGCCAATAAGAAACACCGTTGTCATGTTGTGTGGTGAAACGAGTTTTGCGTTATTCATGCTTAAAATCGCTTACAAGAACCTATCAAGTGTATAGTGTGAAGTCTCTTTGCGACCACCCCAAGATGGAAGGGCGAAAAATTTAAAAATCTTTTCAAAGAAATCAATTTACAAAATTGGTATTAGTTGTTGGTTGTTTTTAAATCAAATGAAAACCCACATTGGAATGTTCGAAAATATCGCGGCAATTAATATTTCGATCTATTACCAATTTACTTCAGATAAGACTGAAAAATATGACAGTTTGGCATCATTGTTTGTTTGTTTTGACATTTCTTTTTCGGTGATGATTAATGTTCGAAAATTTGTCATCGTCCGTCGTCTATCTGCAATTTTTACTTTTCTAAAACAATAAATTGAATTTTTATAAAATATAAATTTCATAACCCATCCTTTGGTACCAAAGCGAGGCGACAAACATGGATTGGTTGTTCGGAAAGCGTATTTCTCCCGAGGAGATGATGAGGAAGAACCAGCGAGCTCTGAACAAAGCAATGCGCGATCTGGATCGTGAGCGAATGAAAATGGAACAGCAAGAAAAGAAAATCATTGCTGACATCAAGAAAATGGCTAAAGATGGTCAAATGGACGCTGTGAAAATCATGGCCAAAGACTTGGTACGCACACGGCGCTACACAAAGAAATTCATGCTCATGAAGGCAAACATTCAGGCGGTGTCCCTTAAGATCCAAACTCTCAAGTCACAGAACACAATGGCACAGGCTATGCAAGGTAATTGGAGTATATGCCTTGATTTACATAAGATTCGTATAAAACTTTGTTTTTTAGGTGTA